>OX276335.1:177459300-178051800 GCA_946251815.1 Dasysyrphus albostriatus
TTCTTGAAGGAATAATTCGAGCTCCTATAAAATTTTAGTTCATTATTAGCCCATTACGCCCCCAAGACGAATGAAGTTTTATATGAGGAAACACAGGTAAAATGTTCAATCAAATAGTTTGGCTACAAGATTTTCAAATCGGGCTCCACTCGTTTTGAAAAATCTGGCAACACTGAGGAGGACTAAAGGCCATAAAAAGCTATTTAGATGTTTGACATTGCAGTTTGGTTTAATAATAGTTGAAGCATAGGATCGGGATATTTTATGAAATCAGTTTCTCAGTTAATTTTTCTCTAACGGGCTACTAAAAATAAATTAAATTTTAGAAAAAAAAAATATGAAAAAAAATTGCGTCAATTTTTATAGAACATACGTATTAAACACTGAACCATCGTGTATCGAATACAAACATAATCAGCTATTAATATCTGCGAACCTTCAAAAGCACAGAGTTTATTTCTTAAGGCCCCCAAAAATAAAAAATTCTTCATAGACGTTTTTTTTATGGTATTTAAAATTCATGCCATATATATGGAAAAATCTACATATATGTATGTTATTTGTGGAGATAAATCTTTGTATTTGTACCATCTTCAATATACTTTCTAAAGAATATGTATTAGGGGCCAAATTTATGACGCCCTTAATGCCCTATTGCCTTAAGCCTAGACCTAAACTATCGTTTACGAATACAATATTTATTTTTTTTTTAATTGAATAGGTGTTACTTCAAACTAAAACCCCTCATAAAAGTGAGCGTGGTAAAAACTGTAAAAACTTTGTTTTAAAAAAAATTATTTCCTACATATTTTATTCTAGATATTTTTTTAAACTAGTTTTTTTTTTAAACGAAAAACTCCCCAAGACTGGTCGGGGGAAATAAATATTTAGCATAATTTTTGGTTCCTGACCTGTTATCAGGGCAATTCTTTCTGTTTTGATAGAAATTAGTCAAACAAAGACCAATAACAACGAGACATAATGTCGTTGGAAAGGTATTTTTGCGTACTACAATAATTACTTCGCGGACTTATTTCAAATATTTGTGAATATCTATCAAAGTTATTCGCTTAATAGGGTTGTGTTCTGGTGGATTGTTGTATGAATAAGAGGTTTTTAGTTTAGCCAAAATATATTTAAACTGGTTGAACCAGTGTATGAAAAAAGTTATTTGCTACCTAGTATAAAAACTTATTCACTTTATTTAAATTCTCCACTTATTTACTTCACAAAATAAAACACTTTATTTTTCTTACAACAAAACAATTTATTGTTCACCACTGAAATTGATTCATCAACTTTACTTTTATTACAACCAACTTTACTCATTCACGATTAAAAATAAACTGCGTCCTCTGCCGGTCAGATATACTTTTCACAAGGTTCCCGAAAAAGCTGGAAGGTTCTAGTATTTGCTTCTAGAGCTTTCCATAGGGGAAATTTCCCATAAATTTCCCTTTCCAAAGCTTTCTTTCTGACGTTTAGTATTGGAAGTTCGAAAGCTCACCAAAGCCACCACCGTTGGTTGGTTGGTGTCATATCTAATCCCGAATTCGGTGTTTCTTTTATTCGAGAGTGGTTATAGTTCATTCGAGAGTCGTTATATTTAGTACAAGTGTGACAGTCGTTACACTGCCCCCTCCTCCGAGAAAAACATGGTCCGCCAATGCTTTCACAAAAAAACAGTACTTATGTAAAAACAAAAAAAAACTGTTCTGCAAGTTCTTAATTCTGTGAAAAATGAAAACAAAATTAAAATATGAGCGAATTTAAAGTTGCAAAATTAATGTTGAGTGATTTTTGTATAAGCAATGGGACCGATAGATCAGAACTTACCTGCTATTTAGGAAACACTTCCAGTTAACAGGTATGATACGAGTATCTAATTGCATAGGTTACCTGGGAAATAAGATTTGCAGTGAAAGAAATGATAGAAAAAAAAAAAGAAATTATGAAAAATAACAAAAAAAAAAAAAATATGTTTTTCAACAGGATCCAAACTTGAAATGGTTGTGAGAAAAATAAATCACAACTTTTTTCTTTAAATTTAACGATCGCTGGATTAAGGCAAACCGAATACAGTTCCGATTTGAGAAAATGAATAGGTAGTGGCTTAATAGTGAGTTCAAGGTCGTATTTGTTGAATAAGAAGATCAACTATCAACATCTGGACAGCGAGGGCGACCGTTAAAAAATGATCAAGGATCAGCGAAAAAAAGAAAATATGGAATTGCTACAAGAATACGGTTTTGAACACATTCAAATTGTATATATCCAAGCCCTAAGTGCTTTGGACGAGGTAGAAGAAGCATCAATTGTTGCCATGGTCAGGAATTCAAGTAAAGAAGAAAAGCGAATATTTTTAAAGGAATTATCAGCAGAGCCTAGAACTTTGAATCATTGTTCCATGGAAGATACTATGAGGCTCTTCATGGAAGATACTATGAGGCTCTTCATTGATTTAGATTTGTCCAAATATCAGTTTAAATATTTAAGATCTTTTTTAATTGAAAGAAATGTTACAAATTTTTGATTCATATCAGAGTTTAGCAAAAGCAAAATAATCGTGTTACCCATCAGAGGGCATCACTGTTTCGAATATTGGAGCTAAAGTTCGTTTACAAGAACTACTCAATCATACTGTTAGACGATTAATGCAAATTGAGTAAATTAATATAACGGAGTCCCAGCCTTTGAAACTTTTTACGAAATGGGGCTGTGAAGGATCTTCAAGACAGAGTGAGTATAAACAAAGATTATCGAGAGAAAATGAAAGTCTCAGATTCCAATTTGTTCATTGCTTCAATAGTACCGATTAAACTTGTAAGCGAATACACCAACACAGTTTTTTGGCAAAATCCAACCTGCTCTTCTGTCCGCTATTGCCGTCCGATTTTGATTGAGTTTTCTAAAGAAACACCTGAAAAAACTAAAGTAGTTGTAAATGACATAGAAAATCAAATTAATGAATAACATGTTACTATTTTTGATGAAAATGAAAAAGTTTTTCATATACAACATGAATTGTTTTTAACAATGATCGACGGAAAAGTAGGGCAAGTCTTAACGGAAAGAAGCTCGAGTGCTGTTTTTGCACGGTATGTGGAGCAAAACTAAGCGAAATGAATGACTTGAATAAGGTGAAAGCAAAACATCCAAATAATATATCTTATATCTTACAATCTTTCTTTTCTGGTCTGCAAATACTCCTGATAATAAAAAAAAAACAAAGAGGAAAAGAAAAAATACGTTCAAAACCGTTTTCGAGCTGAATTAGGTTTACTCATAGCTAAACATCGGCAAGGTTCTGGTAACAGCAACGATGGTAACACTGTACGGAGATTTTTTTCAAAATTTCCAAGATACAGTCTATATCACTGGAGTAGATTTATAATTTATTTTATATAATCTTACGAACACTGTCATCTGGTTTGACAGTTGATCATGAGAAGTTTGGTGAGTATGCATTGCATACTGCACGTTTATATGTTGATAAATATAAATGGTATCACATGCTATCTTCGGTGCATAAATTACTTATGCATGGTGAAGCCATAATTCAACATTTTGGGATTTTACCAATAGATCAACTATCCGAAGATGCACAAGAAGCTCACAATAAAGATTATTAAAAAATAAGGCTGTCACATGCAAGAAAATGTTCAAGAACAGCGGCAAATGAAGACATTTTTCACCGCCTTTTATTGACATCAGATCCACTGTTATCAAGTAAAATTGAACAGAAAGTGGAATCCAATGACCTTTCTGAAGAAGCTTTACTTCTGATTAGGATTTAAAAAAACATCTTAGTTTAGTAAACTATTGATTATCAATTATTATATTAAAAATAAAAAAAAAACAGAATTAAAAAAATTAAAAAATGAGTTTTGAGTATGAATTTAAAGATATAAGTTGAAAAATTAATAAAAAAAAATTAGAACAAGATATTTACAGAATTTTTGCTTATTTTTTTTTTGTTATTTTTTTTTGTTATTTTTTTTTTGTTATTTTTTTTTGTTATTTTTTTTTTTTAATTTCCCGTGGGTAGGTGCAAAACCTGCTATTCAGGCTCTATGAGGACCGAAAAACGTGTGCTCATAGAAGTGTGAGATTCTTACTACACTAAAACCACCTCCACTTCCCGATTGCAACTAAGTTGAAACGCATATGGCAATTTTTTTTTAACGAAGTTAAGTAACGTGTTGCAGATCACTTTCCGGTGAAAGTTCCTGCTTAATCCGCGATTTTAAAGCGGTTTTCTGTTCACCGCACCAAGTAGGTAGGTTTTGTTCTTCGCAGACGGCGTACTAAATTCGACTCGTCAAGAATGTCAATAATCGTTGAATTAGCGTGTTGTAATAGTCGATTTCTATGTTTTCGCGCGAAACATTTTATTTCGTCCCGGACTGTAGGAATCCCGAGATCCCTGTTTCTTATATACCACGGAGCATTTACAATGACCTAAGCAATTTATTTTCAAATGTTTGTAAGTTATTTAAGTTTGTATCGCAGGTACAACCCCAAAGTTGTATACCATAAGTCCAAACAAATTTAAGAACTTGTCGATATAAAATCAATTTATTTTTAATACCAAGCTTTGAATATTTATCGAGTAACCAGTTCGTATCTCTTAATTTACTTTTTAGTATTTCGCATTTCTTTTTCACGTGCGGCTTCCATTTTGATTTCGCGTATAGTCATTCCCAGATACTTTGCCTTATTTGCAAATGGAACACGAGCGGTATTCAGAAAGACGGGTAATCTATTTATATTTTTATACGTAAAGTCCACGTGGACTGACTTTTGTTCATTGAAAACATACATATGCACAAAAATAATTAGATGTATAAACTAAACGTAAAGTTTAATGACTTACATTAAATAAACCAAAATCATTATTTATACAAAATAATTATACTAAAATTATTTTTGAAAATTTTTTTCTTTCGTCGAAGCTGAGTCGATTAGTTTTGTTATCTTAAGTTTATGGCGGAAACGAGAGAGCAATACACGGCTGATATATTCTGGGTGTCTTGTTTTCTATTCATAGCGTTTTTATTGTTTAAAATGTGAAGGGTTTCCAGAGTGTAGCGTTTTGAACGTGTCTTTCCGTTTGAAGAATTTTTACACCATCGAAGTCGGGTTTATGATTTTGTTCAATGCTGTGTGTGGCTAGTGCTGTTTTAGCAGAGTTATCACAGTTTAAATCAGATTTTGTGATTAGCCATTCTCTGTTTTAAAAACTGTTTTGTAGTTCCTACATAACAAAGGTTGCACTTCTCATCTTTATTGCCCAGACAATTTATTTTGTAAACTACATCCGTACATCTGTCTTTTTCTGGTTTAACCTTCAGGTGACTAAAGAGAGGTGCCAGGGTGTTGTGCGACTTGTATGCTACTTGGATGTTGTTTGTTTTTGTCGAAATTATTTCCTTAAAGTTTTCAACGAGCTTAGGAACATAAACCATACTTTTGTAAACACCTTTGTCAACGTTTGCTTTTGTATCGTTATACTGTTTATTTCTTTGTCGCAGTATTAGACTCCTTATAAGATGCCCCGGGTAACCATTGTCTGTGAGAATTTGTGTGACGATCTTCTCATTCGCGGAGTGAAATTTCTTATCACTCAACGCAAAGACTTTGTGTATTATGTTTGCAGCAGTGTTCACAATAATGTGTTTTGGTTGATTAGACCGAAAGTTCACAAGTCTTCCAGATGCTGTGGATTTTTGGTGCCAGTTGAATAGAAGTCGCTTGTTGTGGCGATGGATCTTGACATCTAAAAATGCTATTGCATTGTTCTTTTCCATTTCAAAAGTAAACTGGATTTTGTTATGAAATCCATTAAGACTATTTATTATTGTATTAATTTTGCTTAGGTAGAAAGCGAGGTTGTTCTACTTTTGAAAATGTTTCATCAAGTAAATAATCCAAAACCAAATCTGCAATTGTTGGCGACAGCGGATTGCCCATCGGTATGCCATGAATTTGCTTGTAACGGGTGATTTTTTAAGAGGTTTAGAACTTAAAAAAAAAAAAACACAAAAAATTCGAAAAAAATGAATGAAATATTTATTTGAATCGATAGTTTGAACCTTGCAATTTAATGTTTAAAGATAATTTCATGCAAATGTTGACCGCGGCTGCGTCTCAGGTAGCCCATCCGCTGAGTCCAATTTTGGCATACTCTTTCACACATATCGGCCGGTATCTCACGAATGAATGCATGGATGTTGGCTTCCAGTGCGTCAATCGAAGCGGGCTTGTCCCTATAGATATTAGCCTTGACATACCCCCACAAAAAATAATCTAATGGTGTCAAATCGCACGATCTAGGCGGCCAATTGACCGGCTCGAAACGTGAAATTAACTGTTCACCAAACTCGCCTCGCAATTGCGCCATTGTTTCGCGTGCTGTGTGGCATGTGGCACCGTCTTGTTGAAACCACATATCATGCAAGTCAAGAACTTCCATTTCGGGCAAAAAAAAGTTTGTTATCATCGCTCGGTAGCGTTCACCATTGACAGTAACGCTGCGATTCGCATCATCTTTGAAGAAATATGGCCCAATAATGCCGCCGGCCCATAAACCGCACCAAACAGTGGCTTTTTCGGGATGCATTGGTAGCTGTTGCAATGCTTCTGGCTGATCTTCACTCCAAATGCGGCAATTATGCTTATTTACGTACCCATTCAACCAAAAATGAGCCTCATCGCTGAACACAATTTTTCGATAAAAAAGCGGATCCTCGGCCAGCTTTCCAAGAGCCCATTCACCAAAAATTCGGCGTTGTGGTAGGTCGGCTGGCTTTAGTTCTTGCACCAGCTGTATCTTAAAAGGCTTTGCGCCCAAATCCTTCCGCAAAATTTTCCACGTAGTGCTGTAACAAAGGCCTAACTGCTGGGAACGGCGCCGAATCGACATTTCGCGGTCTTCTGTCACACTAGCTGATACGGCCGCAATATTTTCTTCACTACGCACAGTACGTAAACGTGTTGGTGGTTTAATGTCCAACAAAGTAAATTTGGTGCGAAATTTGGTCACAATCTTCCGAATAGACTGCTCAGAAGGTCGAGAATGCCGACCATAAAATGGAAGCAGAGCGCGATGAACATTTCGAACCGAGCACGAATTTTGATAGTAAAATTCAATAATTTGCAAGCGTTGTTCATTTGTAAGACGATCCATGGTTAAATTGCAAACCAAACTGAAGCTGTTTGACAGTGACACAAGGTACTAAACACACGTCAGCTGTCAAAACCAGTGTTGCCAAAACCAAACCAGCTAAAAAATCACCCGTTATATAGTGTCCTTATACTGCAGATAATTGTTCTCTTTTAAGCAGAAGTCTAGAATTTCTAGAAAATTATTTTGTTTAAGTTTTGTATTTTGTTTGATTGTTTCCCATCTCTTTTTAACGATGGTTGTAGCAAGATGAACCGGGATGTTAGTAAAAAGAGATACTACATCAAAAGAAACTAACACATCATTTTCCTGTAATTCTACATTTTTTGCTTTTTCTATAAACTCAAAAGAATTTTTTATCGAGTAGACAGAATTTCTTGTCGCAGACTGTAAAATCTTACCTACATATTTAGCTAACTCATAGCAAGGTAACTTCATGGAAGATGTTATCGGGCGTAGTGGCATATTTTCCTTGTGTATTTTAGGCAGACCATAAATGGAGGGAACCTGTGCCGTATATGTCGTCATCTTATTTTTTTCCCATGTGTCTATCATTTTGTTATTATTTAGCCATCTGATTAACTCGTTGTTCTTGTTTTGCAGCGATGTTGTTGGGTTATTACGTAGGGTTCTATATGTCGATCTGTCTAATAACAAATTCATCATTCCCTCTTCATACGTTGATCTCTCCATAGCGACAGTCACATTTCCTTTATCAGCCGGTACAATGATAATATTTTTGTTTCTTTTTAGAAACGAAACGGTGTCTCTGTGTACCTTCGATATGTACTTTGCAAACTGATCGTGTTGGTGGTGTCTTTGAAAAGAGTGCAATAGATTGCTAAATCAGAAATCAGAATAGTCATTTCCGTGTCTTACACGAAAAAGTCTTTCATTTAGATATCCGTTTAGAATGTTGTAAAGTCCTTCAGGCAGAACTTGTCTTAATTTGAATTTGAGGCCTTTGTGCCACACCTTGTCAAACGCCTGCGACACGTCCAAAGAGACAGTCGAACAGATTTTCTTTTCTTCAAGAGCTCCCTCAATTACGTCAGTAATTCTATGCACTTGATCAATTGTCGAATGCTTGCTTCTAAATCCGAACTGATGTTCAGGTATTAATTGTTTCTCTTCTATTATCGGTTGCAGGCGCAGGAGTAGTATTCTTTCAAAAACTTTTGATATAATAGGAAGAAGCGAAATCGGCCTGTAAGACTTCTTTTCGTGAGATGGTTTGCCAGGTTTCAAAACCATTATGACTTCCGCAACTTTGCATTGGCTCGGAACATATTCTAACCTTAGAGCGGCATTTATTATGTAAAGGAGGTTAATAAACCCTTAACGAGGGAGCATTTTTAAAATCTCTGCCGTTATTAAGTCATATCCTGGAGCTTTGTTGGACTTAAGCTTCTTTATTTCTCTTTTTAATTCGGCAAGTGTAGCATTTCTCGTTATTTAGCTTTCGTTTGAGGTAAAATTCATATTAATATTTTCGTTGAGTTCTTGCCCATCGAACGGCTTAAATGTTTCCTCTAAGTAATCGGCGAATACCGTCGCTTTTTCTTTGTCACTTTAATCCCATTCATTTTGGCTTTTTTTAATCGGGGGCACTGGAAGCTTTGGTTTTTTCGTCGTTTTAATAGCTTTCCAAAGTGTTGGATTCTTTCCCCGCTGTCAAGCCTTCAAGGTAATTTTCAACTTCAAGATTTTTGAAATCTGAAATTACTCAAGCGGTTTAAATGAGCTTTGGGTTGAGGAGCACGGGTTTGCTGCCATTTTTTATGTGCTTTTCGTTTCTCTTTCACTAAATCTTTTATTTCTTGCGGATATTTTATATCTTTAAAGCGAGGCATTAGCCTTTGATAAGGTGTTTTATCCCAAGCTGCTTTTTGTATTATATGAACAAAGGTATCTACTGCGTCTTCAAGCTCAAGAGGCGTTTGTAATGATACCCTTAACTCAACGTTGTCCTCGATATCTTTTTTAAATCCATCCCAGTTGGTTTTACTGTTTGTTAACCTGGGTGGTTTTTCAATTTTAACAAGGCTTTCGCTCATAATGAGTACGACGGCAGAATGATCTGAGAAGAGGTCATAGCCCTCTGAAATTTCTATACGGTTAGAGGATATTCCTTTCACCATGAATAAATCGATTAGGTCAGGTATTTTCAATGGATCAGTTGGCTAGTAAGTTGGCTTTCCAGTCGAATGAAAGTCAAAATTATTTTTCATTCCTGCTTCATATAGCATGCGACCCTTTTGAGATATGCATCGTGAGGCCCAGAAGATGTGCTTTGCATTAAAGTCACCACCAACAATTAAATTTGGGCTTAGTGACTTAATCAATGTCGTAAATTCACTCTTATCAATTTTGCAACATTTCCTTTATCAGCCGGTACAATGATAATATTTTTGTTTCTTTTTAGAAACGAAACGGTGTCTCTGTGTACCTTCGATATGTACTTTGCAAACTGATCGTGTTGGTGGTGTCTTTGAAAAGAGTGCAATAGATTGCTAAATCAGAAATCAGAATAGTCATTTCCGTGTCTTACACGAAAAAGTCTTTCATTTAGATATCCGTTTAGAATGTTGTAAAGTCCTTCAGGCAGAACTTGTCTTAATTTGAATTTGAGGCCTTTGTGCCACACCTTGTCAAACGCCTGCGACACGTCCAAAGAGACAGTCGAACAGATTTTCTTTTCTTCAAGAGCTCCCTCAATTACGTCAGTAATTCTATGCACTTGATCAATTGTCGAATGCTTGCTTCTAAATCCGAACTGATGTTCAGGTATTAATTGTTTCTCTTCTATTATCGGTTGCAGGCGCAGGAGTAGTATTCTTTCAAAAACTTTTGATATAATAGGAAGAAGCGAAATCGGCCTGTAAGACTTCTTTTCGTGAGATGGTTTGCCAGGTTTCAAAACCATTATGACTTCCGCAACTTTGCATTGGCTCGGAACATATTCTAACCTTAGAGCGGCATTTATTATGTAAAGGAGGTTAATAAACCCTTAACGAGGGAGCATTTTTAAAATCTCTGCCGTTATTAAGTCATATCCTGGAGCTTTGTTGGACTTAAGCTTCTTTATTTCTCTTTTTAATTCGGCAAGTGTAGCATTTCTCGTTATTTAGCTTTCGTTTGAGGTAAAATTCATATTAATATTTTCGTTGAGTTCTTGCCCATCGAACGGCTTAAATGTTTCCTCTAAGTAATCGGCGAATACCGTCGCTTTTTCTTTGTCACTTTAATCCCATTCATTTTGGCTTTTTTTAATCGGGGGCACTGGAAGCTTTGGTTTTTTCGTCGTTTTAATAGCTTTCCAAAGTGTTGGATTCTTTCCCCGCTGTCAAGCCTTCAAGGTAATTTTCAACTTCAAGATTTTTGAAATCTGAAATTACTCAAGCGGTTTAAATGAGCTTTGTGTTGAGGAGCACGGGTTTGCTGCCATTTTTTATGTGCTTTTCGTTTCTCTTTCACTAAATCTTTTATTTCTTGCGGATATTTTATATCTTTAAAGCGAGGCATTAGCCTTTGATAAGGTGTTTTATCCCAAGCTGCTTTTTGTATTATATGAACAAAGGTATCTACTGCGTCTTCAAGCTCAAGAGGCGTTTGTAATGATACCCTTAACTCAACGTTGTCCTCGATATCTTTTTTAAATCCATCCCAGTTGGTTTTACTGTTTGTTAACCTGGGTGGTTTTTCAATTTTAACAAGGCTTTCGCTCATAATGAGTACGACGGCAGAATGATCTGAGAAGAGGTCATAGCCCTCTGAAATTTCTATACGGTTAGAGGATATTCCTTTCACCATGAATAAATCGATTAGGTCAGGTATTTTCAATGGATCAGTTGGCTAGTAAGTTGGCTTTCCAGTCGAATGAAAGTCAAAATTATTTTTCATTCCTGCTTCATATAGCATGCGACCCTTTTGAGATATGCATCGTGAGGCCCAGAAGATGTGCTTTGCATTAAAGTCACCACCAACAATTAAATTTGGGCTTAGTGACTTAATCAATGTCGTAAATTCACTCTTATCAATTTTGCAACGCGGAGGGCAATATATGGAAGAGACATTGAGAGGAATATTTTTAGTTTTAACCTGTACACTACTTAATTGCATTGATTCCGCCTCTATTTTGAGGCCTATCGAGTGTTCAATGCATTCTTTTATATACAATGATGATCCACCTCTTGCTTTGTTTGACGGATGAATGGCGTGGTAGTCATGAAACCCGTGGATTTTAAGATTTGATTCATTTTTGGCATGCGTTTCTGATATCAAACGTATGTCAATATCATTTTCTCGCATATACATCTCCAACTCTCCAAGTTTTTGCCATAATCCGTTGGCATTCCATGTTAGAATTTTAAGCTTTTCCATCCTTAACCTGGATTAACCTTGTGCTCTTTCTTAGAGGTTCGATCCTAACTACGATGTTTAGAATTGTTTTAATTTTATAAATTTCATATAATTTTTCAGTCTTATCGAACGAAAGTATAAATAGTGGGAGACCACGTTGTACCACTATCGCTTCATTATCTTTTTTCTGTTTCTCTCTTTTGACAATGTTCGTCGCATCTAAGATTTTGAGATTGCGCTCTTTTAGATCACTAATAATATCGTCTTTTAAACATGATGCGTGTAGACCCCTTGCCACAACACGTAGGGGTCTTTCCGACTTATTTTCATAGGTATACCATTTTACTTTTTCTTCGTTTAGTTTTCGTGACAGAAGACGATAACTTTCGGGGTCTTTCACGCAAACTTTCCATTTGTTGTTGTTAAGTGAAATAATTTTAAAAGCCGATGGTAATAATGCCTTTAATATGGTTTGCAACTTGTTATACTCCGCAATACCGATAACATTTATCGGTGGTGGGGGCCGTTCCTTAACAGGTTTTTCTTTTACTGTCGCATGTTTTGGTGAAACTCTTATTTCAAAAGAAAAGGTTGCTTCAGGTGAAGAGCCAGCTTTACGCTTATTACTCAATCTTTTCTTTGAGGACTTCTCCGTTTCACGTGCTAGCTCTTCTTCGTCCTTTTCATATCTACAATTATTGACTTGTGGCAAGCTAGACTTTGAGTTTATTAGATGATTTTCGCTTTTCAATATCTCATTTTCTTTTCGAAGAAGATCGACTTCTTTCTTTAGCTCTTGATAAAGTTCCATTAATTTATTTACATTTACATTTAATTAATGCAAAAATCTCGAATTTCTTAGCTAAGTTAAAATTTTAGTACCTAAAACTTATTATTTAAAGAAAAAGAGGTTTAAATGATTAAATGAATATTAGAAATGATATATTCTAAATTTCACTTAATTATTCAAAGAAACAAAAAAGTTACAGAAGTTTTAAATGTGCAAATCATGCCAAAAACGTGTATTTCCAATTTAGGAACAAATTTTAGTACTAAAAACAAACCTGGTTTAAAAAAAAGTTATTCAAATGATATCATAGATATCAAAGATGATATATTCCAAATTTGAGTTACAGATTTTAAAGACGCGTAAGCCTATTTGGGCCCACTGTGCGGTCCTCAGTTCTTCATTACTCCAACCGCAACTGGGATCGATTCTAAATCGCTTAATCGTATGTCTGCAATCTGTCTCGATCCACCTTGCCACTTGACCTTCTGGATTTTTGAAGTTCAAAAGCCAATTAAGTGCGCCATAGTCTTTTCGAAGAAGGAACTTCTGTCCATAGATGTACTTATGGAAGTGTTTTGTAGCCGATATTAGAGCTAGAAGCTCTCTTCTGGTCACACAATAATGTCTTTCTGGCTTTGAGAGTACCTTCCTGTAATAGGCGATGACCTTCTCTTCTCCATCATGAACTTGTGACAGTACGGCTTCAATTCCCACATTACATGCGCCAGCGTCGATGAAGAAAGGTTTTCCTGGTGTCGGATAGGCCAGAACAGGTGCAACTGGGATCGATTCTAAATCGCTTAATCGTATGTCTGCAATCTGTCTCGATTCACCTTGCCACTTGACCTTCTGGATTTTTGAAGTTCAAAAGCCAATTAAGTGCGCCATGGTCTTTTCGAAGAAGGAACTTCTGTCCATAGATGTACTTATGGAAGTGTTTTGTAGCCGATATTAGAGCTAGAAGCTCTCTTCTGGTCACACAATAATGTCTTTCTGGCTTTGAGAGTACCTTCCTGTAATAGGCGATGACCTTCTCTTCTCCATCATGAACTTGTGACAGTACGGCTTCAATTCCCACATTACATGCGCCAGCGTCGATGAAGAAAGGTTTTCCTGGTGTCGGATAGGCCAGAACAGGTGCAACTGGGATCGATTCTAAATCGCTTAATCGTATGTCTGCAATCTGTCTCGATTCACCTTGCCACTTGACCTTCTGGATTTTTGAAGTTCAAAAGCCAATTAAGTGCGCCATGGTCTTTTCGAAGAAGGAACTTCTGTCCATAGATGTACTTATGGAAGTGTTTTGTAGCCGATATTAGAGCTAGAAGCTCTCTTCTGGTCACACAATAATGTCTTTCTGGCTTTGAGAGTACCTTCCTGTAATAGGCGATGACCTTCTCTTCTTCATCATGAACTTGTGACAGTACGGCTTCAATTCCCACATTACTTGCGCCAGCGTCGATGAAGAATGGTTTTCCTGGTGTCGGATAGGCCAGAACAGGTGTATTGCATAGGCGCTGCTGGAGTACCTGAAAGCTTTTCTCGCACTCTTTTGACGGTTTGCCTTTTTCTGTAAGCTGATGCAAATATTTCGCGATCCCAGCAAAATCCTTAACGATACGACGATAGTACGTGGCGAGACCAAGAAAGCTCCGAAGTTGATGTTTATCTTGTGGAGTTGGCCAATTCTCAACAGTGTCCACTTTCTCAGGATCAGTCGTCACTCCTTGGGACGAGATGATATGTCCCAAGTATTTTACCTCAGACTTGAAGAATACACACTTGTCTGGATTTAATTTCAAGTTTGCTTCTCGAAGCCTCTGGAACACGGCCTTGAGGTTTCCACAATGCTCATCAAATGTTTTCCCATAAACAATGACATCGTCTAGATAGACCAGGCATGACTTCCAAGTAAGCCCTTGCAAAACGCACTCCATCAAACGCTCAAATGTTGCCGGAACGTTGCATAGTCCGAAAGACATTACTTTGAATTGCCACAGACCATTTCCTTCGGAGAAAGCCGTCTTTTCTCGATCTTCTGGATCGATTTCTAACTGCCAGTAGCCACTCTTCAGCCATTCAGCTCCTTCCATCGCATCCAAAGTATCGCTGGTTCTTGGCAGAAGGAAGCTGTCTTTCTTCGTTACATCGTTCAGTATAGTCCACACAGAATCGAGTACTTCCATCCTTCTTTTTAACAGGACGACTGGGAATGCCCAAGGGCTTTAAGAATTTTCGATTAGCCCATCTTTCTTCATTGTCGATATCATCTCTTCAACTTCGGCTTGTTTGGCTAATGGGAGACGTCTTGCTGGTTGTCGAATTGGTCTAGCGTCTTCTGTGTCGATTCGATACTGCAACAGTTGTGTTCGACCATACTGCCCAGTGGGCACCATGTTGTTGTTAGGTGCCACAAGAGCCTTCCCTATGATGATGTTTTGGGAAGACTGCTCAGAGTCTGGCTCCACCATAAGCTATCGATGGCTACCCAAATCAACCTTTATTTTTGTTCAAACGAACTCTTCTACAGAAGGTGGCAGGCATATATCTTCCTTTATGACAGTCTTCAGAGTTGTTGTGGTTTCATTGCCATAAACCATAAGAATCTCCACATTTCGGTACGTAAGAACCTGCTTCCCGATATCAAGGATTAATTCGTGCTCTTTCATGAAGTCGATTCTAACGATGCACTCGTCACATGTATCTGCTACCAGAAACAGATGTGAAGACTCCAGTTCTGCCAAACGGATCGTAAGACGAATCTCCCCGTACACTCTGGCTGCCTCTCCTGTTGCAGTTTTCATACGGTAGGTGTTGATATTATGCAGCCATGTCATCTTCACCAAGTCTCTTCGAACAATGGAGGCAGTGGCACCGGTGTCGATCGTAGCCACTTGTTTCTTGCCGTTTAATGTTGCCTCCACAGTCAGACTTTTATTGTTTCGTTTAGTCTGCGAGACCTGAATAGTGGATACCAGAAACCAGCTTCTGCCCCTCGAAGTTGGTTCTTACGCGTTACCCGGTTGGCGGTTGGGAAACAGGTGGACTTGGAGTATTCGTGTTATTGTTTATATTTCTGCGTCCACAATATTGACATGCAGGTCTTCTAGGTGGTAATCTGCACTGACGTTGGAGATGCCCGCTCTTGTTACAGTTCCAGCATGGAGCAGATCCATCTCGCTGATTCCTCTGTAACGTTGTTCTCTGGCATGAACACTCCTCAATTTTTTGTTTTCTTACTCGATGGACTCATTGAGTCCATCAATGCAGTGCGAACGCTAATGCCTCAGGAAGTGTGCCTTTTCCAGCAGTTCGAATTGCTCGCTGACAGTTGATATCAGATACAGCACGGACAAAGGCTTCTGTTGCAAATTGGTTTATGATATCATCCCCTGCAGCTGGATATGCCAGATGTGCCAACCGTTCGATGTCTGCTTGGAGCTGTTGCAGAGTTTCTCCTCTTTTCTGGACTCTAGTATTGAGTTGAACGCGAAAGACTTCTTGCATATGGCCATCTCCAAAGCGTTTTTCAATGGCCTGAACAAGAGCACTGAAGTTGCCATTCTTATCTGCTGACATGGTTTGTAGCAGTTCAGCAGCAGCTCCTCTAAGGGCAAGCGTGAGAGCTATTGTTTTTGTCTATTGTTTTATGTCTTAAAATATTCTAAATTAACAAAAACAATTTTAAAGCAATTACAAATCGATAAAGTTGAGTTCCTAAAATTCATTTGCCTAAACCATTTCGCCGTGTTCATTTTGTAATTGTTGAAGATTTGTGTTTGTATAAGTTATATTTGTTATTTTAAACAGCCCAAAATCGTCTTTGAAGATCTAAGAGTTTCCATGAGATAGTTTTGCAAAATGTTTTAATAGTTGTGTTTTTTGAAAGAGTGAATAGGCAGCTCAAAAAATTATTACACATAAGCAACAACACATTTAAGAGTGCATAGTTTTGGTCAGTAATCAGAGTGAACAGAGAGTGAATATAAATTGTTGTAATAGTGAAATGATTGCGGGTGCTAAACTGGGTTGCAAAGTAAATATTGCTGCCCATAATCCTATTCAAAAAAACTTAGCCGGATTGCCATCTTCTACCAAAATGTAAGAGGGCTACGCAGCAAAACTGCCGATAATTATTTGAACTCCCAAGCCTTTTCACATGGCATTTTTGGATGGACACGGAACTTTTCAATCGCGAGTTTATAGAAAAGATCCTCATGTTGATAAGCCAAAAGAAGTGGGAAGTGGTGTTTTGATTGCAGTTAGAAATTTACATCTTCGTCTATATCTTTCCTTTTTAATCTTTCTATTTTTATTGAATTAATCTGTATTAAATTAACTATACAGTCCAAAAAGCTATATATACTTATTGCATATATTCCTCCGAAAAGTTCGGACGCACTTTTTGTGAAACTTTCCAAAGCCTTAGATTTTGTTATTGACTTGTCTTGCTCCAACAGCAACATATTACTTTTGAGTGACTTTAATTTATCTCACATAGAGTGGGTTCTTTCTGATGACGAATCCTATCAAGAAGCTTCTTTAACTTCTTCTCAAAATGAGCTTCTGCTTCTTGATAAAATAATTTCAACTGACTTACAGCAAGTAAGCTGTATTAAAAATTCTAAAAATCGAGTCAACATATCAGTTTCTAGAGATATTGACGAAGCAGTTCTTAATTTTTATTCCATTATTTATAACTGCATTATTAATACTATACCTTTGAAAATATTATAAAATAGGAACTTTTGCCATTCATGGTATACGGATGAGCTAACAACACTCCGAAATAAAAGAAACAAAGTACGGAAAGTGTACTTAAAAACTCTTTCTCCCGTCGACCACAACTTCTACTTAACCCTTTTTGAAGAATTTAAAGCTCTTTCTAAAAATTTGTACGATAACCATGTTAACGGAATAGGTAGTTCTCTAAAAGATAGTCAAAAGGGCATTTTGGAGGTTTGTTAATTCGAAAAAAACTCAGATAGTTATCCAGCAAACTGTATGAAAATTATTCATTACAGGAAACCATTGACATTTGTAATACTTTTGCAAAAAAATTTCGCAATTCTTTTGTTGACGACGAAGACTATTTTAGGGATTTACATACTTATGCCCAAACAACCTGCAACAATATTCCAGTGCCACCGAGTACTTTTTTTTTTTTTTTTTTACACTTGAGATTCTTTGTTGTAGTGAGCTTAGAGCAAGCTGCAAACCTACAATCAGAGGCTCATCATAAGTGCATGTGTTAGTGGTTAGTAAAATAAAGCTAACACATGCATACAAATAAAATTAATACATTTACATAGTTAAACAAACAAACAATAAACATAATTAAACAATTATATCACATTTGAATTAAATATGATCTAAAAGTAAAAAAAAAAAACAACCACGAAAGAAAGCACTGGTTCGAAACAATTTTTTCAATCCCATCTTACTAACGTTAAAATCAACCGTGGAGCCATTTAAATTAAATATCCTACACATACGGTTAAGAGGCTCATGTAAACCGAAGTTAGTTCTATGGAAATTTACATGTAAAAGTTCAAATCTTCAAATGGTGAGATCCTCCACGGAAGTTTATGCCAATACAGGCCAACAAATCAGGAGCATCGATTTGACCATTTATAAGTTGGTGAAGAAAAATTAGATCATTATTCACCCGCCTTTGATATAAGGTTTGAACTTGCAGTAGCTGGATCCTATGTTCATATGGTGGAAGGTTGAATGGATCTGCCCAAGGAAGACCTTTCAGAGCAGCGAATGAATTTATGTTGTATCGATTCAATACGATTTTTATGAATTTCATAAAAGGGAGACCATACTTGAGACGCGTACTCGAGATGAGGTCGTACATAACAATTGTATAAGGAAAGCGTAACGTACGGATCGTCAATAGAGCTTGCTTTATTAACAATAAAGTTAATGTGTTCAGTGAATTCTAAATTTGAGCTGAAGTTAATACCCAAGTCCTTGAAACTAAAGACTCGACAGAGTTTGTGTTGTGAAATAGAATAATTAAAAGCATTTGCAAGTCGCTTTCTAGAGAAAGTAATTGTTTGACATTTGGCAGGGTTAAGAGAAAGACCGTTTTTATCACACCAAGTAGCGAAACTATCAATATCGGCTTGCAAAAGAATATGGTCATGGTTAGCTTTTATTGTCTTAAAAATTTTCATGTCATCAGCGAATATAAGAATATCACTTGAACGTATACTTGAGACAACATCATTAATAGCAAGAATAAATAGAAATGGGCCTAGATGACTCCCCTGGGGCACACCGGAGTGAGCCTTGAATGAGTTTGAAAGGCAGTTTCTAAATTTCACCTGGTACGATCTATTTTCAAGGTATGATTTTACCCAGGTGATAAAAAATGTTGGAAATCCTAAAGATTTTAGTTTGAAGATAATAATGTTGTGACTAAGTTGGTCGAACGCTTTAGAAAAATCAGTATATATACAATCCATTTCACTTCCATTTTCTAATGCGTTAGAACATTTATGCAAGAATGTAAGGAGGTTTGTTACTGTTGATTTTCTTCTCACAAACCCATGCTGTTGTTCACATATTATATTCTTGGTATGGAATGCTAACGTCTCACACACAACTTGTTCAAAGAGCTTTGGAATACATGACAGTTTGGATATAGGTCTATAATTCGAAATATCAGCTTTATCACCTTTTTTAAAAACTGGAGTTAGAAATGAAGTTTTCCATGAACAGGGAAATTTCCCTGATTTAATCGAAAACTCAAACAAAAATTGATGAGGCTCAGCCAGTATATGCCTACAATGTTTCAATAACATTGGGGGAACTCCATCTGGCCCAGAAGAAAAATCATCATTTAACGATGAGAGAAGGTCTAAGACAGTACTTTGTTGCACAACGAAATTGTTGCAACTCGTTCGCGCATAAGAATGCAAATTTCTGAAATAATGTTCATCAATATCAAGAGGTGTGTCTACGAAAGAGTTACGAAAATTTTTCGCAAAAGCGTTGCAAATATCAATAGTTTTTTTCAACACACAATTTTCATATATGAAATTTGCGGGGTAACCATCTGAATTTTTCTTTGAATTTACAAACTTCCAAAATGCTTTAGGGTCTTCTTTAAGAGATATTCCTATTTTGTATACATGATTAGTATATAAAGACTTTGACAGAGATTTAAACTCTTCGAAAAGGACAATGTAAGAGTTGTGGTCAACTAAAGAAAGAGTTTTTAAATATGTTTTCCAAGCTCTATTTCTTTTATTTCGTAGTATCCTCAACTCTTTTGTATACCATGAGTGGCAAAAGCTCGTGTTTTTAAAAAATTTTAATGGGATAGTGTTATTTATGCAGTTATAAAGTATGGTATTAAAACTAGTAACTGCATCGTCAATATTACTAGAATTTGATATACTGTCAATACCAGATCTAGCTAATTCTTCTGAAAGCAACTTGACTTGACTTTCTAAAGTCAAAAGTATATGAGCGATCATAAGCGTTGCTATTTTCAATTATATGACTGCTCAAGTCAAGAACTACATCCAGAGGAGGATAGTAACTATCTATATTAGTGATTCCAGAACTAGATTCTAGAACAAGAGTACTAATAGCGTCGGAAGAAAAAACTAAATCGAGAATTCGATTCTTGACAAAACTGATATTAAGAACTATAGGCCATAGCAAAGCTCTCTTGCATTCCTAAGTTTTTTGAAGATGAGCCTGGCATTTCATACTTAGAGTATTATATATGATCAACAGCATAGATTTGTAAGAAGAAAGTCAACGGTAACAAATTTCCTTACCTTTTTTATAAATCTTCTAATGCATTAGAAAACGGGAATTAAGATTGCATTTGCACTGACTTTTTGAAAGCATTCGATTAACTTAGCTATCAAATAATTGTGTTTAAACTAAAAGCCATTGGTTTTCCGACTTATGTTATATTATGGATAAAGGCTTATCTTGAAAATAGATCTTACCAGGTAAAATTCAGAAATTGTCTCAGGGAAGTCATCTGAGCCCGCTTTTGTTCATTCTTGCATGTATTCGCTGTGGTGATATTCTTATATGCTGATGATATGAAAATTTTTAAAACAATTAAAAAAAAAATCATGATCATATTCTCCTGCAGCATGATATTGACGATTTTATTGTTTGGTGTGGAAAAAATTGCCTTTCTCTCAACCCTCTTAAATGCAAAACTATAACTTTCTCATATTAACTATATTGCAAATAAGGCGAGTTCCATGCTTGGATTTATAAAACGCTGGGCAAAAGAATTCAACGATCCATATGTAACTCTTTCTCAATACAATTGTTATGTGAGACCTCATCTTGAGTACGCCTCCCAAGTATGGACCCCCTTTTACGTAATTCATAAAAGCCAAATTGAATCAGTACAACATAACTTCATTCGTTTTGCCTTGAAAGGTCTTCCTTGGGCTGATCCGTATAACCTGCTTCCTTATGAACACAGAATTATTCTTCTGGAATTTCAAACCTTATATCAAAGGCTTGTTAACAATGATTTAATATTTTTCCACCAACTTACCATTGGTGAAATTGATGCTCCTGACTTATTAGCCTATATAGGTATTAACTACCGCGGGAGATCCCACAATTTACGAAGATTTGAACTTTTTCACGTTGCTTTTCATAGAACGAATTATGGTATACACGAACCTCTTAATCGTATGTGTAAACTTTTCAATTTGAATGCTTCCTATTTTGATTTTAACATTAGTAAAATAGGTTTAAAAACATTGTTGCGCACCAGTGCTCCACTCTCTTGAATTTCTATGTCTCTTAGTGCTTTATATTATGTGTCTTATTTTGTATATTTTTACTTTTGTTAATTTTTAAATTTTGTTAGTTTTTATTTATTTATGTGCTTGTGTTAAATTGCATAATTCACCAACCACTAACACATGCACTCATGATGAGCATCTGATTGTAGAATGCAGCTTGCTCTAAGCTCACTACAACAAAGAATCCTGAAGTTCACAAAAAAGTAGGCTATACCAAAAATGGAGCTCAACTCGGTTGCAGATTAAATATTCTTACCCTAAAGGTAGGCTATACCAGCCATAAGGTAGGCTATACCAAAGCAGGCTGTACCAACTTTTATAATTTATAAGAAAGTGAATATAAGAGTTTTGTTCAGATTTTATTGCTGCGCTGCTAATTTTCACCAAAACACGGCTAATAATAAATTTATAACAACACGTATAGACCAGTGCCAACCCAGTTTTCAAAGGCCAAAAGTTGGAAAATTTTTGCAGAAAATGAGTGATAGGGAAAATTAGGATCAATAGTATTTAAAAAGGGAAACATAAATTCCCCCCAGCAAATGACCCAAAGTGGGGTGAGTGTGTGAAATCTAGTTTTTTTTTTTTTTTACAAATTCTGGCAAAAGTAGGCTTCCTATCGAAAAAAACTTATATACAAAAGTTGTAGATATTCAAAAGACCTAAAACTTTCACTTGGATTATTTTTTCACATAACCTCAAAAATATTGAGAAAAATACCAAAAACTAATTCTTTGGTTTTTTTATTTTTCTCTTTCACAAAAAAGTCGATTTTCATGAAATGAAATGAAATGAAATGAAATAACTTACGCTATTGTTTTTCAAGAAAGCTGAATTTTTTGGTGAATCAAAATAACTTTTGGATTGTTGTGAATTTAATTTGAAAAAAATACACTAATTTTCAATCAAAAAAGTTGAAAAAATTTTTGATTTAGGGGGGCCTTTTTTTTTAAATCTCTTCTTTAAGACGGTGTAAAAGAAGCATACTATTATACTATTATTTTGAAAAAAACATAGTCAAAAAGGGCAAAAACCAAAAAACGTTTTTTTAAGTTCGATTTTTCCTTAAATGCTAGTAATTATTCATTGTTCATTTAAATGGAGTGTTGAAAGTGATGCAAAACGGTATTTTAAATGTAATACATAATAAAAGAACCATTATTAACCGTTTAAGGTTCTATTTACTGAAATACCAAACGTTTAAACAATATTTTATTTAACCTAAGAAACCTAATGGGCGCATATACATGCAAAAATAAAAAAATAAAAAATAAATTACAAAATAAAAAACTATAAACAAAAACTTACGTTGTGGAATGGTATGAGTTTATAAATAAATAAGTTCAAATGATTTTTCTTGCTCAAAAATTGTCATTTCAATTCAATTTCTTATGTAAAGTTATTGTTTAAACACTTGTTATCTCAGCAGCTTGAACCCTAAACGGCTAACTTCAAAAAATTGTTTTCTTGTCTTAGCCATTTTTAACAAATACTTTTTCATAATAATAGTGTCATTCTTTAACGCCATCTTAAAGCTGAGGTTAAAAAAAGAAAGTCGTCCTAAATTTTTTAGTCAACTTTAAGCTTTTAGCTTTTAATCAAGCTAGGCCATTTTTTCAAATAAGATTCACAAAAAATTCAAAAATATATAAATATTTTGATTGAAAAAATACAGCTTGCTTAAAACAAACATAAGTTTTCACCAAATTTCATGAAAATCTACTTATTTTTGTCGAAGATAAAAATAAAACAACAAAAAATTGATTTTTGGTATTTTTCTCAATATTTTTAATGTTGTGTTGTCTCTTGAATACCTACATTTTTTTATATAACTTTTTTCGATGGAAGGTTTACTTTTGCCAAAAATTGTAAAAAAAAACTTCGTTTTTACACCCCCCGCCAATTCCGGTCATCTGCTGTGGGGCAGTTTATTGTTCCCCTTTTATATAATATTGACACTTATTTTCCCAGTAACTCATTTTCTGCTTATATTTTTTTTTTCAAAACTTATTGGAGTAACGGATCAGCGATCCTTGTGATAAAAAGAATATAATTTTATACGACCTCGGCACTGGTCCCAATCAAACACGAGAATTGAAATCTTTATAAAGTATTTATTTTAGTGCGACACATCTTAATCATAAATATATTTCATTACTTCGCCTAATACTGCTGACTAAAAGTTCCCATACAGGTGTTTGCTCGGCTCGAGTTTCCCGGTGGGAAACAATCCAAAGCGCGAAGCGGATGCCCGTGTGCATCGTCGACACTTTTTATGGTTGGGTCTGCTCGTGATAACTTTTGCACTGGTCTAGTAGTATGATAAACAATATAATGGTTAATATAGTGTGCTTGGAATAAGATGTTTCTAAACACTAACAGCCATATTATTCACTCTATTATTCACAATAAACATGCCTTACATCCAATGCCCTTGATGCAGATTAAGATCGTTTAATTTCTTTCGTGAAAGTTCTTGAGGTTAATGAAAAGTTTTTTTTAAATCACATATTTTGATCAAATTTATTAAATGCGAAAACTGTTTATATAAATTATTATTATCTTTATTATGATGCATTTTGTGTTGTATGTATACAATTTTTCTTTTTAAATGCACCCTTTTAATGGGATACTCTGCAGTGGAAACACCCCTCATCGAAACACAAATGCCATAACACAAAATGTATCATCCAGGAAAATGCTTCAATGAAGCTCAGCAAATATAATTTTACCGAGCCAAATATTTGTTGATTGTTTTATAAAATAAAATTTAATAATCAAAAAATCAAAGTGTAAAAAGTTATTTCTCTGACCTCCGGGGGACAGTTTAAATACATTTGGGTTAATCGAGATTGGATTTAAAAAAATGGATTAAAGTTTGGATTAAACGAGTGAATAATATGGAATTGGATTTAATGTTTGGATTTAAATGTCTTTTTATCTGGATTAAACGAGTGAATAATATGGGCGTAGGAGTCTAGGTTGAATCCAAAGGAAAAGTAAATAGTATCGGAAGGGCGGGAGGGGCATTATCTAAAAATAAGAATCCGAATAGAAAAACAGATATTGAAAAACAGTGGTAACATCTTAAAAAAATGCTTTAGCTCCTCTCTGGCCAGAAACCCACTCTTCAATATTCTTTTTAAATAAAGTTGTAATCGATTTTTTTTGAAAAATTTACTTTTCAGCTCCAAATTTTGAAAATGAAAAAACTATTTATTTTGTTAACAATTTTTTATTTAATTTTGCTAGGTTTTTTTTTTAATGTTCAATGCTCTTATCAGTTTCTTAGTGAAATTCTGAAAGCCATATACTTAGAGGTCTTTTAGTTTTTAATACAAATACAAATAATCGAATCTACTGCAAAGGGTGGGAGACCTTGCATCAAATCTAGTAGTTGTGATTTGTTGCTCAGTTGTTTATGGTGAAAAATCCAAGTTTTTTGGTCTCGACCACCCAATGTAACATTAGCAAACATTTTAACTACCGGGGTTTTTGCGCGCCTGTTTTCGGCCTAAGAGGAGCTAGAGGATTTTCTTTGTTTTGTAATATTTGTTTTTAGATGATTGCCCTCCCGCTTGAACGGGGAAAAATGTACCCCCTTCCCATACGATTTGTTTCTTCTTTTGACCCAACCTACACGTTATAGTGTTTTGAAGTGTCATATTTATGGCAAACACATTATATTTTTCATTATAATGTTCATTATACCTATATACTTGTTCCTATAAATCTGTTGTGTTTAGGATAAATATGATAACTCCTTTTTCAAATTTGCGTCTTTTCATCCACTTTACATCGAGCTAGAACTTAAACTAAACCGAATTTCTTCAAATTTGAAAAATGATTTTTTGATGATTATGTTCATATACTCGTATATTCCATATTTCCATGTTTCTCCCAAACACTACAGAAATTTATTATTGATAGGTATTGAAAGGCTCTCTTGGAATCCCTTGGTTCTACTCATATGATTCTGGGGTCGAATTGATGTAAATTTGAAAGCGGAGAGCTTTCAAATCAGAAACTAGTCCTTTACGATAAAATGGACGGTAACAGAAAAAAAAATTAAAAAAATTTTAAATTTTTTTTACCATGTTCCATTCGAAGCTCTAGGTCGAAAACTTCGATTTTATCATTTGAATTGAAAAAAATTGAATTAAAGTGTTCATCATGTATTTTGAGATGTATTAGAAAAGTATTGCACAAGGGTAAAATTTCGTTAAATTTTTATTACCATGTATTTATTTCAGAATTATTAATAAAAAATAATAATTCACTTCAGTTGCCTCGACTTACCTGGTTCTTCATGACCGCCACGGTATGTATATTAATGTATGTATTTTGAATTATAATTTTTTTTTTTTTGAAAATTTAATTAGAGTATTCAATATTCATGCAACAGCGGAAAGACGTAGTGAAAGTAGTAAAGTTGTAAACTTCGTAAGTCTGTCACAATTTGAATGGAAAATTAGACAAATTTACTTTGGTTACAACTTTATTTCGTAAAGAACGACTTTAAGCTGCAAATTGGTAAAATTTTATATATGATTTTGATTTTAGAAGAGCTGTATAACCTGAAGGCTACTCAACTTAAAATTTATTTATTTTTATTAATTTATGTTCCCATAAATAAACAAAAGCAATATTTAAACCCCCTAAAAAATATAAACCAACAAAGATTCTTGTTCCAGTTACTATCTCTTTCTCTCATATGCGTTGGCGCATCTTTTCTAAAGATGCCAAAAACGCGCCAGGCCTAAGTAAGTTATCAGTCTAGTACTACTTTCCTATTACCAGTCATATTGAGACTAGTAGTTGTCCATGTCCATCATGAAAGAAGTCTGTTAGCTTAACTTAACTCAACTTAACTTTTAGTGATGTACACTTTACATGGGTATAAAAATAACCAAAAATGGTTTTCAAAAGCTTTAATTCCCCATTCCCAGTAGTAACAATTTTATTTGTAAATTTCTTATAACGAAACAATTATCATTACTTTGTACACTTTTTTTTTAGCACAAAAAATTAATAATAAAACAAATAAGTTTAGCGGTGTAGTATAGATATATATTTATATTTCTGAGAACATCGTATCTCAGATGTTTTTTTATGTACATACAAAAACTATAAAGAATCAAAACTTAATCATAATAAATTAAAAAATTAACTTTTTAAAGCATTTCGCTTTGGAATTTAATATTCATACAAAATATTGATATTTTCATTATGTATACATTTGAACATATTATTAAACATCTATAAACTATTAATACATGTTAAGTTTCATCTCAAATGCAATTTACATAAAAAAAAAATATATATTCTGTGAATTTAATGAGTTGATTAACAATGACTTTATAATAACTTTGCTAAAATTACACGATATTCAAATATTAACAGGTACACAGTAGACGTTCTTTAGTTTTAAATGTTTAACTAACATTTTTCGTGTGATTAACTTTTAATATATATGTATATATAAACTATACACTTCAAGAGTAACAAATACGTATATTAAAATAAACATCACAATTATTTTCATTCATTTATTTTATAACATCGTGAAGAAGTACAAGCAACACCGTAGAATTACTTACATACATACATTCATTTTAATTATTTTTATTTTACTATTTAATAGTGGTTTTTCATAACTTTTACAGATCCATACAATAAAAGTCTTCAATTTATGTGTCATTATGAAATGTATCCATTTATTTACCTACATGTTTGATAAATCTACACATCGAGTTTAATAATGTTTTGTTCTATAGGATATATTTTTTTATTATTTATTTATAAGATAATTTTTGTTCAATCTGATTTTCTTTATTTGAATACATACGATGAGTTAAACGTTACATATTGACGATATAACGTTTATTAATAAGTCTCCAAAAATCTTAATCGTTCGTCTTTATTTAAAAAAAAAATCATTACAGTTTTGTACATACATATGTTGCTTCGCAATTGTCGGAAGGGCACCATACCTAACCCATTAACTTAGGAATATGTATTTTGTGTACAGGATGTTCTCCCACAATGTTAACTACTTAAATTATGTATTGAAAATAAAAAACAAATAGTTTAAAGTTGATAAATATTAATTGAATGGAACAACGTATGGAAGACAATGTCCTAAAAATAATGCCTGCCTTTCCTAGCCTCAAAAATTCGGGCTTTTTTTCAAACAGTTTTCATACATCATACATTTCAATCGGTATTTTATTAGTCTTGTATTGAATATACTTTCATTCTGAATTTACCATGTCTATATCTCACGACTGTCAAATTTAAGTAAACCAAACTGTGGTTAATGAAAAAGAAGTAAGCCTTTGCGGTGAACACCCTGTATGATGTTAGTATTTTATTTTTATATGTAAGTATATGCAAATATGCATATAAGAAATAATTCCAATATTTTGTATTTGTAAATTATTTGTTGCACAGTTCATGCATTTTTTATACATGTTATAATTAATAATTGGTTTGTTTTGTTGTTTTATTGTAACTTTCAAATTAACCAACCAATCTAACCTCTTTGTTTTTAGTTAAATGATGACACTTTGTGACATTATTATAATTAATTTTTATTTGGAATATCAGTGTCAAGAAAATCAAGTCTTTCTAATATACAATTGTACATATGTAATACGATATTTTTCATTCTATTTGCAATATCAAAAAAATTTGACGGGTTTGGCAAAATTGGAATTTGGGAAAAAATTTTTTTTTTTTTAATTTGATTATTATTTAAAATGTTCTTGATCAAGGAGAACAATTACATTTTATTTCTTTTCTAATCACTTATTTTTGACGGAAAAGCATCGTTTAAATTGATAAGGGGTGGCCGAATGATTGACAGTTCCTATAAATTATTTTTGACTGTAATAATTCGACCAAAATTAAATATAAATCTAGAGCTCGTTTAAAAAAAAAGAAAGAAAAATTATGTCTATGTCATTGACGCTCCGACATTAGTGACACATAAAATATTAAATTGCGTTAAAATTGAATATATGACCTTACGTACCTATAAACATTTACATGTAGATTTATAACTATGAATTAAACAAAAATATCAGAAGTAGCTTTTTCTTATACTGTCGCGTATTGTGAAGGTTCTTACCAACGTCAAATACGCAGTCGTAGAGCACGAACTTTTGAAAAGAAAAAAATTATATCAGATATGTTGGAGCGTTACCCAAAACAAACTCGTAGTACTGCCGTGAAAATAGCAAATATATAGTGGATTCGAAAATAACCAGTTCATTGAAGGCATGTACAACCAAAATAGAAAAGGGATTTGAATAATTCTTTGGTTGTGCATGTTTATTTAAAGAGAGCATATTCTTAGATGTTGTTTAATCTATGATTAGGCAAAACTAGAGTTTACCTGATCAAGATTGAACTTTTAATAATGAAAAACTCCAGATTTGCCTAGCTTAAACAACATTTATAAATTTGCCCCAGTATATTTTTTATAGAAATATGGACAGGATTTTATTTCCTTATGGGCTACTTAGAATTTTGTTTTCGATTATGATACAAATATTTTGGTATTTGCGGGAGGACTAAGCGATTTTAAGGTATGAAATTACTCATTGCAATATATGTACATATGTATAACATATAAATATTACAATTATAATTTCAAGCACAATTTAGTTTAATTATTTTTAGAGCAGTATAAGTTATGTTTTCTGATAAATACCACTATTTCGGTTTTAAGTACATCAGTTCTATATTGTATATGAGTTGAAAAAAATAAGCTTGTGTTTTGAAAATATTTTATAAGATTTTTGATTTATGATTAACTTTTATACATATATTCATAGGACATTATTTTGACAAATTATACTTAAAGAAAGCAGGATAAATATTTAATACACCAATGATTTAGTAAAGAGCAAACAAGAACCAATTGGAAAAAGAAAATGCTCCCGCCGGAAAAGAAGTAAGAGCAGTCTTTAAAAAGCTTTAACAAGTACAACATTGTTAAATTAAAAAATGTATATTACCCTTTTATTTATTTTAATTTAATTAAAGAAGATGTAATATCAAAAAAAAATGGACAAAAGCTAGTTTATAGATTTTTCCTTAAAATAGTCTCATTTTTGATTAAGTATTTGACGATCACCAAATACCTACTAAAAACCTGATTGTTCTAGCAGTTGTGTTTTTTCAAAAAAACTAATTTTGAGCTCAAATTTCTTTTCGATGTATATGTTACCGTTAAAGTGCGAAAACCAGTTAATGTGCACATTAACTAGTTAATGTGCGGATTAACTGGTTCGATCCGTTAAAGTCCGAAATTCCACTTCAATGAGCAAGATTTAGCACTTTGACTATTTAATGTGCGAGGTAACGTATAGGGCTCTGTTAAAGTGCGGAATTGAAACATGGTGGCACTTTCACCTATTTTTCTTGGCTTATTTTCTTTTTCGTTGTGAACCCGTTAAAAGAACATAGTGTTTCGTGTTTGAGCTTATACTACGCAAGACAACGAGGCCCTCTTTCGTCTGTGCCAGCAAAAAAAATCCCGTTGGCGAAAAGTATTACACCAACAAAATTACCCAAAATTTCACAATCCTTTTTCCTTGGAGAAAATTATAACAAAAAAATTAATATTGTTAATATTTTTTTGTTAAATTTTTCAACAAGGGGATGATTTATCTGTGACAGATGAAAGTCCTTCGTTGTCTTGAAAAGTATAAGCTCACACACGAAACACGATGTTCTTTTAACGGAACGAAAAAAAGAAAATAAGCTAAGAAAAATAGGTTAAAGTGCCATGATATCTCAATTCCGCACTTTAACGGAGCCCTATACTTTAATTCGCACATTAACTAGTAAAAATGCGAAATCTTGCTTATTAATGTAAAATTTCGCACTTTAACTGGTCGAACCAGTTAATTTATGTTGCACTTTAATGGTAACATATACACTACACATATAGACATCCGATCATGCAAACAATTCGTATATATATAGCAATTGCAACTTGGGTCAAAGTTTTTTGACAGTAGTAACATCTGATTTATTAATTTTGTGTGATTTAAATGAAATCAAGAACATGTTTTCACTCTTAACGTTTAAATAATTCCTCTTATCGAAATTTCTAATAGCTACAAGTGAAACTTGCGAAGTCAATGCATTAAAGTTTGCTTAATTTTCAATATTTTTTTTTTGGAGCGTTGTTGATTCTGATATAATTTTCGTATCGATTAGTTTAGTTTTTTTCTCGTTGGTTCAATGAAAAAACGAAAAGTTTTCGTATTTTTATCTAAATATAGATAGGTAGTTTATCCTCTGTTTTATTTTTTATTGTTTTTTTTTCGCGCAAGTGGGCCTATGGTGTTATTTGTTTTATAATATAGAAAATATTACGGAATTTTTCGATTTATCCGAAGTAGCTAATATGTATATAAATTAACTTAATTTTGTATTAATCTACAATATAGTTTTTTATGTATTCATAAACGAGGGACTTTCTGATAACCTTTATTTTGTTTGTATATAAAAAAAGGCTTAATATTGTTCAATTCTACTTTATTGATGGTAAAGGTATTAAAATAACGTTGTTCCCTTTATATTCTTTCGATTGAAAATAAATTAAATACCAAATAGCTTAGTTAAAAAAATATAGGTACGTACATAATAACCGAAAATTAATTTGTATCTGTGTGACAATTTGATGATTATTGAATGCTTTATTTTTGTGCAAGCTGAATATTATAATATTTGAAAATAAAATCTTCCTGTTTATCTTGATACATATTTATGTTAATTTTCTTTGAAAATTAAAATGTTTATGAGTTTTTAGTACTTTACATATTTTAATTTTAATTAATGAACGGCTACTTCTAAAATCTTCTGGGCAAAAAAGCAAACAAATGTGTATGTAGATACATTAGGGTGGTCGTTGTATTGTTTTTTTTTTGAGTTTTAATATTTGGATGGGCCTTAATCAGCTCCAAGTGAAGAAAAAAAATTCCATAATTTTTTTCAGATTTTAATTTTGATCCCCTGTGGTCGGTGTAAGGGTCAATTTAATTTCCTTTTTTGTTTGGTTTGCATACTAGGTGATTCGCGTAAAATATGCCAACAAAATCAGAGCTTCAGTTTTGAAGTGGACGAGAAAAAATGAGGGGATAGTATTTCCCCCCGCTTATGAAGGCAATTTTATACAAAAAATTACGTTTAGTAAAAAAAATATTGAAAAAGAACCGCAACACTTGCACTATTGTTTTGCAGGTTTTTAGAAAGCCAATAGTTCATTCGTATGGTTTATTTTCAAGTTAAGTTTTTTTTTTTGAAAATCAATTTTGGCAGAAAATTGTTTCGAATCAACATTTTTAAGAAAAATTAAATTCGTATTTTTTAAATTTTTTTTTTGGAAATATTTTTTGCTGAACCTATTTATTAAAAGAACAAAACTAAACAATAAACTTTAAGTATTGCCGTTGTTTTTTTATAATTTTTTTCTATTAAATTTAATTTTTTAAGAAAATTTCCTCTAATGTCCAAGGTATTGCTCCCCTCCTCTGGAATTTTGTTGGCAGATTTTATTCGAATCACCTAGTATGCAAAAATAAAAAGGGGACATTTTATTACCCCAAAGCGATATGGGATGAAAATAAAAATCTAAAAAAATAAATATTTTTTTTTCTTCTTGTAGAGCCGATTAAGGCCCATCCAAGGTGAAGGTTAATTGCATACCCACAAAATGTAAAAAATCCATATAAAATATAAGAAATACCTACACTAATACAACCTAAAAACATTCAAATAAAAAAAAAAATAATCAACAAAAGCAAAATATTGTTTCTTTATGATAAATATATAATAAATTTGAATTCTATGCAAGATTATTAAGGCAGCATACGTCACATTTTTTTATTTCTTTTTCATTTATTAAATTCTAGGCCTATTTTTATTTTTTAAATATTTCCTCTAAACTTTGCCTGGTCACTTGAGTTTTTGTCAATTAGGTAAATAACTTGAAGTGGCTTTCTATTTATTAAGAGAGGCCAATGCGATACATCCGACATTTTTTTTGTTCGATATTATGCTTTATAATTTTGTTTTATTCTGTTTTTTTTTTTTTAATTTCTACTTTCTATTGGTGAGTTCTTAACTAAAAAGTATTAAAGTATTAAGTATTTGCCACAAAAAAGTATGTATATGTACTATTTAAATTATGATTTAAAGGAATCTAAAATGATTGTCCTTTCATTATGTTTGTCGATGGTTAATTCATATTAAAAACAGAGAATTCTTCGCAATAAAAATGACACTCTAAAAACATTCGTTATTATAGCAAAACATCCAATTGAAAGTATGTATTCTGATCGATTATTTACTCATTGATACAAGATAAAGAAAATATCGTCAAATTATAGTTTGATAAAGATACTTTTACGCATCCATAGAAACCAAGTTATTTCTGAAACTGCATTAAAATCAGAGTTGTAATACTTAACTGCATTTGTACTTAAATACTTTTCAAGTACGGGTCCATTTCAAGTACAAGTCAATTTCAAGTAATTTTCTAGCACAAGTTGAGTAGCCTGTTTAAGTTATACAATAATGACGACCATTGCAGAACTTTAGCGAGATGACGCCAAGACAACGAGACGCCATCAGCCGTCGTGATCTGTGTTTTTTAGTTGAAATAGTCATTATTTGATAGCTTAACCAGACTACTTATCGAATTGCACTTGAAATTGACTTGTACTTTCTGTACTTGAAACTTGAACTTGAAATGGACTTATACTAGAAAAGTACTTGAAATGGACTTGTATTTGAAAATGCATCACAGTACCAAGTACATGTACTTGGAACAGAAACTTGACAAAGTACTTATAGGTACTTGCTGTTTTTCAAGGACAAAGTAAATAGTACTTGTTTTTTTTGAAGAACAAGTACAAGTACTTGTAGGTACTAGGTGTTTTTCAAGGACCAAGTACATTCTACTTGTTTTTTTGAAGTACAAGTACAAGGTTCTGGGTACTTGACTGATACTTTTACTCAAAAGCTTACACGTCTGATCAAAATGCACAAAAAGTGTACCCCAGTTGCATATATCTAAATGAAATGCCATAGTAGTGACATTTATTCGCGTGCCACCAAAATTACGGTCTTTACCAACTAGTTGGTACAAATATTCAGACATAAAACGGTAAAGTCTTAATTCAGAGCTTATACATTTTTTAAATGCGAAGAATGTTCTTAATAAATAATCAAAATCGGTGCTGAGTATCACCTAAAAAAAAAACAAATATCAAAATATTAAACAACTATTTTTCAGGTATAAGAAAAAAAAACAATGATTCCCTCAATAGACCACAATATTGAAATACATTTTTTTTTGTAAAAAAAAAATGAAAATAAAGCTATGTAGCTTTCGTTAAACCTAGTTTGTTTCAAGTTTTGGAAAAATGTATTAAAACGAATTTCTGCTTCTTAACATAAAACTTTTTTTTTTAAAGTACAGTACACCCTCGGTAAAAGCAGCTTATAAAAATTCGGGCAATTGCGTTAGTTGATTTTTTTTTAATAACCGAGCCACAAAAAAGTTGAGCTTTGGCTTGGATAACTAGCTAAAAAATGGTAAATTTCAATACACCTATGGCTTACGAGCTTACACAATTCCGAGATGTAGATGTAAAATAACTTCCAGTTACAATAAAAGTTAACATAGAAAAAATTGTAAATATTGATTAAACGAAATAGAGATTATTAGAAGAAAGGTTGCAACGAGAATAATCTCACTATTTTTTTTTTAGGAACAGTTCGAAACAGCATCAATTCTAGTTTTGAAGCTCTTAAAATCAGCTATTTATAGTATCATTAATTTTTAATGTTAAGATTTGGAGGTTTTTGACGTAAAATTAGTTTTGAAAAATATCGGTCTCTGAACTTGTTTTGAAACAACATAATTATATGGATCCGTTATTATGGTCTATTGAGGGAAAATATTTTTTTTTAAATGTTCGAAACATTATCTTTTGTAAATTCTTGTTGCGCAGAGAAGGAAGATTTCGTATCTTAGTTTTCTTCAATAGTAAAAGAAGGTACATATGTAGTTCAAAATCAAAGTCATAAATCTTTTCTAAAGTTCACACGCATATCCCTTGTAATATGAATTTCGCTACAAGAATCCTCAAAAATAAAATGCTTTTGAGTCTTTTCGTAATAAAAATTCTTGCTAGCTTTCCCACTCTTATTGAATTATATGATAACTTTCCTTTGGTATCAAGATAGATTCAGTAAACAGCTTACTCCTTTTCTATTTTCTTTCGAAATATTTGAATAAATCATACAAGTAATCCTTAATTATACACAATAACCGAGTTCTCCGGTTTTCACTTTTAGTCAAAGCTCTTCACGAGTGTGAATAAATCAGATATAAAGCGAAGCCAATTCAAGCAACACGACTATAGGAAACATGTACAATAGTACATACATATTTCAAATTTGTAACAAGATTCTCTTTCAGATTTTTATTTTAAGTATGAATTCGGTTCTTATTACATAATTCCGATAGGAATTTTAAACTAAAGTAATAAATTAATTTTTTAAAAGTACAGGTACCTTTAAGAAGTATTTTACTTGTCAAACAAACCCGCGCAAATGGGTAATTCCATGTAACCCACGTTACATTTGGGAGAGTTGTTCGAGCCATTTTATTAAAATGTTCATACTTTTGTGAATATATATATATATATATATATATATATATATATATATATATATATATATATATATATATATCATACAAGTATATGTATATATATATATGTATATATATTACTTTTGTAATAACTTATTCTTTTGTGAATATATATATATATATATATATCATACAAGTATATGTATATATATATATGTATATATATTACTTATGTAATAAATTTGTCTGCTAAGCTAATATATAAATTTTTTAGGAAAAACAAGATCTTACTTAGTAAAAAAGGAAGGGAATTCATGTAACAAACATAGGGGACTCATGTTGGTACACGTTTTCTTTTTAAAAAATTAGAACTCATCAATTTTCTATTCCTAAAATTACAAGTAAATATAAAGTGAGAAAAAATAGAAAGGTGGAAAAACAAAATTCGAGTTTGTCTCGCTTCTTCATGGAATAACGCTAATGTTTTAAATGTCCTTTTAATTTCTTTCGATGCAAAACTCATTCGTGTTCATTAAATTGTCACATAGAATTCAATGGAAAAATTAAAAAAAAGTATTTATACAAAGAGGCAAAACGTTTTATAGTTAATTTGTTTTTGTTTTCTTACAAGCATATTCTATCTACTGATATTTACCACAATTTTGAATCACAACATTACTCTGCGGCTTCCCAGCTGAATCTCCAGCTTGACTTATTTTCTCAACTAATTCTAAACCATCAACGACAAATGCAAAAATACCGGTAAATCCACGCATCTCCCGAAGTATTATTCGAAATTGCGATCCCACCAAACCCATATTGTCATGCCGTTTCTGACTACGGCGCATACCGACTGAGCCTCGAATAGCTAAAATTTTTGTATCGTCAGGCATGAAAAAGTTTTCCTCAAATACGGATCTTCCGCCTCGACCATTATTAAGCTCAAAATCACCAGTTATAATGCTTTCGTTTTCCCAGCACTGAAATATTTGGCAACCTTTGTATCCAAACCCTAGCTCGTGAGTGGCAAGTGCTCCAAAATTGTTTGCCATTTTTGGTGCAACATCATTTCGAACCTCAATAAGTATTCGACCAATTGTTTGACCGTTCATATCGATATTAAAATAATATATCGGATACACATGAACACTGGGATTACATAAAAGACTAGCTGCAGCATTTGATTGTTGCTGTTGAGCACTAGATTTTTGTGTCTGATTGGAATGTTGTTTTTGCTGCATGTGCTGTATCATAGTTAGTGTTGGAACGGTTATGCCATTAAAATCATTTGCTGCATAAGTGCCTGGAGAAGGTGCTGGCATCCGTACACCATTTGGTGGAGCTACCGCTCCTAGATTTTCACCATGATGGTTTTCAAATCCATTGTTGGACGTCGTGTTGCTTGGATGATGATGATGGTTTTGATTCGATTTCGGTGAACTGGTTGTTATATCAGCATATGTTTTAACTTGGACAATTCCATCTTGTGGTGGTGACTGGCTGCTATGACTAGGTTGCGGTGGGGCCGTAGAATGTGATTGAGAATGGTGAGTATTTGATTGAAAATATTTACTACTGCTATTACTAAGTCGTATCTGTTGCTGTTTCATGGTCAAAACATGTCGAGAATAAAGTTGTGAAATGCAGTAATTCGCCAGCAATAATACCGGGTTGTGGTGCATTGTTGCACCATTAATGAAGCCAAATGAATCCAAATTACCCCCACTTATAACGCAGCTATGTAATTGGACTAGGGCTTGTTTTATTAGATCAAAGTCAAAAACCATTCCATAATTTCTTATTAAATCATCAAGCTTACACTGTAGGAACATTTCTTGGTATCTGCTTATCAAACGTTGCTTTTCTAAATGAAGTGTAGTATACAATTTGAGAGCATCGGCGGGCGACTGTTTATCTAGCATATCTAAACAAAGTTTAGCTTTGCATAAGCTTTCACGCATTTCAGCGATTTCAAGGGTGGGTATATGATTGATCAATTCCGTTTCGATTTGTGTCTTAAGTGCTGTGCATGATTCTAAGATCTTAAGCAAAAAATCTCGTTGTTTCAAAACTAAATGCTGCACATCGTTAAGTGTTTTTTGCATTGAAAAAATTTCATTGGATATATCAGTTTGGATAGTTTCTTTAGCCTCGACGTGGCTTTTAACTATATGGTTTCTGTGATCCTCTGATGCTGCACATGCTCGACACACCAATATATTGCATTTAGTGCACCATAACGTATTTGGCATTGCATGTGTCATACAGTTTTCACCTTTTTGAATTTTACTTATGTTGGTTTGGGCTAATGTTGGGTCTGAGTTAGAACTAGAACTACCACCATTTCCGCTAGTAGTTGTTGCACTTGAATTACCGTTACTGGCGTTGCCACCACTTCCATTGCCGCCATTGTTTGAATTAACAGATGACGTCGATGATGATGAACGCTGTTTTCCAGATGATATTTTCGGTTTATTTATGCTAAGCATGTTCATATTCTTTGTGAGATATAGTATTGCACCATACGTGGGCAGATTGTCCGGTTTCATTTCGGGGCCGGGTACTTCGGTTCGTTTCCAACAGTGCATGCAATAAAGTTCGCTACCTTTTTGCAGTATCGAATTGACACATTTTAAACAAAAATAATGACGACAAGTTAAAAGCTTCGGAACGGCGTCAGTGTCGTTAAACGGCAGGAGACAGCAACTACACAAAATAAGCTCCTCGAGCTCTGGTGGCACGGCTAAGTCCATCTGAAAAAAAATATATGTATATGTTTTTATATTCCTTAAATATTCAGTGAACTTATGCGTTTTAAAAATATCAAATTTCATCAAAAATGCTTAAACGAGTGACGTATCTAAATTTTACAGATAATATAACCGGGTTGTTACTCTCGCATCGACTTTTGCGACATGAGTTTTGTTCCATTTTTCAACGTTTCTCAGCCAATTTTATCAATGTGCGAGTTATAAAACGTAGATACTTGTTGATACTTCTTGCAAGAACTATACTGTCGTCCAATATAAAAAGAGCGGAAATGCAAAAAATCCAGAATTGAGTTAGAACCATAATTAGAACCGTCAAATAGTTTATTACTTTTGTGTAAAGCTTAAAATTCATATTTCCATCTAAAAAATGGCTAAAGATTTTACTATAACTTATGCTCTGAGGGATAAAATGCAACTTAAAATCTAATAAAAAATATTTGATTTAAAGTGCAAAAATATTCAATGAATCATATTTAATTTCACGTTGAAACCCTGTTAATTTAAGTAGACAACGTAGATCCAACAAAACAAACCTAGTTTCAAAGCGAAACGTCAATTTTATATTTAAATCAACATTTTAAGTGCATTCAATGTAGCTTCAAAGTGCAACATGCTAATATTTTTTACAGTTTTTAAAAGTCTTTAATAGTTGAAAATAAATATTAATCAAATAAAATGTCAAGTTAGACAACCGATGCCATTGTCCAAGTTAGACAACTTTAGGACAACAATAAACAAAGTTTATTAATAACTTTTTGGAGTTGGACGGCTGTATAAAGTTAAACAAAGTTTATAAATAGAACTTATATTGTTTTAAGGATGGATGAATTCAAATTATCGATGATGACATCTCAAATGAAAAAGAAAACATGGTTAAATCAAATTATGAACATATTTGTTTTTAAAGTGGGAAACACTTTGAATTAAAAATTGTCGTCTTTGAAGCCAAATCGTTCCAAAAAATATTTAAATCAAAGTGATTTAAATTGGTTTTACGTTGTTTTTTTTCTGCGCATAGTAAAAAAAAACATTTTTTTTAAAATAAAAAATCGTTCGTTCTTAAAAAAAAATATAATTTAGATGCGATAAGAAAAATCATTAAAATATAGTTATCTTCAAACTACTAAAATTGAGATACGCCCTTTTTCCTTATAACGGGAGTATAGGTAACTCGATTTCAAAACTTGAAATACCTCGGCAAAAATATTGTTTCGCTGTACATACATTGTAGTATAGAGTTCCGACCTAGCCAATCACTAAATTTGCTTCCAAGTACTTACTTTAAATCTTCGCTATTTAAAAAAAGTCGATGTTTTAAGTTTCCGTTATTACACAAAGGTGGTAATTTTGTTTAATAAATAATTGTCAATCTTAAGTAACTTTAAAGTTTGCGGATGGCAATGGTGCATTGCATGTAGCGCTTGACTGTCAACTAAGAGGTGTGGGCTTGAGCTTTTCTCTTTGCATCGTTCATTTCTATATTCCCCCAGCTAATCGAGACGCCACCCGCGTGGGATTTAATGAGATAATAAACAACTTGACCTCAGTCCACTATGCCAAAAACATCCTATCCTGTTACTTTTTCTAACAAGTGCCATGCTATTCAGGTTGCATTTAAAAAGACCTAAGATCTTACAGGCAAAAAGACTGTTACAACTATCATTATTATTATATTATTATGAAGATCATTTTCAGTTTTTTTTATCTTCGATTAAAAACAATTTTTCGGTAGCAATTCACTTCAAAAATGAGTTCTAAGCATTTAAAAAAAAATAAACATGGCTAAAACCAAACAATAAAGCAAATATAATAATACTCGTATTTTATCTTTTTTAAAAAATCCAAATCTATCATGTTACTCGTATTTAAAATCAATTGATTTATTGAAAACTTATTTAAAGAGTTTGTTAATACTCGTATGTTTGTGTATCTATTTAGATCTCGCTGAAGGAAACTCATCGCCAATTACGATATATGTTAAACAAACTCATTGAAACAAACGCAATCTCCAATTGCAAATAATAACTTAATTAATTTGGCTATTTTAATTGTTCCTTTTTCATTTGGTGCCAACTGTTAATGAAATTTGTCTGTGTCTATTGGTTACAAATCCTTTTTCATAATTTCAGCTAAAGACTTGAACGGAATCTTCTAGAAAGCTATTGATATTCAAAAAATTCATTTCAGATTTTTAAAAATCTTGTTTTTCCTTTTCAGTATACTCAACTAGCTACGGGTTTTAAGGTTCTGGGTTACTAGGTATGTACCTACAAAATAAAAAAATAAAAAAACTGAATCCGACCGCTTTTTAAAGCAAACAAAATGTCTAACCTTCAAAATTACTGGGAGAGTTATACCTAGAGATTGAATCTAGTTCTGCCAACTTCAATTACTGTAGGTAGTTTTCTCCCCAAGAAACACACTCATTAATTTATTTGGAAAAATTATCACTTTTTTCAACTCTTCATAAATGTAATCTTTTGACAATTTTGTTGCATATGTATGATAAAATTGATTCTGTCATATATCTATACCTGGTTTGTTTAAAAATCGCTCACTTTTTCTTAAATTCGTAAAGGCGTCATTGTTAACAGCATAATATGTCCAAAGTTTTCTCCTGCTTGTCCATGGTTACTTCATATTTTTACGCGAAATTAATACAAAAAAGAACTAAAGCGACACGTGAATCTTTTAAATATATTCGTAATTAGCAAATTATTTATTTTTAAATTGTTTGTTTTTTCTTAACAAATTCACTATTCCGCACATTTAAAGGTCATCAAGCGTAGCAAAAGCAATATGAGAACTTGAAGTAATATATGTATAAGTAAATAAGAGAAGTTGAATCGTGGAGTACATTCAAAGAGAATCGTATGCTCTATTGCTAGAAAGATTGTATAGATGTATTGGGATGATGACGTAGGAAATAGACATTGAAAAAAAGGGATAGGAGAGGAGATAATATAGTTAAATTTCTCATTTATGTATCTGTATTGGTTTGTCCAATATCAAACACTCGACAACCCCCTTGTTCATTGCTGAATATAGTAAATTGTTATTGTTTGGTGGACGATAAATGAACACATAATGTACATACATTTGACCTTGAACATTTCGTCAGTGTGTGCAAAACATCTTTAAACAAATATAAGTATTTCAATACTAGAAGTGAACATTGTGTCAACTTTCCCTGATTGAGCACTAAGCGCTACTATGTTGTCACTATGCCTATATAGACACTTTTTTTTAGAAAAAGATGCGACTTTTTTTTACACTTTTCGCTATAAATATTATGAATTTCAATTCAGCATACCGTTAATTATTTAGTTATATCACAGTAGTACACCATTAATTATGTTTCGGTTTTCCTGATGCTGTTTTGGCTGCTGCTGTTGCTCTTCTATAGTGTGCCAACTTGCTGCTTTTTGTTCTTGATTATTTTTGAATTATGATTATTATTATTTGTATCTATCTACGCGTTTTTTGTGGGTACTTGTCGTCGGATGCACAATACTTTCATCCATATTTTATTAACAAACATAATTCGATTTAAAAATTATATACAAATAAAACGATAGTTTTTTGCATACATTTTCCACTGAATTGAAATATGTTAAGCCATTTTGGACAATGTCGCAGTTTTTTGAGTTATTTTTAACTGATGCACTTTTAGTTCCGAAGCAATTTAAATCGCATTGAAAACAAAAATCAAATGGAAAAACAATAAAATCAACAGCTAGTCCATCCAATGTTTTAGGAACTTTGACCTTTCACATTATTTGATTTGTTTTGTATTATACCTAATATATATGTATAAAAAGGAAATTGAACAGAACTATTGAAGTAGAGATTCGGTTTGTTTGTAAATGAACGAAAAATAAAATAATTTACTAAAAATTTATATAAAATTGAAAAAAAACATATGTTCCAGAAAAGCAAATTTAAAACTTCTTTTTTAATAAACAAAATTACATAACATTAGGATAAAATGATTGTATCTAAAAGTAATTCACTTTCATTAGGCAAAGTTAAAATAAAAATATGTATAGAAGTTCGTAAAAAATATACCTATATCTTGAACTCTAAGATAAGTAGATATAAGGTATAAAATTGGTGGAAAAGAAAATGATAAAGCAAACAAAAACCTAAACCGCGAATTAAACATCAAAAAGTAATCCTGGTCTTTTTGTGTTTTTAATATCATTTTTTCCCACAACGAATCGATGATTTGAAATCTATATTAAAGTTCTTCAAACTACTTTTTTTTCTGGTAACTTGGAATTACTTTCGAAAGAAAATGTACGTTCTGTACCCATGATATCCGTCTACATGACTAGTGAGGCTCTATCATATGAAAGCTAAGAAAGCGAAATTTTGTGCTTAGTTTCATTCTGCCAGCGTATTTGTGCGTTTTTCATGACTTCGAGTAGTAGTAAGATATTGTAGTTTAGGGGATGAATTTACGGTGTATCAAATTTGTCTATAGGAGAGGAACTTGGAAAGCTCTATTTCAGCTCTTGGATGTTCGAAAAATGTTTTTGTGACGCACGCGTTTTCTTATAATTTTTTTTTCAGATGTAAGAACGAATTCAACAAGACCAACTATCCCACAGAACGGGATGGAAGCATTTTTAGATGTTGGCATGTAATTTAAGTATTTCAGATAGTCATAGGTCTGGGTAAGTCGATGGTATATAACTTATACGTTTTAAATTGAGAGGATGCTTGCATGCAGCAACGCTCAACAGATTGTTTTGTCGGGAGAGAAAACTAAACAAGTTTATTTTTTTTTGTTGCTTAAAGTTGTGTATAGGTACCTACAGACTGTGCGGGCAAGTTCAATACTTTTTTTTAATCGTTGCGATGAACTTGACCTATTAAGCTTTATAGTTGTTTTATTTAAAATATATATAAACATTTGGTGCATACAAATAAATTGACTTAATAATCAAATAATGCATGTATAAAGATATATGATGGATAACATTTTATTCTTCAGATAAAAATAAGGTCAAAATAATCTATGTAGGTACTTTTTATCATCTCAGTGAAGCATAGAGGAAAGATAGGGTTTCAGTCATTGAAAGCAAAAGACAGCCATATGTTTACTAGGTGTACTTACCTAGTATAATATACATACGTACCTATGCATATACAACTTGTAGCTTTTGTAATAAAAATAAAGCTTTTGGTATGTAATTAATGCCTTTCATGATAAGATAGAAAGAACTCTCTTATTGTTAAATGATATGGAGTTCTTGGTTGTAATCAGTGTTGGGAATTAATCATGTCAAATTGTACCAATATGTTATTTCAATCACAATAGGTACCGAGCTGTAACAGCTATATTATAAAGCTGAAACATTTATTTGTTGCTTGTGGGGGTAATCTCTGGAATTACTTCACAATTCCTTAAAATTGTTTAACTTATGGAAAACTACAATGCCCCTGAGTAACATAGGCTTAATTTTGCTGTAACAAAAAGTAATCAATGTAAAAATATAAATAATTGTATTTTTATGTGTGGGTATTTTTGAGAATTTTTGATTTTTATATTTTTATAAACTAAAATGCACAGATCCGATTTCAAAAATTGTCTTTACAGTTTGATAGGTTACTCTCAGGGGAAGGTTATAGTGTTAAAATTTATAGAGTGAAATGGGGTAAAAACGAAAAGGTATCCGATTTATATTTCTTTTTGTGTTATTAAATAATATTTATGGGAAGGGGCTTACTGCTAAATATTTTTCAAATCTAAGCTCCATTCTTAGGGTATAATGTGGGTAAAATCAAAGAAAGGGAATCATGACTTCTATATCACTGGCTCGATATCATTATCAATCTATTCATATTAAAACAAAAATTTTTATGTTTGAAACGTTATTTAGAGCTTTGCTTTAGGGTAAGATATTTTTCAAGATTTAGCTTTATATCTATAGGGTGAAATTGGTAAAAAGAATATTCGATTTCAGAAATTCTTGTTGTTCTCAAAGTTATAGAGAGAGGTTAGCATTACTGCTGGATATTTTTCAAAACTTAGCTTGATAAATAGAGTACAAAAATGGGACTTTTTCAATTCACTTTAAAGGTAAATAAAATAAAATTAATTTCCATGTTACGCAATCCTTCCGGTTAAAAGAAAAAAAAATCGTTTAAATTTGTGAACTATGCAATGGTTATTTGAATTTGTGTAGTAGGTACATACACAGTGCTTTGCAAAACATTTGCAACTTAAACCAGCAGATGGTACCATGTCATACAAATTGTCTAAAAAAGCAAACAGCAAACTTCTTTGTGCAGCTTTGAAAACCTTATTATAACAGTGTATCACTGTAGAAAACAAAATAAAATATTTTTAACTTAAACAAAAATAAATCGAGATAAACTAAAAAATAAGGGGTATTTGGTGTGCAAAACATTTGCAACTTCAAGCAATGTCTTAAAAATTTCTAACTTTTATGCAAGAAAACGCTAATATTTTACTGCCACACCCTTTACTTCTTCTTGCAGCTGGACATATTCTAGACATAGAGGCAATGAGGTTATTAATCTGTTATTATCTGCTGGTTTAAGTTGCAAATGTTTTGCACAGCACTGTATATTTGTTTCTTATCTTTTTAAGAGGGGAGTTCAAGGCTGAAGTTTTGACAGATTATGATTTGATTGTGAATTCAAAAAATTAAAATCCTAAAAAAATTGCTATCGAGTTGATAGAATAGATGAAAGAGGTGGGGAAGTTGCAATTTTAGTACAACATTCTGTCTTACTACTTTCTGGCAACATTTGCATAGAAAACGTAGGAATATAAATAAAATTAAATACCAATACGACAATTGATATAATTTATACTTACTTTCGAGGTGGTTCTTCCTCCCCAATAAAGAGGCAGAATCTTAAAGCTCACTTGAGAAAAAAATAAAAATTATATTGTTGGAGGGGGGTGTGATTTGAATTGCAAGGCCTGTAGTAGAGCAAATGCATGGGGTAACATACTGTCAGATTTGACAAACATTTTTCCTTTTTCCATTTTGTTCCCATCAGGTCCTACCTATATAGCTGCAGGTACAAAAGGAAGTCCATCAGTGTTGGACCTCTTTCTTACCAATGCTACGTATATTGTAGCTCAACCTACAGTATTTAAGGAACTTCCGTCTGACCATATTCCGGTTGTATTGAGATTTCTTTTCTTCGCCCTCGTGAAATAAAAGAAGAATTTTATCTTGACTTTAAGCATACTTTCAAAATCAGATTTAAAATCAAAACTTAGATGCCCACTGAACGAGACAATATTTCAATGAAAGAAGGTATAGATTTTCTTATCTCAAGTTTTTTCCGATAAAATCCTAAGCTCAGTAGATTATTCTGTGCCAAAAGTACACAAAAAAAAGTTTTGTTACAAAAATTCCAGACAATATTCTTGATAACATTCGTGTAAGTAATAGTATTAAAAAGCGATGGCAACGGTGCCGTTTACCAGTACACCGTCATCCGTTGAAATATTATATAGTAACTTATTTCAATGGAAGTTCCGAAATGCTCATTGGAACCAAAAACTTAGAGGGTTGGCAAAAATGTTAAACCTTTTTGGAACATTGCCAAAATTAAAAAAAATAAAAACAGGTTGATTCCTACATTCAACAAATCTAATGAAATGCCCTACACGGAAAGTGAAAAATCTAAAGGCTTAGTTACAGAATTTAGAAAAAATCATGAAGTGTCTCAACAGCTAAAACCTTATAAACTTGGTAGACACTGCTTATAACAGAATTCTAACATTCACAGCTGAAACTCCTCATGATGAATACATCTCTGTAGATGGTATCAAGGCTCTAATTAATGAATTACGAGTGAGAAAAACTGATGGGCTCGATAAGATAAACATTTTATTTATCAAACATCTTCCCAAATCTGTATCTCACATTTCTAATCAACGTTTGTCTCAAGATCCAGTACTTTCCAGAAACCTGGAAAATGGCAAAAGTTATACCGATATTAAAGGCTGGGAAAGATAGGACATATAGCAGTTTAAGTAAGGTATATGATAGAAGAAAATCATATTTTCCCAACCATCAATTTGGACTTAGGGGTAACCATAGTACTTCACATCAAATGCCTAGGATAGTCTAGTAGATCTACAGTTATGGTGCTGCTAGACATCAAAAAAGCTTTTGACTCCGTTTGGCATAATGTCCTTATTTGTAAGATGGAACCATTTGGAATACCAATTTTCCTCATAAAAATAATTCAAATCTTGTCAGAAAGATGTTTTAAAGTGTATGTTAACAAAAGTAAATCTGGCTTAATGAACAGCCAGTATGCTGTTCCTCAAGGTTCAGTCCTCGGTCCTGTTCTATATAACATTCACACCTCTGATTTTTCACAGCTACCATATTGTAAAACAGGAATTTATGCAGATAATACCTGTGTACTTTCTTGAGTGAGTTTGTTCTCAACATTGATACCAAACTTAAAAATGCACTTGAAATTCTTATGAAGTATTTTCACAGCTGGAAGATAAAACTAAATGCTGGAAAGATTAAGTCAATCTTTTTCACTAGAAAAAGAAAGCGATTGGCTCTTCCCAGTAATGAGCTGAAAGTCAATGTGGATCTTCCATAAAATGGGAGTCAAATGTGCAATAACTTGGAATCAACCCTGATAAACGGCTTATTTTTAATGAGCATATTAATCAAACAATTAAAAAAGTCAATATTTTAATAAAAATACTCTATTTCAATTATAAATCGAAAATCACTATTGAGTATTGAGAACAAAATCATTATGCAAAAGGTAGTTTTCCAATCAATTATATGGATTTCAGGTATGGGGAAGCTATGCATTGTGTCACATTAAAAAACTTCAAATGTGTCAAAACAAGTTACTAACAGTGATACTTAATTTACCTTGGTATCACTCGACTTTCTACACAATCAAACGGGTGTTGAATTGATTTGTATACGAATTAAAAACCTTTGTGATACTTTTTAAATGAACTGTGATATTTCTGATAGTCCATTGGCTGTCCAACTAAATGCTTAGTAATTATATTTTGTCATTTATTTATTTGTTAATTTATTCATTAACTTATTTATTTAATTTGTATTATCTTTTTGTATCTGTTTATTTAATTATTTATTTATTTATTTATTATCTATCTATTATTTATTTTTTCTTGTCTTTTTTTGTATATATCTACTATTCTATCTATTAGAATGTTTTATTGTAAATTTTGCTTTTATTTGTTTTTTTTCCCTTTCATTTTAATTCATATCTTGTTATCTAGTTTATAAGCTTTACTATTTATTCATCATGATCTTTCATAAATGATCTTTTTTATTTATATTTACTTCCTTTTATTTTTGTAAAATTACTTATATCAAAACTACTTTATTTCTTTAATGAAATTTACTCTGTTTTCTTCAAAAAAAAAAAAAAATCATGAGTATTATAATTATTATTTTTTTGTTTTTTGCTTTAAATCGAAGGTTTTTATCATACTTTCTTTCAAAGTACTGTTTTCCTTAAGTAAATATTCAACTTATAATAATGTTAAAATAACTTATTCAGTAGAAAGATTTATTATAAAAATCAAATCTCTGTGTAAACTGAGCGATAGCAACCAATTATAATATTTGAAGTACGAATTAAAATATCTATCTATCTAATTGCACCATCATGATTAAGGTGGTTTTGCTTAGAAAAATGACAGATTATCATATCCAATTTGCTTTAAATAAATCTAAGTGGTTATAACCTTGATAATAAAATAAAGAAACTCACTCTTCTTAGCCCCCCGCCCCACCCAAAGGCTGAGAAAAAAACCTGTCAGACTTAAGTATTCGATATCGACACATGTACCTATAATCCCTTATACTCAGATTTTTTAATTCATCCATTCCCAAAATTTGCTGTAGGCTTTTAGACTATTATTTTTAAATAGTAGAAATCAAACTGTCACAACCAATGACTGCTCCGGAAACATTAAGGGCAGATGTGATGATGGCTTTGGGCCTTGACTCTGAGGCCTTCTTAATATGTTGTTTCGTTATGTGAAGTCCATTTTACTATATCAAGTATTTTGACTCCCTTTGTTTAAAAAATACTTATATCTTTTTTTTGGTAAAAACAATTACAAAAATGGCTGTTCAAAAGTGTTTCAACTTAGTTCAAGGCTGGCCTACATGGTGGGTACCTTTGAACATAAGGACCTTTTTTATAGTTACTCGATTATTGGCTGTAGAAAGACTAATTCCATATCTCAAAGTTTGATTTGCGGTCCAATAATTCCATCACATATGTTTTTATGAGACTCGAAAGCAAGAAGCGTTCAAAAAAGCCCCCTCTCCCCAAGTGTTTCAATTATTTGTGAAGTCTAGTTTGTTTGTGTTTAGTTTTTGTCTCCTTTTAGTCAGAAAATGAAATACATCTATGACACTATAAATAAAAAACACTTATACTCCTTTTTTAACAGGTAAAAACTATTAGAAAAACGATTGTTTAAAAGTGCCCCTCCTTAGTTCAAAGCTGCTCACATAGGGGGCACCTTTGAACATAAGGACCTGCTTCATCAAAAAAATCATAATAATTATAAACGTTTATAAAATTTTATCAATTATTAGATTTAACCGAAGACTAATTGCATACCTCAAAATTAAATTAATTTACGGGCCAATGATTACAACACATACGTTTTTATGAGACCCAGAAGCAACTACTACTTATTTTTTGCATTTTCCACAAATTTTAAACAATTTATCAACACTTATTATTATTATTTGTCCGTAGTAAGTAATGTTTTCATTATTTTATATGAAAGCAGATGTAAAAACAAAACAAATGAGCCATAAATGAACTCTGTACGATGATTTTTTGAAGTACATTTTTCATTTGAAAAAAGTATTTATTATAAAACAAAATCGAATATCTCAAGACGATGATTTGATTTTACTTAAAAAAAATTGTGTTAATTAAAGACACGACTAGATATATTTTCACAAAGTTTCATACAAATTGAACTATTTTTGGAATTAAGAACTTTTTAAATATGAAAGTAATTATTAAAAAAAATAAAAAAAAATATAGAAAAAGCATTTAAATCGTTCTTTTAATTTTATAAACAACTAGTTAAAAAACTTTGAGCTCAAAAACAAGTATGCCATTGGATGACTTGATAAAGTATAAATATATGCAAAAAAAATTTAAATCGTTGGATCGGTTTTCTTAAAAATTAATTTCTTATGTATAAGATTTTAATAACATTTTAAGAAAAAAGTTTTGGTATGCCAATTTTGAGTAGTATTAAAATACATTTTTAAACCTAGTTTCAAAAAAATTCATCAACTAATTTTTGAAATATTGAATTTTCAAAAAAAAAATTATATATTTTTAAAAATCCAAAATTTATTTTTTTTAATTTTGATATGCAATATTAATAACATTTTAAAAGACCTGTTGCATACAAATTTTGACTGAAATCGTTTGAATCGTAAATGAAAAAATTCCATACCATATACCATATTAATAATGGCTTTCGGTAAATTTGTTTCTTATCAAAAAGTATACCATACCTACAGTAAAACACTGATTTTTTTAATTAAAATCGCTAGAGCTGTTTTTGATATAAATAAACTCTTCATTTGTGGTTGCGGGGCAAGTACCTTTATTTTACAAAAAACCTTAAGTTCAAAATTTGAAGAAAATAGATTCAGTGGCTTAGGCTGTAGGTCGATATACGGACAGACAGACAGACAGACAGAATCGTGCCACCCACTTTTTTCATGTTCTCTACCATCGTAATGTCATGTTTGATTGTTATCTCGAAATTTTGTTTTAATGCGAGATATACAACTTTATTATTGAACACATTTTATTTTGACGTCAACTTTAGTCAGAAAACGGAAGAATACAATTTTCCCCCATTTGTATCACTCCCCAAAAACTCCTTCCAACTCCGCTCTGGGAAATAGACTTATTTTACATTCCTTATAACCTCTTTTACCATTTTCAATCGTTAAACTGCTGGTTTTTTTTTTTGAGTAAAAATTTGTTAATTAGCCTGCACTAGTAGTCTAAACTGGGAATGATAGAGATTCTTTTTGTGATCAATATAATGTTTTAAAACTTATAAGAAAGTAATACATATATGAGTCATTTCTATGAAAGCGTCTACGAAAAAGCAAGTTCATCTCAGATTTTGCTAAAATTTTGTTGGATACTTCTTAAGGGTATCAAGGAGGGAATCCACCGTCATTTAATTTAGCATGTGTCAGCTCCCCTCTACCCCATTTTCAACTTTTATTATTATTTAATGACTTTTATTATTCAAAGTTTTCTTACTCCTAATTTGTACAAATTATTCATTTTATAGCAGGGCTTACGCCGTCTGCCAGAGTGACAACTTTGGTTTTTTCTTTTCATGAAATATAAATAATAAAACAAGATGTATGTAGTTTCATTGAACTCTAAAACATTTCATCAACTATGCTTTTTCTATATCGCAAAGCCCAGCTGATATATTTATGTAGGTTGTTCCAATTTTCTCCATTAAGTATGATATGCATTTCGTGGTTTGGCAATCGATTTTTTTCCGTAGACATTTCTTCTTATTTCCTGCAAAATAGGGCACCTTCCTAGGAAGTGTAGCACATCTTCTTTTTCTCCCAGGTTGCACAGTCCACAAATTTCAGGAAGATCATTTCTATTTGGGATAAAATTGAGAGGTAGTAACTCTGCTCTCGCTTTGAACACAGTTGTAATTAAGACTGTTTTATAGGTGGGACTGAAATAGTTGTTGTTGCTCAAGTTGTGGTTCAGCTGAGAATAAATGAGCATTTGACTTGAATTTCTGGACTTTTCTTCGAAATCCATTCTTTTTTTCTCGTCGACTGCCGCTATGAGACCATATAGTTCAGTTTTCCATGAGTCCCAGTTGTTGTCTTGAAGCTCAAGCGAGAAATTAGAATAGTCCGCCAAACGATTCCACTCTGCCATCCATGAATTTTGTTTCCTTAGAACCATCATAGTGATTTTCTTAGGTAGCCTATTGTCATCAAGCCCAAGAGTTTTAAAAACATAGTCTACTTGCATTTTGAGTGTCGAGATAAACAGAGGAGAAACACCAGTCTCTAACAAGATTATGTGGTTTGGAGTTGTGCTAGGTAGCTTAAACGTTCTCTTCAAAAAGTATCGCAAAAGTTGTTCCACTTCCTCAAACTCCTTATGACCCCAGATTTGCGCCGAATAGAACATAATAGCTTGTGCCGTTGCTTGAAACACTCTATATTTTGAAGCTGAATCTACATCTTTATGTGCCATTACACTCCTCCAGGTCGCGTTCAGTGCACTTTTTGATTTAGCGAGCTTTACCATCATATGTTTTCTCATATTGAGATTTCTTGTGATAACCATACCTAAGTAATTGTATTCATTAACAACCTCGATGTCCTGGTTTGATAACTGCCACTTTTCGTTGATACAATTTCTACCGCCAGCTTGGCGGAAGATCATAATTTTCGATTTGTTTAGGTTAATCTTTAGCCTCCATCTATCACAGTACTCAGCCACCCTGTTGATCATCAATTGAAGTCCATGCGTTGTTTCTGCTAGTGCGACAATATCATCAGCAAACATAAGATGGCTAACTCTCATCGTATTGGATATATTTACTCCACCAGTATGGAAAGCATCCTCAATGTCATCTATATAAAGTGAAAACAATAGCGGGCTAAGGTTACAACCCTGCCTTTGGCCGATTTCAACTTCGAAATATGGAGAGACACACATCACCTCCATTGAAAATAGCTGACGTTGTGTGAGCATACAAGCTTTCTATTACTCTCCCAAATTTGTGAGACATTCCTTCGTTACATAACTTGAGCATTAGAGCTCTTCTGTCTATGGTACCAAAGGCTGCCCTGAAGTCTATGAAAAATGCATACAGTTTTCGTTTTTTTTTCGATACATAGTTCAGCAATATTTGTGAGCGTATAAATTTGATCCACCGTTGAATAGTTTTTACGGAATCCTGCCTGATTTTCGCCTAACAGATTGTTCTCTTGCACCCAGTTATATAATCGATTATACAAAACTTTCGTAAGAATCTTCAATGATACATTTATGAGTGAAATTCCTCTATAGTTTGCGGGATTAGTATTGTCTCTTTTTTTGTAAATTGGTTTTAGAATTGCCTTGTTGTAAAATTCTGGAACCAATCCAGAGTCCAAGATGGAGTTGAATGAGTCTGTAAGCTGTTCAACAAATTCCACGGTACTATATTTGTAAAATTCCATTGGGATTCCATCTGAGCCCGGGGCCTTATTGTTTTTCGAATCTTGCAAAGCAAATTGGATTTCAGAAGCTGTAAATCGTGCGTCCAGTAACTCATTTTGTTGAAACAGAATGGCAAACTGAAAAGAACTGGTGTTTTTATTCTTTGACATTTCTTGAAAATATTTAAGTCCCGGAGTTCTATGGGAATTGTTGAGATTGATTGTTCATTATTATTTATTTCCCGAACTAACTTTCAGAACTCAGAAGAATTTCTGCAATCGGAGATTCTACTTGCGATGTTTTCAGCGAAAGCTCGACGTTTAGATTTCCACATGTTCTTGTATTCGCTGTTTGACTGAACATATTTTCGTTTTAGAAAAGAATCATGTGGATTTTTGCGAAGCATTCTTAGCCACACAAAAGACTTTTTCCTTGCCTGGGCCAACTCTTCGTCAAACCATTTTTCCCTAAACTTCAAACTGCTTCTTCTTTTAGTTGTATTGCATGATTGATTTCAGTAAAACATCATTTAGCTCTTCCACTGTGAGTGGATTATTGCTGACAGTCATTCGAGTGGATAAGTTTTCCGTCAAAGCAATTTTATACCTTTCGACGCATTGCGGCTTCCACTTATATTTTGTTAAGACTGATTGTGCTGGGCGTGAATATGCAGATAAACTTGTTTCATTCATGATTATTTCAATTGGTAAGTGATCGGAATATATTTGCGATTTAACTTTAAAGTCGTTGATCAAAGCACACCAATCACCTCCAGCGAGAGCATAGTCTATGGTTGAGCTTCCCTGGTGGCTAATAAAGGTAAAATCTCCGTCCTTGTCTCCCGGTGAACATCCATTGCAAAAACTAAGACCAAAAGCGTTGCACAAATCGATAAGTTTTCTTCCTTCTGTGTTGACAACTGCATCCCTCGATCGACGTTCTTTCTCCCACATTATTGTTTCACTCACTTCAGATCCTGTTCTGGCATTGAAATCACCAATAAGTAAAATATTTGTAAAATCATTTCTAAACAGACTGTCGACAAGTTTATTGAATTGATATTCCCAGTAACTGCAATTAATATAAATTGGTATCAAGGTGAGTCTGGTATGCTCGATCTTAATTTCAACATATTCAAGTTCATCATCATTCTTCAAAACGCATTGCATATTTTTTAATGTTGGTTTAATCCCCACTAGAACACCTCCACTGGCTCTTCCTCTTGAATTTGGTTTTTGTGCTGGTATCCATTTTACTTTAAATTCTTTAAAACGCGATTGATATAAATTACAATTTTCTACAGTAATATGTGTTTCTACTAATACAATAATATCATATTCTTTTATAAAATTCATAAAATCAGTATTATTAATTTTATTTTGTAATCCGGCTATGTTATAACTAAGAATTTTTAAATTAACAATATTTAACATGTGACAGACGGATTTCCTAGTTTATTTGTAAGTTTTGAATCACCCTATTCGAGACACTTGCGCCACCACCAGCAGGTTCCACCAAATGCGAACTACAACCAACTTCACCTTCCTTCGTTGACGTTGACGTTTCTCTTCTTTTACTCTGTTGATTGACACGTTGTTTATTTTGTTTTATGATTTCAGAATATATTTCGTTGAAAAAGTTCACTGATAGATTAAATTTGTCTATGACTAGTTTTAAACCATCTTGTTGATCTGAAGTGAAACCATATTCATCACACCATCGCACCACAACACCATCAAGTCTATCGTCGCGAAGTGAGACTCCGATATGTTGGTTTTTTGTTCGGAGACGTTTTCTTAGCAGCAAGAGCATCCCCCGCCTATGCCTTGTTTCTAATGGGTAATCCCTATTGAGTGTGATCCCGGTTCCTTTCAAAAGTTTTGATTTTTTAGAACTTGGAAAGCTTTATTTTTGTTGCTAAACTTGGCCTTGAAAGTCACAATTCCATTGCTGTTGGTGTTTAGTTCTTCGATTTGTTGAGAAGAGATTACTGTATCAGAATTTGCAAGGCTCTTACAAATGTTTTCGATCTCAAGCAGCTGATCAGTGTTTTTCTTTTGCATCTTAAAAATTAGATCTGATTCGCAGCTAGAAAACTTTATCTTTTCAATTTCATTTTGGAGATATTTGCACTTTTTTTCGAGTTCTCCTACTGCCATCTTCAAGTTACCATTTTCATTTTTCAACTCAACAAAATCTTCTCGAAGGTCCACTATATCGGCTTTCGTGGCAAGGTCTTTTGGCTTATAGTCAAACAATTTTTTCAAGGTCTGTAATAGACATGGAACCAACGGGCCTTGAATTTGCCATATTTTTTCCATTTTTCGGGGTCGAATAATTGGTGACGGGTGACGTTTCTTCAGCTTTTCGTTTGTCTCTTTGGTCCATGGGAGTACAGTTGCTTTCAAGAAGTTGATTTATATTGCGGTTGATTTATGATTTGCAGATGTGATTTTGTGTTTTGTTTAGCCTATTTTAAATAAAATAACGTAAAATCTTATAACTCACTTTGTTCTTGTGATGTTTGTTTAAAGAGTGATTTCGATTTCAATATTCTTGCGCTCTTAATATTTGTAAATTATTTATTTTAAAATGAGCTATATTTTTTCACAACTAAACACAGCAATAACTTTTGAAATTCGATTTTTTAGGCTCTTAAAATGTTTATATTAAAGACATCAAAAAGTTAAAGATGACATTTTAAAGCCGAATTAAAGTAGTTTTTGAGAAAAATAATTTAATTCACACAAATAATACCAAGCAATACCAAACATGGTGCTAAAAAACCGTGTATTTTATTCTAGTTAAAAGGTACAATCACTTCTCCCCTTTTTGTTCCTTTTTACAAAACATGGATTTTTGTATTTCTTTTGATTGCAGTGACAGAAGTTTTGACCACGGTTGGAATCGGTTAAGGTGATTTGTGATAGTTGACAGTCATAAAACAATAGAAATACTATTACGTTGGGACTATCAACTTCATATCAGAAATCACCTTAGTCGATTCAACAGTAGAAATACTATTTCGTTGTGACTGTCAACTATCACAAATCATCTTAGCCGATTCTACCCTGGGCTTATTGTTGGCAAACTTAAAAGTTTTGATTTAATTTTTGCTTTAAGCAAACGATGTTATGATCACAATTTATTGTTTATTGAAGTTGATTTTGTTCAGAGCTAATTGTTTACAAGAAAAACTCAATTGCGAAAATATTTAATTAGTTTTATAAAAGAAATTAAAACTCTTCGACTCAACAAATACAATTTTACTAGTTTTAATAATAGTAAAAAGAAGAAATTGTTCCTGATGACTGGTCTCGGCAATTGCTATTCTTCTTATCTCCATCCACAATGAATGAAAACATGAACCTATTCAAGAACATCCCCTCGTCTCTTTCTAATCGGTTACAGTTTTGTTATTTTTTCTTCTAAAACATGTGTTTATTCATGGGGGTTTGTATGTTAAGAGGAATGAAGTACCAGGCTGCGAAGTGCATATCAATTAACATTGAAATTTTTTGAATGAACAACATTTACAACAACTTGGTACAAAGCTCGCTCCGAATTCACCGCAAATAGTTTTTCAGAAAAAAAATTAACGAGCAGTCCAGACTAATCACCAAAAAGAAACTAGATTATCAAGTTGGCACTAGTGAAACAGCTATAACTCTAGCCTAGTGTTTTTCAATTTTTTTGAGTTCGAGACCCCTTTGTTAGTTAAAACATTAAGGCGACCCCGACATTCATAATATGCCTGTGAAATTTTTATAAAGTTTTGCAAACTTGTATTTTTTCCTATGATTCTGATAGCAAATTGTGAAAATTTGAAGAAATTTAATACTTTGTCAGTTATTTGAAAATTGACACACACACTGAACTTCTTTCATACCCAGAGTCGTAAAAGATTTCACTTGCTTCCGCCGCGCCGCTTCATTCATTCATGCATTATTTTTTTTTAACTATGATAAAAAAAGTAGAAATAAAATGAATTATTTACTTGGTTACTTACTTACTTATTTATTATTATTAGACAACTTGGTGCAAGAAATGTTAATTTTTGTATATACGAGTAGTATTTAAAAATAAGCATTCATAGGCAAAAACTGCGAAGAATTACCGAATTTAAATTTTAACTGAAATGTCGTTTTGAAATTGTTTTAATTAATTTTTAATTAATTTTGTTTTTGTATTTTTGGCCTGGCGTTAGCGGCCATTAATGAAACTAGCTTCAAATAAAATGAGCAACTTTCAATATGGGCGTTTCATTGAATTCCATTTTGAAAAGAAGAAATTTCAGTCTTAATGTAATGCAATTGCATAGAGCAATGCAGCATAGTAATTCATTATTAGTGTGTGTTATGCTTTATCCTAACTTCAAAAGGTCTCTTGAGTGTGTTTTGGGAGATTTCAGAACCTCTTAAGGTCCCGGTACGGTTTTAAACGGGCCCAATACGATGTATGTTTTTTTAACATATTAATTTAATCGGGATCTAAACGTCATGTTTGAAGGCTTTTAATTAGCTAATTGGCTGATTGAAACTTTTTTAACGACAGTAAATGATAGCTTTAACATATTCACATTTTTAAACATTAATTATGACCACTTAAATTACGGTAAATGTACTCATTAATGATGTTATATGGCCATTTTTGTATATAATATATATTTTTGATCGTTTAGATTTATTATAGCACTCTCCTTTTCTATTTGTGCATTGGTAAGAAGCCAGAATACTTGGTAAAACTTTTTTAAAGTGTGAAAACAAAAATGCATTTTTGTCGGTTTTGTAGGACACATCTCGATTATGAGCAACAAGATTTCAAAATCTACTTAAATCGTTTAAACTACACACAATATAGATTCTGTCTGATATTTCAAAAGAATTTAAGTGCTCCTAGGAACTCTAATGAAAGGATCCATTGCAATCAGTTAAATTCCCTGATTGCGCATATTTCACTTTTTCCTTGAATACAACATGAAAAGGACCACAATCTGTTTACACAGTACTCATAAATTCAAAATCTCTTTTTTCTATCTTCTATGGGCAAACTGTTATACGGAGAGAAAAAATGAGGAAAGTGTGATTGTGAATAGGCCAATTAGACTTTAAGAAGATTTGGTGGAAATCTACTACATAGATAACGAAATTTTAAAATGTATGGAATATCTCTCTGATTTTGATGAGATTTTGGACTTTTGGGTCGAAATCTATATTTTCATTCAATGTGCAAAGGCTATCAACCACATCGAAAAACAACAAAACCATTCTGGCCGCTCACGCACATGTTTCATACAAATTTGCCCATTCTACTTTTTACCAAATTTAAAATTTCTTTTTTTTTTTAATTGTTTCGTTTCGGGCGTGGTTTAACCCTTCTTCAGACCTATATGTATATGAAATTAATTCAAAATAGAAACCTATTACATACTTAAAAAAACAAAAAGAAGATACTTACAATTCTATAAAAAGTTATAGACACAAATTAGTCTTTTATTTTTTGTTATAATTTTTTGAAAATCTTTAGAAAGATCGTACCAATCAGCGATTCGTGTGCGCAAGACGTATATTCTTTCTGTGCGGTATACTAAACAAAACCAAAATCGGTAAACGAAATCGTTCACCTAGTGTTGAAGACACTTCGTCTTCACACGTCAAAGCCCTCAAAATGAGTTCTAAGGAACCAAATAGAAACAATAAATTTATACCATTACAATCATTACCGGATTCAGATAATAGTGATATCGAATGCGATGAAATTATAGACCCTACTCCAAAAACATCTAAAAAACAATCTAAAATTCCATCTGTGTGCGTTCTTCAAAAAACGAGTGAAGATGTCCATAAATTGTTCAGTGATCTTAAAATCTTAAGCTATAGTATTAAGAAAATGTCCATTGGCATTAAAACTAATTGCGAAAGTCTTGAGACTCATGAAACTCTTTGTGCAGCTTTAAAGTCAAGTAACTGGCAATTTTATACCCATGATCTTCCAGCTATGAGATCATTTAAAGTTATGTTATATGGTCTACATGAACTTAATACTGACGACCTAAAAAATGAATTAATTTCAATTGGAATTAAATGCCAAAACATCAAAATTATAAAAAAAAAAAAAAAAATATGATAAATTCATAAACATTTTTTATTTGGTTTATATTGAAATCGGTTCTGTGAGATTAAATGAATTGAAGCAAAATATTCAATCTTTAGAACCCAAGTAAAATGGGACTTTGCTCGCAGACAAAGAAATAAAATTACACTGCCAAATGTATGGGCACGGGGAACAAAATTGCAACATCAAAACGCATTGTGCCAACTGTTCAGAGAATCACGATACAAAGGATTGTCACTCTGTAAGCATAAAATGTGCAAATTGCCACGAAACACATAAGTCCACTGACCCCGCATGCATAAGCAGAACAAGTTTTTTTGATATAAGAGAAAGACTTTCTTCCAGAAATAAACCGCGTTCGAGTTTAGCGATGACTATGCGAATTTTTCATTGATGAATGTTAATTTAAAAATAAATTGTTGGAATGCTAGAAGCATTCGCTTTAAATCTGTAGAAATTTTTTGCTTTTTTGCATAAGCATAATATTGATGTAAGTTTATTAAACGAAATATGGGTGGATAATAGTATAAATATTTCAAATAAAGATTATAAATGTTATCGTTTGGATAGAGATGAGGGAAGGGGAGGAGGTGTTGCTGTGGTTGTCAAAAGATCAATTAAGCATAAAGTACTACCCATTGTAAATACGAAATCAATTGAAAATATCGGGATGGAAGTTCCATTTGAAAATGGTCGTTCAGTTAAAACAATTTCTGTTTATTTCCCAGGAGGTAATACTTCGCCAATAAAAGAATTGACCTTAAAAATGACATTCTTAAATAAGTTAGCATAAACGATTTCTTTCTGATTGGAGGAGATTTTAACTGTAGACACAGAAGTTGGGGTTGCGCCAGAGCAAATAACGGGTGATTTTTTAAGAGGTTTAGAACTTTAAAAAAAAAAAAAAAAATTCGAAAAAATGAATGAAATATTTATTTGAATCGATAGTTTGAACCTTGCAATTTAATGTTTAAAGATAATTTCATGCAAATGTTGACCGCGGCTGCGTCTCAGGTAGCCCATCCGCTGAGTCCAATTTTGGCATACTCTTTCACACATATCGGCCGGTATCTCACGAATGAATGCATGGATGTTGGCTTCCAGTGCGTCAATCGAAGCGGGCTTGTCCCTATAGACATTAGCCTTGACATACCCCCACAAAAAATAATCTAATGGTGTCAAATCGCACGATCTAGGCGGCCAATTGACCGGCCCGAAACGTGAAATTAACTGTTCACCAAACTCGCCTCGCAATTGCGCCATTGTTTCGCGTGCTGTGTGGCATGTGGCACCGTCTTGTTGAAACCACATATCATGCAAGTCAAGAACTTCCATTTCGGGCAAAAAAAAGTTTGTTATCATCGCTCGGTAGCGTTCACCATTGACAGTAACGCTGCGATTCGCATCATCTTTGAAGAAATATGGCCCAATAATGCCGCCGGCCCATAAACCGCACCAAACAGTGGCTTTTTCGGGATGCATTGGTAGCTGTTGCAATGCTTCTGGCTGATCTTCACTCCAAATGCGGCAATTATGCTTATTTACGTACCCATTCAACCAAAAATGAGCCTCATCGCTGAACACAATTTTTCGATAAAAAAGCGGATCCTCGGCCAGCTTTCCAAGAGCCCATTCACCAAAAATTCGGCGTTGTGGTAGGTCGGCTGGCTTTAGTTCTTGCACCAGCTGTATCTTAAAAGGCTTTACGCCCAAATCCTTCCGCAAAATTTTCCACGTAGTGCTGTAACAAAGGCCTAACTGCTGGGAACGGCGCCGAATCGACATTTCGCGGTCTTCTGTCACACTAGCTGATACGGCCGCAATATTTTCTTCACTACGCACAGTACGTAAACGTGTTGGTGGTTTAATGTCCAACAAAGTAAATTTGGTGCAAAATTTGGACACAATCTTCCGAATAGACTGCTCAGAAGGTCGAGAATGCCGACCATAAAATGGAAGCAGCGCGCGATGAACATTTCGAACCGAGCACGAATTTTGATAGTAAAATTCAATAATTTGCAAGCGTTGTTCATTTGTAAGACGATCCATGGTTAAATTGCAAACCAAACTGAAGCTGTTTGACAGTGACACAAGGTACTAAACACACGTCAGCTGTCAAAACCAGTGTTGCCAAAACCAAACCAGCTAAAAAATCACCCGTTACATGGGGCAACATACTATCTGATTTGAATTCAAGGCATCCTTTTAGCATTTTATACCCACCTCATCCTACCTGTATTCCTCCTAATAACAGGTCTAACCCATCCACAATAGATTGTTTTTTAACAAATATGCCCGAACTAATAAGCCAACCTATTGTCCTAAATGACCTCAGTTCCAATCATCTCCCAGTTGTATGCAGTGTTTACAGCTCTCCTGTTAGAAGTAGCAATTTAGTGTATGCTTTCAAAAATGCTAATTGGAAAAGATATAAAAGGACCGTTCGACTAAAACTAGAAGAAGTACCGGAACTTGTCCCGAATGAAGTAACTTGTGACGAAATAGATATAGCCGTAGGTAGTTTTACAAATGTGTTGCTTGAAAGCGTTGAAGACTCTGTTCCCAAAAAAACACTATCTTGTGAAACTATCAATACACTTCCTAGTAACATTAAAAATCTCAAAAAAATAAGAAATAAATTCAGATCTTTGTGGGTAAGGAATAGAAATAGGCCTTACTTGATAGAAATTAAGTTAATAAATAACAGAATCAAAACATTAACAACAGATTACAGAAATAAATCTTGGAATGATAAACTTCGTAGTTTGTACAAAGCAAGCAAACCTTTTTGAAATATTGCAAAGGTTATTAAAAAGAAAAATTGTAATATTCCCGCGTTCAAAATAGGAAACTCAATTTTGCTATCAAACCTTGAAAAGGTAGATGCTTTAGGAAGAGAAGTCTATGCAAATCACTTAGCAACAAGCAATATAGTGGGACAAAATGATTTTGAACTAGCCGTTCAACAGTCTTGTGATGCATTAAGCTCACACACAATTACTGAAATTGAAGAAAATGTGGTTACTTTATCTGACCTAAAAAATATACTTTTGGGTTTAAAAGTATCAAAATCCCCTGGTTTTGATGGCATGAGAAACTTGTACCTTAAAAAATTACCAACACTGGACATTAAGTATCTATTTTATCTTTTTAATGCATGCTTTAAATTATGTTATTTCCCTAAGGAATGAAAAAACGCCAAAATTATACCTATTTTAAAGCCAGGAAAAATTTCTTCAATGTAGTGCAACTATAGGCCAATTAGCTTACTGAGTTCAATAAGTAAATGTCTCGAAAAAGTTATAAAAAAAAATCTTCTTAATCATTTAAACTTGCATAATATCTTGCCTGTAGAACAATTCGGATTTCGATGTCACCACAGTACAGTACATCAGATACATAGGATAACTAAAGACATTAAAAGCAACTTCGCTTTAGGGAAAAGCACTGGTTTAGTCTTACTTGATGTAGAGAAGGCTTTCGATACAGTATGGCACAAGGATCTGATTCATAAATTAAGTATTTTGAATTTTCCTCGGTAAAAGTAAGATTTTAGCTGGTGTTTCACAAGGATCAGTTTTGGGGCCATTATTGTATAACATACATTATATACATCTGATTTTCCAAAGTTTAGTGGCTGCGAAACCGCTATCTTTGCAGACGATACTTGCATCTATTCAGCAGATTCAAATGGTTTATTGATTGAAACTTATTTGCAATTTGCTTTAGATTGCGTACAAAACTATTTTAATAAGTGGAAAATTAAATTAAATGCTGAAAAGACTCAAGCCGTCCTTTTCACCAGAAAAAGGAAAGCTTGTTTTCTTCCCAGCAGAAGCTTAACAATTAATGGCACACAAACAGAATGGAAATCCGAAGCCAAATTTTTAGGAGTACACCTTGATAAAACATTAACTTTCGGATTACATATCCAGAAAACAATAAACAAGGTTAATATTGCAATAAAAATACTGTATCCGTTTATCAATAGAAAATCAATGCTAAGTGATGAAAATAAGCTTATTTTATATAAAGTCATTTTCCAAAGCATTATGCTGTATGGATCACCTGTGTGGGGAAAATGTGCATATACTTAGGTTGCAAAGAATGCAAAACAAAATTTTGAAGATGATGCTTAATCTGCTATGGCATTATTCGACAGAAGAATTACATAGAATAACAAAGATTAAAAGAATTCCATCTAGAATACTTAAATTAGGCAGCAACTATGACTTATCGTGTAGTTCATCTGGTAACTACCTCATTTCAAATCTGGCTTTATGAACATTATTTATTTATTTATTTATTTATTTAATTATAGAGATTAACATATTTATTTATTTTTTTCTGTGATATATTTATTTGTCAATTTATTAAAATATATTATTATTTTATTGATATTTATTCCTCTGTGATATGTTTTCTTTTTAATTAAATTATTTACTTATTTATTTTTTCCTTATCTATTTATTTTTTTATTTATTTATTTATTAATTATTTATTTATTCAATTATTTATTAACTCATTTTTGTTTGTATTTTCATATTCAAATTGTTATTCATCTATTTATTTATTTATTAAATTGTTTGTTTATGTTTTTTTATTTGTTATTCATTACTTACTTTAATGTTAATTTATTAAACTATTTGTTAATTTATTTATTTGTTTTTTATCTATTAAAAGTTTAATTATTTAAATTTGTGATATCCACATTATTTTTGTAAAAAGTCATGATTTGAGGTGTTTGTCAGTAATTCCCTCCCCTTCTCTCCATCTCATCTATTTAAAGAAGGTTTTTTCTGTAGCTTTTCCTTCTACCAATTATATTAAGGTCTGTAATATTTATAAACATTGTTATACATTTTTCAGTAGTAAGGTAGCTTTATACCAAGTCTCTGTAAATTGTGCAATATAGGTTTAACGAAAAAATGTATAATAATTCTGCTACAATAAATGATCTGTCTGTCTGTCTTTAAAAAGACGGTTTAAACAAAATTTTTTGTTTATTCGAATAATTAAATTCAAATGTATTTGTTTGAAAACTATGTCAAAATATTTATGTATATATCTTAAAACTTTAGTATATTCTGTGTAGTAGATATATATGTATACATATATTAATGCCTATTTATGAATTGACCATAAGTGTTACTAAGTCTTTCACAATCAGAACGTCTATTAACACTATTTTCTGTATTTTAAATATGCAACATTTCGAGTAGCATTCTTTTATTATAATTTTTCTCGGCTTGCAATATTTTAACATTTTGAAAATCTGGTTGATGTCCCTCTTCTATACAATGTAAGGGTAGTGCAGTTTTTTGTGAACTACTACTATTCATATCTGATTTATGACCAGCAATTCTATTGTGAAGTTTTTGTTTAGATGTACCTACATGAACTGATGACCATGAAGTTTGTGATTAAATTATTTCTTCTGGAAAATAGTTAAATAACAATGTCTTCATTATTATTTCAATGTTTTTCTTATGGAATGTAGTATCGCTATAGTCTAATACTCTATTTATAAAATTTTTAGCTGTATTAATAATCATTTGTCTTGAATGTTTTGTGTTAAAATTAATTTAACGTCCAGAAGATGTTTGTTTCTTATACCAATCAAGAAGTATATGTCTAGAATTTCTGATTACTTTCACATAAAGATATGGAAGTATCCCTTCTTTTTCAACTTCAAATGTAAATTGAATTTTGGGATGGAAAGAGTTAAGTGCTGCCAAAGTTGAAGTAATCTCACTTGGTTTTAGAATCAAGAATAGATCATCTACAAATTTTGTTATGATTTTTGGTTTACTCGTTAATTTTTCTAAGACCGTATCAAGTAATGATTCCATAACTATATTTGCTATGATAGGGGACAAGGGTCTTCCCATAGGAACACCTTGTTTTTGTTTATAAGTAATTTTTTTTAACTCTAAATAATTATTGTCAATTATGTAAAACCGTAATATTTCTAAGAATTGTTTCTTTAAAATATTTGTGTTTTCTTTGATTATATTCCAACTTTGTTCTTCTTATTTTAATGCTTTTTCAATTGGAATGTTTGTGAGCAAAGAAAATACATCAAAAGAAATAAGTAGAGGGTTTTTCAATAGGGACGCTGCAAAAGTAGAGCGATAGAGACAGCAAACGACGCCATATTTCTTGCCGCTCTTTTGACATTTCTCTTCAGTAAGGTTTGCCATTTCATGATGGAAAGATATACGAGCCAACAACGAGTCGAAATTATTAAAATTTACTACCGAAATTCGGAGTCAGTGGCCTCAACGTTAAGAGCGCTACGTCCATTATATGCTCGTCATAATCGTCTTAGCAGATCAACAATTGAACGTCTAGTGGAAAAATTTGAATCCACAGCACAGTACAAAATGTTCCCGTGCCAGTGAGATAAAGAAATGCCCGTAGTGTCGGGAATATTGCTGCCGCTGAGGCTTCAGTTGCAGAAAGGCCAAATGTGTCTCTCACACGTCGTCGTTCTCGAGCGTTGGGCATCTCTGTGACGTCGTTGTAGCGAATTTTGCGATAAGATCTTGGCCTACATCCTTACAAGATTAAATTGACGCAAGAACTGAAGCCGCTTGACCACCAAAAGCGTCGTATGTTCGTGAATTGGGCTGAGCAACAACTTGAAAATGAATCATTTTCCCCCCTGCGGGTTAGGGGAAAGAATTTACCCGAGGTAGGCATGCCTGTCGTAATTGGCGACTAAAATCTAAAGTCCGTATACTGAGATTGATGCATACATAACTATGCAATGAGTAAAACAATCGGAGGTCGGCTCTATGGATTCTGGGGAGAGCCAATTATTGCATTTAATAAATCCCTTATTAAAAAGTGCAAGGGTATCTCGATCACCACCATCTAAATCGAGTGCAAAACCATCAAAATTCGGGCAAAAGAGTTCACCCGTCACGCCTGCGCGCACCAAAAAACACTCAGATAAAGCAAAAAATCTTGAAAAAGATAATAACGAACTTCAACAAAGACTTGATCAAGTAATGGAACTTTATCAAGAGCTAAAGAAAGAAGTCGAACTTCTTCGAAAAGAAAATGAGATATTGAAAAGCAAAAATCCTCCAATAAACTCAAAGTCTAGCTTGCCACAAGTCAATAATTGTAGATATGAAACGGACGAAGAAGAGCTAGCACGTGAAACGGAGAAGTCCTCAAAGAAAAGATTAAGTAAAAAGCGTAATGCTGGTTCTTCGCCTGAAGCAGCCTCCTCTTTTGAAATAAGAGTTTCACCAAAACATGCGACAATAAAAGAAAAACCTGTTAAGGAACGGCCCCCACCACCGATAAATGTTATCGGTATTGCGGAGTATAACAAGTTGCAAACCATATTAAAGGCATTATTACCATCGGCTTTTAAAATTATCGCACTTAATAACAACAAATGGAAAGTTTGTGTGAAAGACCCCGAAAGTTATCGTCTTCTGTCGCGAAAACTAAACGAAGAAAAAGTAGAATGGTATACCTATGAAAATAAGTCGGAAAGACCCCTACGTGTTATGGCAAGAGGTCTACACGCATCATGCTTAAAAGACGATATTATTAGTGATCTAAACGAGTGCAACATCAAAATCTTAGATGCTACGAACATTGTCAAAAGAGAGAAACAGAAAAAAGAGGGTGAAGCGACAGTGGTATAACGTGGTCTCCCACTATTTATAATTTGGTTCGATTAGACTGAAAAACTAGATAAATTTATAAAATTAAAACAATTCTAAACATCGTAGTTAGGATCGAAGCTCTGAGAAAGGGCACAAAGTTAATCCCTCAGTGTAAACACTGCCAAGAATTCAATCACACCCTAACCTATTGCAAAAAAGAGCCAAGGTGTGTAAAATGCGTTGGAAAACATCTAACCATTGACTGCAACGGAAAAAGTGAAAGTCCACCGACGTGCATTAATTGTAATGAAAAAAAAAAGTGTCAGTACCTTCGGACTAAATATCGGAGCAAGGAAATGCAGAAACATTTGCCCAAATAGCGGCAAAAATATACCCGTAAATAACGACACTGAAACAGACCCGGTCTCGAAAGTCTTTTCAATAATTTTGTCAAACCTTGAAGAACAATGTGAAGTAAATAAACTTATCTTTGATAGGTTAAGTAAGCTCGAAAATTGCTTTCGACTCAAACCTCTTTAAAAAAATATATGATGGAAAAGCTTAAAATTCTTACGTGGAATGCCAACGGATTATGGCAAAAAATTGGAGATGTATATCGAGAAAATGATATTGACATATGTTGGATATCAGAAACGCATGCCAAAAATGAATCAAATCTTAAAATCCACGGGTTTCATGACTACCAGGCTATGCATTCGTCAAACAAAGCAAGAGATGGATCATCATTGTATATAAAATAATGCATTGAACACTCGATACGCCTCAAAATAGAGGCGGAATCAATGCAATTGAGTAGTGTACAGATTAAAACTAAAAATATATCTCTCAATGTCTCTTCCATATATTGCCCTCCGCGTTACAAAATTGATAAGAGTGAATTTACGACATTGATAAAGTCACCAAGCCCAAATTTAATTGTTGGTGGTGACTTTAATGCAAAGCACACCTTCTGGACCTCACGATGCATATCTCAAAAGGGTCGCATGCTATATGAAGCAGGAATGGAAAATAATTGTGACTTTCATTCGACTGGCAGCGAACTTACTGGCCAACTGATCCGGCAAAATACCTGACCTAATCGATTTATTCATGGTAAAAGGAATACCCTCTAACGGTATAGAAATTTCAGAGGGCTATGACCTCCTCTCAGATCATTCTGCCGTCGTACTCACTATGAGCGAAAGCCATCGGCGAGTTGACCGCTCCCTGCTGAAGACCATTTTTAATATTAAAGGTTGTGGCAGAAGTTACATTGCCACTTTTGACAACAAACTTTCTGCCATTGAGCATATCATAAAGCATATATAATAGTGGTTTACTAATGCCAAGTCTGGTCAGCTTTAGATAAAGACCCTCTAACCATACGGTGTCGAAGGCCTTCTCCAAATCAACCAGACAGGCACCCGTACACTGCTTCTTAGATTTGTTCCATTGGACATCAGAAACGAGTTTAGACGCGGCATGAATGGTGTCATGTCCCGCCCTAAAACCGAACTGATTGTCCGGTGTGATATTATTGTCCTCTGCCCACTTAGACAGAGCTCTATTGATAACTTTTTCGAATACCTTGCTGATACTCGGAAGAAGACTTATCGACCGGAGATTTGCCGGATTGGAGTTGTCATTTCCCTTTTTCGGGAGAGGATGCACCACAGCTGTCTTCCACTGCAATGGATAATATGCATTATTCATTCAGAGCGTTGTTAAACAGAGTGGTATAAATGTCTACTGCTTCTTGAGGTAAATGTCGAAGTACAACGTTGGATATGCCATCGACTCCTGCTGACTTCTTCTTCTTAAATGAATCGAAGATGAGCTGGAGCTCCAGTAACTGGGCCCATTGCGCTCGGCGATTATAGCGTTTGCCAAATGATCTTCATTGAACCCGGTGAAACCAAGGTTCTCTGATCGCCATTGCGTTATGTCATTCCGAAGGTAGAAGTGATGGATCAAGGCTCTGTTTTCCAGGTCATGATTGGGGTGAATGCACGCATTCACCTTGTACACTTGCTGGAAAGCAGCCTCCACTTTCTCCTGCGGATCTTCGACAATAAAGAGGTCATCGTCCAAGACGACGTCCTCTGGATCAATTCCTGCTGTCAGAAGTACGCCTCTGTTGTCCGTCGTTCTCTGAAGCTTAAGACAAGGAAGGTCGTTCTGATCATTTCTTCTAAATATCTTGTTAATTTGCGGAAACATGCTCGGGTCGCTAGCATTAACGGCCCGAATTTTGTTATCCCAATACAAATTAATTGACAACCGATAGTTCTCTTTAAATAGTTGGTTGATGTTCTTGATCGACGACTTCAGTGTCCTAATCTCCAGATCGTGAGGGTCAGTAAACCGTCGGTACAAGAGTTTGAGTCTTATCAGCAGTCCACTTTTTTCGTCTGTGTAGTGCGTCAATGGTCGCATTTCGGTACATGTCGGTTGCGTCCCGTTGTTTGTATTTCGGTATTGTTCTCTTCATTGTTCGTTTGATTGTCTCATCCATTTGTTCTAGGTATTGGTCTATTTCGTTATTTGTCAAATTCCTGTCATTTGGTGGGGATAAGTTATTCGAACTGATTTCGCTCGATAAGGCATTGGTAAAGCGTGGCCAGCGCACCTTACTGTAATTGTAAGTATGCACAGGTACATACTCATCCAACTCCACGAGCTCGTTCGGAAGCTGTATCACGGCGGCGAGTCCGCAGTGATCACTGTCGTACTCGATCGTTCGTAAGCAGTTTCTTGGTCTTTGACCCACAGTGTCAGTAATTGTCAGTCTTGCGTCTATTAGCAATAGATCCAGATAGGCACCGCTTCTTGGAAACGATGGGCGATCCGTAGCCAGCAGGTCGACACCATACTCAGTGTTGTATCGACTCATCCAATTGAAAAGAAGAATACCTCTTTGATTTTGAATTTGATTTCCCCAATCTAAGTGTTTGGCATTCAAATCACCGGCCATGAGAAAGTAATTTTCTTCCAAGCTCAAGCGTAGACATTCGAAAAGTTTTTCAAGCTCTGTCATAAAATCAGTTGGCTGAGGTGATTCCGGTGCATAAGCCGCGATCACATACATTCGCTTCCCCTGTAGGAGAGGAATGCATACGATGCACGCCTCTAACAGCCGAAATCTGCGCAGATCACTATTATATATAACTTTATAATTAATGCCTTTTCGTATGAAGATTGCGATGCCCCCCCCCCCCCCCCTTGAGTGGAGTCGATCTCTTCTTACGATATAGTAGTTGTTGTTAGTCAACTTATGTTTCTGGTTCAGCTTAGTTTCGCTGGCCATAAACACATCTGAACTTTGGTCTTTCAACAATTGGAAAAGATTAGCGCTACGTTCGGTCCTAATCAGTGAATTTACATTCACAGCAAGGATCCTAAGAGGCCTCTCCGACAGCGCGCCTTTAACCTCTAATTTGCGTTAGGCTAGGCAAAACAGAGTAGAGATAGTCTACTCTAGTCGCCTGCTCCTTTATCTGGTTGTGAAGTCCTGTTAACTGGCCTTGAATTGCCAGCAACATGCTTCTTATTTCGGCCTGAGCGTCCGGCGCCTTTGGCACTAGGGCCGGTTGGGCTGCCTTAGCTGCAGGCTGTACCGTTTTTCCCCTTCCTGCCGCCATTTGGGCGTAGGAAATTTGGCGATTAACGGGCGTTGCTGTAGGAGCACGCGTTGATGGGCGTATCTCTACCGCTGTCTGCTTAGCCGCTTTGTTGTGTCTTATTTGCTGGAAAGCTGAGCAACCCCGATAATTAGCAGGGTGCCCCTCTTTTCCGCAAAGTGCACATTTAAGCTGGATCATGTCTTCGACCCGTTCTTCACCGAGCACTGCTGCTGTTGTTGTTCCGTTGGCACTTGTTGTTGTTGCTGTTGCTCTTGAGCATTAAGGTCTGGCTGCTTGGTTTTTGGTGGCAGCTCTTGCTGTGGCGTTGCTTTTTGCGGCGCCTTCACCCCTTTTTTTTGCTCGCGCTCCTGTCTCTCTCTTTCGCGATGAGCCTCTTGCTTGTTTTTGAGAGCTTGGATCAGAGGGGTCACGATGGAATTAAGGCGTTCCATCTCCCCTCGAATTTCATCAATTTTTTTGCTGATAGCCTGTTCGTCAAGTGCGTCTTGTACCTCATTTTCCTCTTCGAAGGACGCCTCTGGCGATGTGAGGTCAACAAGCAGATTGCTGTTGCTGTCCCCCGTTGTATACAATCCCTCGCCACCCTCTGACATATATTCGATGTCATCGTCGGATGGGGAGGTATCCAGGTGTTCTTGTATTTTTGCTGCTGCTGTGGTTTTGGCTGTGCGCGCCGTCTCCTTCCCCCAGCTGGCAGCTGGGCTGAGGTGATGGTGGAGCGGCGCTTCACGAGGTTTGGCGCACAGCTAATCATCTTCCTCCTCTTATTTTTAGCGTCGGCTGTTGCTGCCGTTGGTGGGTGTGGCTGGTGGTGCCATCGCTTGCTTGGTTGTTGTTGTTGCTGTTGCTACGGCATTTACTGCAGCTTTGGTTGCTGGTGCCATAGCTGGCTTTATTGTTGTTGCTGGGACACCTTTAAATGTCCCCGCCGTGTTGTTAGCTGCCATTAGCTGCTCCTCCCACTCAATGAAGTTTTCGACTTCTCTATTATGGAAAAAAGCAGCCAAATAATAATTGTTGCCCGACTGGGGTTCGAACCCACTACCCCTGGATTCTCGGTCGGCCACCACTACCTCTGTGCTATTGCACTATTAAATAAAGTTGGTTATAATATGTACTTTGAGAAGTCACTCCGATTTTAATTGAATATCACTGTGAAAGCCGATAACGTGCGCACACTTCCACAGATCGAGATCGACTGACTGAGGTCTGCCACCTCTTCCTTTGTGCTATTGGCACTATTAAAAATAGCTTGACTGTAAACAAAGTTTAACTGGTCACTCCGAAATATTTAATTTAAATAAACTGCGGAAGCCGAAAACGTCAACACACTTCCACAGTACGAGATCGCCTGACGGTCCGCCACCTCTTCCTCTGTGCTATTGTGTGCTATTGCTCTATTGAATACTAGCTTCCTTGTAAACTAACTCTAACTAGTCACTCCGAATTAATTACTTTAAATGAACTGGGAAGCCGAAAACATCTACACATCACCACAACATGGCATGTATCTAATAATTAATGGGTGACACAAGCGATCTGTAATGCAAATTGCGTATTGGTTGCATGCTCGCTCCGCAACTCGAGGGTTGTCAGTTCAAATCCACGTAGAGGCCAGGGTAAAGTATTTATTTCAAATGAATTAAATGAAATTTGTATACCTGCTGAATAGAATGGGGAGGGTGTAGAGTAAGATTGATCTTTCAAAGTCGCAAACATCATGATATAAAAGTGGTGATCACAAATCTCTTTTGCAAATTTACAAATGGTGCGATTGAGGAATGTTTGGATCAAATAGCGATTTGTTGTTCGCAATTTTTGATACTTAAGAGTGTTGATTTACAATTTTTGAGTATCAATATCTTCATTTTGCAAAATTTTGCAAATTGCAAACGATTCATTTTTCGTAATTTGCAGCTCATTCTTCGTCATCTGATCCAAGAATTCTTTCCGTGAACAATTATTACCTGAACATCAGTTCGGATTTAGAAGCAAGCATTCGACAATTGATCAAGTGCATAGAATTACTGACGTAATTGAGAGAGCTCTTGAAGAAAAGAAAATCTGTTCGACTGTCTTTTTGGAAGTGTCGCAGGCGTTTGACAAGGTGTGGCACGAAGGCCTCAAATTCAAATTAGGACTAATTCTGCCTGAAGGACTTTACAACATTCTAAACGGATATCTAAATGAAAGACTTTTTCGTGTGAGACACGGAAATGACTATTCTGGTTTCAAAGAAATAGTGGCTGGGGTACCACAGGGAAGTGTATTAGGTCCAGTTCTGTACCTTTTATTTACACGCGATATACCTCATACAGATGACACTATTGTAGCCACGTTTGCTGATGATACTGCAATACTAGCAGTAGGCAAAACGATTAGCGAAGCTACAATTAAATTACAAAATGCTCTTAATAATGTCAATGAGTGGGCAAAAACACGACGAATAGCGCTGAATGAACAAAAGTCCGTCCACGTGGACTTTACGTATAAAAAAATAAATAGATAAATAATAGATACCGCTCGTGTTCCATATGCAAATGAGGCAAAGTATCTGGGAATGACTCTAGACGCGAAAGTAAATGGAAGCCGCACGTGAGAAAGAAATGCGAAATACTTAAAAGTAAATTAAGAGATACGAAGTGGTTACTCGGTAAATATTCAAAGCTTAGTATTGAAAATAAATTGATTTTATACCGACAGGTTCTTAAACCTGTTTGGATTTATGGTATACAACTTTGGGGTTGTACCTGCGATACAAACTTAAATAACTTACAAACGTTTGAAAATAAATTGCTTACGTCATTTGTAAATGCTCCGTGGAATATAAGAAACGAAGATCTTCACAGGGATCTCGGGATTCCTACGGTCCGGGACGAAATAAAATGTTTCGCGCGAAGACATAGAAATCGACTATTAGAACACGCTAATTCAACGATTTTTGACATTCTTGACGAGTCGAATTTAGTACGTAAAAAAATTCTGCGATGAGGCCCATTTCTGGCTGAATGGCTTCGTCAATTAACAAAATATACGGTATAGGTCAGGCAGCAATCCACAAGTACTCCATGAGTCATCATTGCATCCCGAAAAAATTACGGTTTGGTGTGGTTTATGGGCCGGCGGCGTCATTGGGCCGTACTTTTTCCGTGATGAGCAAGACCGGCACGTTACTGTGAATGGTGATCGCTACCGTTCAATGATAACCGAATATTTTTGGCCCCAATTGGATGATATGGACTTGGAGTACATGTGGTTCCAACACGACGGCGCCACAAGCCACACAGCGAATGTCACAATCAATTTATTGGAAACCAAGTTTGGAGAACGTGTTATCTGACGAAATGGTCTAGTCGCTTGGCCCCTCGGTCGTGCGATTTGACGCCGTTAGACTATTTCCTGTGGTGCTACGTCAAGTCTATGGTCTATGCCAACAAGCCAGCGACGATTGATGAACTTCGTACGAATATCGAACGTGAAATTGAAGCAGTATCGGCCGATTTATGCTTGAAAACCGTCGAAAATTGGGTTCAGCGTCTGGACTTCTGCAAGCGTGCCCGTGGTGGCCATGCAAAAGAAATCGAGTTCCATACATAATGGCATCGAACGTACTTTCACAGGAATAGAGAATTTCATTGATATCCAAAACCGTTTTTGTTTTATTTAAAAAAACTTTTGTAGCGCTCTTATTGAAAAACCCGATATATCGTTTTTTTCTAAAATAGTTGGTTTAACTCGTTTAATAAAGTGCTTTCTATTTTGAACATTATATTTAGATCTTTCAGTTATTTTAGAAATGATTTTTGTAAAAAAAATTGAAAGATGAAAGCAAGGAACATTAATAGACGAACAAATAGGTCTTAATGGCCAATTTTCTTTATGTATTTTAGGTAGACCATACATTTTAAGATTGTTGGCAGTGTATGTTATCATACATTTATTTTCAGATAAATTTATAATTTTCTTTTTAAATAAATCTTTAATAATATTGTTATTATATAATATTTTTTCTTAAAACAACATATGTGTCACTATTTCCCATCATATCGTTCATAAAATATGAATTCTTCAAAATGGCTACAGTTACATTTCCTTTATCTGTCGGAACAATGCAGATTTCAGGATGTCGTGTTAAAAAAATTTTTTATATCATTTAATATTTTATTTAAATATTTATCAAAAGGAGAAACTGATCTTGAACTTAAATGGTTTCGTAATATTTTTGTAAAACATGATCGTGGAGATTCATGTTCACTTTGCTTTTTTGATTTGATAATTTCCTCTCCATCTGCTATCATTTTAAATAAAGGAAATTCTGTGTTTTAAACAGGTAGATCAAATTTGGGACCTTATGACTAAAGCCATTTAATATCGTTAGGAAAAATTACCTCTGCTTTGTTGACAAAGCAATTTTCTTGAAATTGTATCCTCATTTCTTGTTTAAGATTTAATTTTAGTTCTTCTAATTTTCTTTTTTGAGTTATTTTTGTAGCTGTGTTAAAAAAATATATTGTCCCCTAACATAGCAGATATAGTTATGGAATCATTGCTTGATACGGTTTTAGATAAATTAACGAGTAAACCAAAAATCATTACAAAATATGTAGATGATTTATTCTTGATTCTAGAATCAATTGAGATTACTTCAACTTTGGCAGCACTTTCCATCCCAAAATTCAATTTACATTTGAAGTTGAAAAAGAAGGGATGCTTCCTTATCTTGATGTGAAAGTAATCAGAAATTCTAGACACATACTTTCTGATTGGTATAAGAAACAAACATCTTCTGGACGCTTAATTTATTTAAACACAAAACAACCAAGACAAATGATTATTAATACAGCTAAAAAATTTATGAATAGAGTATTAGACTGTAGCGAAACTACATTCCGACAGAAAAACATTGAAATAATAATGAAGACATTGTTATTTAACTCTTTTTCAGAAGAAATAATTAAATCACTTATTAATAATTATTTTAATAATGTTAATAATCCGAACGTAGTTATAAATAGCTCACAAATAATATATAAAGGTGCCTTATATGTTCCACTTTTCAAACCGTTTGTTAAACGCACCAATAAGAAATAAATATACAACTGGAGTAGGTTTTAAACAACCAACTAATACCCTTCCTACGAGTAATTCCGTTTTTTCAAGATTAAAAGACAGAATATCTATAGAAGAAAAATCAGATATTGTGTACAAAATTAAAAGATTGGATTGACTTCATGTTCACCAGTTTATGTAGGTACATCTAAACATAAACCTCGAAATATAATAGCTGGTCATAGATCAGATATAAATAGTAGTAGTACAAAAAACTGCACTATCCTTACATTGTATAGAAGAGGGACATCAACCAGATTTTCAAAATTTTAAAATATTGTAAGCCGAGAAAAGTTATAATAAAAGAATGCTACTTGAAATGTTGAATATTTAAAATACCGAAAATAGTGTTAATAGACGTTCTGATTGTGATAGTTTTGTGACACTTATGGTCAAATCATAAATAGGCATTAATATCTATATACATATATATCTACTACACAGAATATACTGAAGTTTTAAGTAATATACATAAATATTTTGACATAGTTTTCAAACAAATACATTTGAATTTAATTATTCGAATAAACAAAACATTTTTTGAACTGTCTTTTTGAAAAAAATTAAAGCATACAAACAAAAAACAAAAGACTAATTTGTGAATATAACTTTTTATAAAATTGTAAGTATCTTCTTTTTATTTTTAAGTATCTAAGAGGTTTATATTTTTAATTAATTTCTTTATGTATAGGTCTGAAGAACCACGTCCGAAACGTAGCAATTTTAAAAAAATTTTAAATAAAAGTAAAAATGACCTAAAGCCCACAATAGGAACTTAAAATACATTACAATTTTTGTTCTTCATTTCGATACCAAATTTAATTATGAACAAAAAAATTTAAGAGTAATATTGTTAAGTTTGGCTTTGTTACCGAGTGTGGCCGTTCTCTCAGAAACGTATTTTCGGTGTTAAGGATGTTTTTGCTCCAATCAAAAACATAAAAGAATAAAAACCCTTGCACGTAATTGTTCCTTAACATACGATACCCCTCATTTTCCGGTTTATATTCTAGAGTCTATTGGCTAGTAAAGTAGTGTTTAAAAAAGACAGGGCCACACGGAAAGAATTCTTAGAAAAATTAGCTGCAAATTACGAAAAATGAATCCCGATTTATGGCTCCAGGTTTCGTAATTTACGACTATTTGTTTGCAATTTGCAAAATTGTGCAAAATGAAGATATTGATACTCAAAAATCGTAAATCAACACTCTTAAGTATCAAAAATTGCGAACAACAAATCGCAATTTGATCCAAATATTCCTCAATCGCACAATTTGTAAATTTGCAAAAAAGATTTGCGATCACCACTTTTATTTCATGATATTGCGACTTTGAAAGATCAATCATACTCTACACCTTCCCCATTCTATTCTGTAGGTATACAAGTTTCATTTAATTCATTTGAAATAAATACTTTACCCTGGACTCTACGTGGATTTGAACTGACAACCCTCGAGTTGCGGAGCTGGCATGCAACCATTAGGCCAATTTGCAATACAGATAGTTTTGTCACACATTAATCATTAGATACTCGTACATACCATGTTGTGGTGTTTTATCTCTTCGAGAAGTAAATTGCCATAAGAAAGTCGTGATTTAAGAATTTTTTGTTGGTGATTTGCAGTTTTTCTCATGGAGTTGCAAATTGCGACAAAAAAAAACGTAAATCTGTAATTGAGCAATGTAAATTACTAGATATATTTTTAAATGCTGTTTGTGAAATTATTCTTTTGGAGAGTAAATTACGCCAAAAAAGTTGTATTTTGCTATGAAAAGTACAAGCTTGAATCATGAATTCTAATTGCAAATCACGAAAAAACAATTTTTTTAAATTGCTACGTTTTGAATGTTAAATTACCATTTCTTGTATTAATTTGGGATCAAAATGTCTTGATTTTCGGATAAAATTTGATTCGTAAATTGCGAATGCAAATTTTGCAATTGGTGATTTTTCAATTCTTTCCCTGCAAATATAAATGAACAGATCATTTGCCATTATGTTAAAATATGTGCAGTTTGACGGCAGAGATAACTAACAATATTGCTCTACCACCTAAACTTATTTGGAAGCCAAATAAACTGCACGAAAACCAAATAAAATTAAATCACCTCGTTGATTTTGAAACATATGAACAGTGATTCCTATCATCGATGCATAAACCGATCATCTTAAAAGTAAAATCATCGCTTCAGTTGATTTTATCCCAATTGTCAAGCATTTCGAACCAAAATATATATATATATATATAATATAGCCTATCACAAAAACATATTGCTGAAATTAAATAATGTCCGAAATGATAAGGAATGGTGCGTTCTTGCTCCTGGATTGGATAGGATACCGTTTGAATTTTACAAAAATGCTCCACTCAATACAATTTATAATAATGAAATTATCCCTAGCTCTTTTCATCATTCGGTAATTGTTCCGAATTGCTAATTGCTATTTACAAAATTTTTACAAGTATGGTACTCAACCGCATTAACTGTTGGCTGAACGGGAACAACATTATCAACGAATTTCAAGCGGTGTTAAATAAAACTCTTTGGAATCAATCCAGTTGCTGAGATTACTATTGGCGTTATTGTTACTCGTTCAACGTGGTACATCACCCTCAGCTCCCTAGCAACTTCATTGGATTTTCCCACTTTTGTGCTGTATGTTGTTAGATGTTGTTGTTAAGTGGAATGACTATGTCGAATAGGTGAACATTTTTGCAGTTTTATCAAACAGTACTATATCTGGCTTGTTGGCTCTTATATTTTGTACGGTCGGTAATAATCGGTCTATCCCAATAAAGCTTTTCGGTGTTGTTTTCAATTACAAGAGTTGCTGTATATTTGTAGTAAGGAACTGTCTGGGATACCAATTTGTACTAACATATGTGCCAAAAGTTGATGACGAATTTGAACAGCTTGATTGTGTCTCATAGTATATGCAATTTGTACTAACATATGTGCCAAAAGTTGATGCCGAATTTGAACAACTTGATGTGTCTCATAGTATATTCCACTCCTGCCAAGACGGGGCATCTTCCGATGATATGGTCTATAGTTTATGCGTAATTGTTGCATTTGCTCTTGAAATAATTATATGAGTCTCAACTTTGTAACTCTACGTGCATACAAATTGGAAACTTGTTTTGAGCCATGTTCTTCTTTTCTTTACACTTAACATTCATGAAAGAAAATTGCTGAAATGGCAGGAACTTAGAGTAAAAGTATAAAGCGAAAGTACATTTTTTAAAATAAGTTGTTATTTTTCTTCACAATTTTTTTTTTTAATAAAATCTGCGTTGTTTATTTATTTGCCCTGCAGTTCTTTTAAAATAAATTGGCCATTCGCGATCCTTTCACGATCGGTGTCATTATTTTCATCAATCGTTTTAATCAAAAGTTTTTAGACAAAAAGTATAACAAAACCACAAGAAGTCAAACAAAAAAATACTTTTCACCTTTTCACATTAGCTGTCTTCTATTATCTTCTATTGGGATCTGAATCTTGATCTGGATGCTCTTTTTACACGTAATATAAAACAAAACGGTGAAAAATCTTTAAAATTGTTTTTGCAGCACATTTCTGTTAAAAGTTAATATCCAGTTCCGGATCCCAATAGAAGATAATAAAACACACACAGCTGTTGACATTTTATTCATTAAAAAACATTCATGTTTTGACAGTTTTGGTTGCGTTCAGAATAATTTGAGTTGAGATAAGTTCAGAATGTTTTCAGAATTTGCACGAAATACGGATGTGGAAGGCTTACGAAAGCTTATCTGTAGTCGATATACCCCATAGAAATATTACTTTTGTTTTGGTGTGCCTGGTGGATCACTACAGAATCTATTGTCAGTTGGGCTTTGCATCCCATACAGTTCTTCGAACTTCCTTTTTGCTTAAATGTTATGATGTTGTTGGAAGCGCAGTGTTGGTTTACACGATTATTTTTGTTGAGAGCTTGTTTGTTGTAGACAGACACGTCAAAGGTCTGAAATGAGCTAGATCTGATGTATTGGTTCCTTTTTATATTAAAATGCGGATGCTTCAAATATTATTTGGGATAATTTATTCAATTCGATAGAATAGAGTTTTTTAATACTAACGTTGCTCAGTTGTTCAACAGAAATGTTATGTTGAAAACAAAGCAACATAAGTTGGATAATCCCAATTATTTTACCCAAGATATATGCGTGTTAATGCAGCAGCAAGATCGAGCCTACTTCCCGTGAAAACAATATCGTCTTCCTAATCTCAGAAAAATGTATAATTCACTTCGCAATGAAGTTGTGATGGAAATTCGTTCAGCTTAGACTCCAATACTTTCCTTAATAGTCGACAGGAAAAACTTGCGTAGTATTGGGCTAAGTAAGTCCAAAACCAATCATATTGAGAATGTTGACGGAAATTTATTAAATAGGAAATTCGTCTCCACTCCTTCATTGCCTTCTCCCTCTAATCCTGAGATCCCAATTAATTTCTCATCGAATAAATTTGGGTTTTCTAGTTTTTGTTTCACAGGGATTATCAGGCTTGAAGTGGTTGAAAGCATACTTTCAGTAAGATCAAATGCCATCGGTCTCGATGAAATGCATCCCTCTTTTTTAAAGATAATACTTCCAATTGTTCTGCCGTACATTCCGCATATTTTCAACACCATACTTACAACAGGGGAATTTCCTTCCGATGGAAAATTAGCGAAAGTCCTACCTATACCGAAAAATTTCTTTTCTTTCAAAAGTTTTTGAAGAGTCTTGAAAAAACAAATGGGTGAATTCCTTAAGACACATAATCTTCTTAATGCAAGTCAGAGTGGTTTCGAGAGAAACATATCTGTGACACCGCTTTGGTTAATGTAATTTAGGACCTTCGTCAAGCTTTGGATGAGAATAAAGTAAATTTTTTAGCTCTAGATTTTTCAAAGGCATTCGACACAGTTGTATACGGAAAACAGAACTTCGCCAGCCTTATAACTTTTCATCTAATGCTCTAAAACTAATATCTTCCCATTTATCCAATAGAATGCAAGCTGTGGAAATAGGGAACAATTATTCGGATTTTCTTCCTACGACTAGCGGTGTTCTACAAGGATTCATTCTTGGGCCATTTAGTGGAGTCAAAATAGACATTTGACGTAGCCAAAATTCCGATAGGACTGAGCGAGCATACATAAAATGTTATTGAAGGTCAAGTGTCGAAAAAGTTGTTTTTTGGCCTATAACTTTTAAACGGTGAATGACATCGAAAAATAATATGAGTAAGCTTCGTAGACCATGCAATTTTCTAAAAAAAAAAAAGATTAAGACACTTTTTTTCTTAGTGCTATTTGTTAAGGAAATATAGCTATTTAAAAAGTGGTAATTTCACGATAATATCGGTTTTTCGGGAAAAGCTCCTTAACGGTAAATGTTATCGGAAAGTTAGAAATACCTGTAGTAATTTTTACCCCTTACGTGAAAATGCTAAACAAAATTTTCCTTACATTTATCGTTAAAAAGATATAATTATTTTAAGAATTTGGCCAAAACCCAAAAATAACGGTTGTATGTTTTTACTCGTAAATGACAAAGGCGTTCAAAATAAATGTATGCTTATTTTGTAGATGGCAAAATGTTCTACTTAAAGGTTTTGACAGTTTTTCCCATAGGAATGGTTAGTTACAAGGTATTCATATATTTCAAAATGGCCAAATGTCGAAAATATCGAACTTTCACCTACAACTCTTAAACAATTAATGTTATCGAAAAGAACTTTATGCAAAGTTTGTAGATTGTGTGAAACTCTTAAAAAAATTTTTTTTTTTAAATTAAATTTTCCCCCATACGATTTCTTTCTTAGAATGATCCCAGAAATGATTCCCCAAAATGCAAAGAATAAATAAGGCACCAACCTGTCTGTAATAGATGCGAGTTTTGAGTGCATACCCATAAATTAACAAAAATTTTTAGAAATTCAGTTAGGTACCATTCGAATTATCATACCATGTATTATATATACCTTGGCGAAAAATCTATGTTTTTTGAAATTTGGCCCTTTTGAAATTGTTATATCTTTTGAATTACTATTCGTATTACATAATTAGACTACCTATTTGGTAGTAAATTTCAAACTTCTACAAGCTAAGCACATCAATTTTTTCTTCACAACTACGGGATTGAGTAAAAAATCAAAAAACAGTTATTTTTTACTTTAAAATATGTCATTTACTAGTAAAAAACAGAATCATTATTTTTGGGTTTTGACCAAACTCTTAAAATAATTATTTCTTTTAAACGATTAATGTTAGGACAAAATTTTTAACATTTTCACGTAAGGGGTAAAATTGACTACAGATATTTCTTACTTTCCGATAACATTTACCGTTAAGGAGTTATTTCCTCGTCGCGTGGATCAGGCTTCAAATAATTGTTCCAGACTGCTAGAGGTCCTGAAAAATAACTTGATGTTATCCATGTACATTAAGTGAGTGAGTGAGTCTTTCATTTTGGAAATTATTGCTTATTTCAAACCCATGTTTACTTTTGTTTAACAACCAGGGTAATGGGTTCAAAGCCAGGCGAAACCACAGATGATTTCAACTAGCCATTCCAATATATGTGCCAAAAAAATCGTTTGTGACAACTTAGCTTAGGAGAAAAATTAGAAAAACTGATTTAATTTCACTACACTATTATTTTTTATTTTTATGGGCGGAGCTTCCAACGATTTTCAATGGAATTTGGAAAATAGGCTATCACAAACAAACTAGGTAGTCAGCAACGTTGTTTTTGCTAAAATCCATTTGTATACAAAATTTTCATTGGAATTCAAACCAGTCGTGGTAGGTATCTACAACACTTGCACAATTCTTGTATAACAAATTATTTTCAATCGATTGAGTATAAACGAAAACATTCAACAGTGCCTAGCCGTGAAAGTTTAATTGAAACAATGGTCCTCGTGTACTTTTTTTATATTAAATTTAAAATTCAAACTCGATTTGCCATCTTTTAAATACAGGGTGGCGCACCAATTGTGCTACAATAAGAAATTCAAATAACTTTTTTTTTAATCGATGTATTTCAATTATTTTTTTTATTGGTTAGAAAATTAAATTTTATTTTAAATAGTTAGTTGTTTTTAAAGATTATAGACCGCAAATGACCTCCACGCTCTCCCACGCATATGCGGCACCTGATCAAAAAATTATTCATTGCGGCCTGAAGAGTTGAAGTTGGGATCGCCTCAATTATTGTCGTTATGGACTGCTTTAATTCAGTTAAATTCCTGGGCTTCGTTTTATACACCTCTTGCTTGACATAACCCCATAAAAAGAAGTCTGGTGCAGTCAGGTCAGGTGACCTTGGGGGCCAGCGAAGAGTGGAGTTCCTAGAAATTAATTTGTTTGCGAATTTTTAGTTTAGCTCCACCATAACTGGTTTGGCTATATGTGCAGTTGCTCCATCTTGCTGAAACCAAACGCTGTTGAATGGTATACGTCTTCGGCGCAGTTCTGGGTAAAAAAAACTCCTTCAACATCTTTAAATAACGGTCCGTCCCCATTAACAGTAACGGTTACACCGTTTTCTTCAAAGAAGTACAGCCCGACAATACACCTTGATGAAACTGCGCACCACACAGTGACTCGTTCTGGGTGCAGTTCCGTCTCATGGAGCATTTCTGGATTAGACTCATTCCATATACGGCAATTTTGCTTGTTTACATTGCCGTTAAGATCAAAATGGGCCTCATCAGACATGAACAAACAATTGATCAATGTGTTGTCTTCTTCGGCCATTGATATCATTATTTGGCAAAATTCCAGGCGAACAGGCAAATCCTGAGGGTTTAACTTGCTAGTAATTTGGACTTTGTACGGAAACAAGTTTAAATCGTCATGAAGTATCCGTTGTAATGACCGTCTACTAACTCCAATTTACCCCGATAAGTTTCGGGTCGAAACGCTCGGATTGGCCTGTATTGCAGATGCTACTGCTGCGATTGTATCCTGAACCCGAACATTGGCATCTCGATGGTACGGCCTTCGTGCGATGCTTCCAGATTCGGCAAACATGTTTACAAACCTCATAATGGTCCATCTACTCGGGGGATTACCGCCAAACTCCCGCCTAAATTCCCTTTGGACGGAAATGACGGACTGCAAAGCATGGTACCGTTGCACTATCCAAATTCTTTTCTCCTTTTCCCAAGCATCCATTTTTATAAATCTAAATAGTAACCTACAAAATAAAAAAAAAATAAGCCGATTACTCACACAGAAAAAAAGTTATTACGTTTTATTTTTGTAGCACGATTCGTGCGCCACCCTGTAGAAACAACCCACTTGTATTTTAAAAATGCATCTTTTACATTTAATTATTATTGCAACATGTTGCTCACCTCAAACTTTGTACAATAACTCACCACAACATTATGAATCAGAGACACATGTATCAGCGCATACAGAAGCAAAGCTTCTCCCATAACAATACAAAATTATAATGTGGTGAATTTAAATCAGTTTTTCTAATTTTTTCCTAAACTAAGTTGTCACAAATAGTATGGCTACCTCGTACATTTTATAACATTTTTTAATAACTCGATAACTAGCGAGTCACAAAACATTTTATTGCTGTCACAAACAGTCACAAACGATAAACGAATCACGAATCAAAACGATGGGCATAGTAAAAAATTCGAAAAGTCAATTTTTGAAAACTTGGAATGGCTAGTTGGGATCATCCCTTTTGCCACTCGATAAGTATTTTGTTCTCATTGCTTATCAATTCAGCTATGCAAGATGTTGCCAGTTTGTATAAGGTGTTAAGGCATGTTAAAGGCCTGAATTTTGCCGGGTCCTGGGTGGCATCTTCCTTAGGGATCAGTTATGTAACTCCCTCACATATGTTTCTTGGAATCTTCGTGGGGTCCGGTATGAAGACGTTGATTTCACGTGATATTCCACTCCAGAAGTTTTCTAAGTAATCTTTACGTGGGATGTATTGAATATGCGCGCTTTTTCTTTTGCATTGTTATTATAAAACTGACGTTGAGAGTTGTAGATTAACTGATTATCGTCTTTCCTTGCTTTTGATTTTTTATATTGGCGAAGTCGTTCAGCATAAATCCTTATTTTTTGTTTAACTGTATCTAGGGCTTCTGCAATCGCATGGTTGGTTTCGTTGAACGGTGCATGCATAAGATACTCCCTTTTCACTTTAATGGTTTTTCTACGTACTACTGGGATTGGCGGTAAATGATGTAAATATGCCTGCTTCCACCCGAAGCGATTCAACTTTATTCTGTAGCCTTGATGGATCAGTATCCTTTTAATTTGGGTTCTGTAATCCTTGTTCTGTTACAATTCTTCCCCCCGTTAGTTTTTATAATAGCACCAGCTGCCCCGCCTCGGCTTCGCTCGGGTCGACAAAAGCTTCGAAAAAACATGATAAAAACAAAATTATAAATAAATTTAACAGTTCCAATGTATACGGATGGGAAATAATATGAGTATTTTCCTGCACGCTTAACAGCTACATTGAAAAAAATTGATAAAATAACTGTAAAATAAACATTTTTGGGTGATAAAGTCGTTCAACTTTAAAAATATCACCATTGACATGCCAATCATATCGTTTTGACATTTATGTAACGTTAATTTAAAAGTTCAAATTATCATAATTATATCAGGCTATCAATACCAATTTGATAATTTTAATGTATTATTTACAAATAAAATTTCAAATTGATGATGTTTTACATAAAAACATGTTAATATAACGTTATAAATGTTAAATTGATATTTTGAACTATCAAATTAATATAAGAAAATTGATAGTTTTTAATGTTGTCTTAACATTATTAACTTCTATAGAATAGGTTTAAAATATTACGGTGATGAAACACTGTTAAATGTGATTAAAAAATATTTTATTTTTTCAATGATGGCATTTTTTTGTTCAACACTTTATTTAAAATTCTCTTAAAATAACACATATTTTAACTCGCGAACACTTTTATCCTGTTGATTTATTGTTCAAAGTAATGAATATCATAATTAAAACGTGAGGAAAGTTCTATTTATATTTTTTATAAATATTTAAGTCATTAGCTTACAACGAAAAATGTCCGAATTACGCGGATACTTACAATTGGGTTTTGACAGTTCTACTAAACTTCCGTGTTGTTAGTGTTGATGTGCTTGTTTTTTTGTGTACTTTTTTTTATTGGAAATTTTTCAATTTTTTTTTTTAAAGCTTTGTCGAAAATAGAATGGAGGCAAAATATGATATTTTGGTAAATTTTTGCGAATTACAATTTTTTTTTGTTAAGCTTAAGGACTAAAAGTACTTTGCCCGGCACGCTTCGCGGGTTTTCATGATTTTAACTCCCTTTTTCGGTATCTGTCCCGCTCACGTGACTCCGTCGCTCCGCTTAGGGGTATGTTCAGTCGCCAGGCAGGCGCCTATGTCAGCAGCTTTTTGGGAAGAAATACATTTTGCCTTAATTGATTATCTTATCATATTCTAAAAATTTAAAACATGATTAAAAAATAATCGAATAAAAACCGCGCGATTGTTATTCGATTATTTTTTAATCATTTTTTAAATTTTGAGCATGTGATAAGATATAAAAATCGCGTGATTTTTTATAGATTATCTTATCCCATTCTCAAAATTATAAAAAAAAGAATTTTTGGAATTTGGTTTTATTTTGTTTGGCGTTATTTTACGTCACCTTTATGAAACAACGTGAAGCAATCGTTTGAAAAATATTAAATTATTTTATTTTTATGGCATACTTATAAAATTTCCATAAGTGTATATAATTGATTTTATTAATTCATCAAAAGGATCTTCTTTTTTTTCATATACCTCCGCCATTGATATTCAACAATCAAATCGCTAAAATTATGATTGTAGCTATCGCTATAAAAAGCCCTTTTGACCACTCTCCACTGGGACTCAATTCTTTGGGTATGAGTGCCATCATCGGCAACAAATGGATTGTCAGGATCGCTGTGGCTATCTTTCTTATGTATAAACCCATGTTTTACCTCGGCACTTCTTATGTGTTCGGTAATAAGTAATTAACAGTTTTGTCTACTACGTAAAAGTAATGAACAGCGGACGAATAATAAATATCCCCAAAGAAAATAAAAAATTTCATTTAAAAAATCAACGAAAACAAAAAAAAAATCGCTCACATAAGTCCCAAAAGTTTCCCAAGAAAATCCACATGTCACAACACTTACCATAGCGAAGTTGCATATCCTTATTTGTGTAGTGGTAACGAACTATTAATAGAAGCAAACGCAGTTGTTTTTGGATGCAAATTACATTGATTTTGTATAAAAAATCAAAACTTTAAAAATTAATTAAAAATACTTATATATAGATATTTATTTGAATTGTGCATTGGTAGAATATTTCATTTATTTAGTATCTCAAAAAATTTAGTTCCTCTGGTTTCAAAAATATTAAGGGTATTCATGCAATAGCGTAAGGTCGTCGTAAACGTAGTAAAGTTGTAAACTACGTTAATCTGTCAAATTTTCCATAGCAATTGTGACAGAATAACGAAGTTTACAACTTTAAAACGTTTATGACAGCTTTCCGCTGATGTGCCCTCATTAAATACTTGAAAATTTGCTGTTTACATATAGTGGATGCTCACAACCTTTAAGGGTATCTTGGGGAACCTATAAATTTATACCGTATATTCCTAAAGATTGTGCCTTATTAATCGTGATGTCAAAGGGAAGTCGTATCGAAAACTGACGACGTTGGAAATCAAAGGATAAATCTGATTTAATCATTGAAATTCTGGGAATTAAAACAACTTCACCTTTGTATTTCTCTTTGAAAATTGTTGCCTCGATCACATTATTCATAAATCTTTTTACTGCAAGTCTGGTGCCAATTCAAAGTCTAGGTTGGTTAATATTGCGTAACATTATTATCAGTGCCTCAACTTTAAATGGTTAATAATGTGGTGAAAATCAAGAAAACTCAAAAATTCAGTGGGATAATTCACGGCATCTTGATACATAATCAGTGTCGATCGATTTGTATAGATATAGATATAGATATAGATAGTATCATTTACGTCTTTATTTTTTTCAGCCAAGATTGCTCCATCACTCAACCAATCATGATCATTGAATTGTTGTCTTTCGACAAAAATTGGTTGGTAGTGTTATTAAGCCAGTTGAAGTATCTGTTGAAAATAAATTGAAAGCAGTGGTTATGTTCTTCATTAAAGAATAATTAAAACAACCTTCTTCTTCGATATGAAAATATATAATAATAATATTTTTTGAAACATGTTCTTCATTAAAGAATAATTAAAACAACCTTCTTCTTCGATATGAAAATATATAATAATAATAATTTATTGAAACATAATCTTTAAATATATTTCTTATCAGTTTGATGATAAGTGAACAATCTTAAAGTGTTTGCACGTAAAGTTAAATATTTCAACACTCCTTGAATTGGTCAAGAAAGGTCAACTAGTCCTAGAAATTGGTCAGCCCTTGATAAGTAGTTATAAAGACTTAAATTTTCTCAAGGTCACTCAAGGTCACGCGCGATTTTTGGCACCGCATTTATGGGAAATTTACAAAAAAAATATGCCATCTGAAAGATTTGTAGATAGTGATAAAAGGTCAACTACTTTCAGTAATTGGTCAGCTATAGTTTTTTTTCTATGAATTTTCAAAACTCGTTTCAAGGTCTCAAAAAAACTTTTGGCACCTCATTTGGGTCATTTCAAAAAAACAAGTATGCCATTTGAAAGGCCATTTCACGGTCATAAAAGGTCAGCTATTTTCAGAAATTGGTCAGGCATAGTTTTTTTTATAAATTTTTAATTTATTTAAAAAAAAAAATTTCAAGGTCATAACGATTTTTGGCACCTCATTTATGGGAAATTTGCAAAAAAAATATATACCATCTGAAAGATCTCTAGATCTATATAAAAGGTCAGCTATTTTCAATAATTGTTCAGCGATAGATTTTTTTAATAATTTTTTTTTTTAATTTCAAGGTCATAGCGATTTTTGGCATCTCATTTATGGGAAATTTGGGAAAATTGTATACATTCTGAATGATCTCTCGATCTATATGAAAAGTCAGCTAGTTTTAGTAATTGATCAGCCATAAATTTTTTTTAATGAATTTTTGAATTTTTTTTCAAGGTCATAGTGATTTTTGGCACCTCATTTATGAGAAATTTGGGAATATTGCATACCATCTGAAAGATCTCTTGATCTATATAAAAGGTCAGCTAGTTTCAGTAATTGGTCAGCGATAGATTATTTTGTACGATAAGTCAAGGTCACTAACGATTTTTGGCACCTCATTTTCCAAAAAAAAAAAATATGCTGTGTGATAGGTTACTCGGTCATCATAAAAGGTCAGTTAGATTCAGTAATTGGTCAGTCATATTTTTTTTTAATTAATTTTTAAAGTATTTGCATGTAGGTCACAGTATAGATAGTTGGCACCTCATTAGTGGTGTATTTGAATAGAATTTATACCATCGAAAAGGCCAGTAGATCGCGATAAAAGGTCAACTAGTTTCAGTAATTGTTCAGCCATAGATATTTTTAAATTAATTTTTTAAGTTTTTTTCAAGGTCACAAAAAAATTTTTGGCACTTCATTTGGGTTGTTTCAAAAAAAAAAAAAACATACCAATTGGAAGGCCATTCAGCGGCTATAAAAGGTCGGCTAATTTCAGTAATTGGTCAGTCATGGACTTTATTGTATGAGTTTTTGAATTTTCGTCAGTAGTATAAGAGAATGTTAGTAGCTAATTTTGAACATGAAAGCAATGCCTATCATGCGCAAATTATCTATGCATCTGTAAAAACAATCTAGTTGTTAAAAAATCCTAGAAAAAATTACTTTGACGCTAATAAGACCTTGGCAATGGTAATAATCGAAAGTGTCGCTTTGCCAGCAATTTTTTTCATTAAGAGTCCAGCCACGGATGAATCATTCAGTGCCATATAAAAATAGGTTAGTTTGATTTGTAAAACTATGTGTCCAAGATAATTAAACAAGATTAATTTCTAATCTTCTAGATTTACGAAATAAATTTGTATGGTAAATCTTAGAGATTTAAAGAAAATTTGAGGTAAATCTCATTAAATCTCGGTTTAGTGTTTGGTGAAAACGTAGTATTAGGTGGGAATGTAGTATATACAGCTGATTTCTCATTTGCTGTATTTTAACAAAGGATTAAAAATACACAAACTTATCCAGATTGCTGTGGATACAAATTTGGCCACGACCATTTATGACTTGCTGGAGGCGACACATTGTTGAGTATGAACCTCTCGCTTTTCTTAAGACATTTAAATTAATATTTTTTTTTAAGAATATTTGTTTTATACTTTTAGTTTTAAAATTACACTGGGCAACATTGAAAAAGTATCATAGACAATTTCAACTAACTTTTAATCTTTAAATCTAGTCATCCTGAATACAACTAACACGTTGATTTTGCAGAGTTTGCATAAAATGCATCAAAATACCTACTTGGTCTTGTAGGTTGTATTAAAACATGAACAAAATCGTATCAAAAAGGCGGCGTATCTAACCCAGTTTATGTGGGAGGGTCTTTTCTCCAAAAAAAAAAAAAATATCTTAAACCAGAAAAAAACAACGTGATACATATAATATCATATTATAGCGTTTTGTAAAGCTAGAAGTCTATTCCTTAACAAACTTTGTTGTTCTGTTTTTGCACTTAGTTTAAAAAAAATAATTTCAAACTCATTTATGTAATTCAATTTTAGATTTTTAAAAAAATTCAAATTAACAAAAAATAAGTAAATAAAAAAATTTTTGTTTCCATGACTTACTTTTTGAGATATAGCATATGCAAGCAAAGTAGGTATCCGCAATACAGAGTCGATCAAGCTTTATACATGTATGTGTGTACATATACCTATATGCATAATGTATTTTTCTTCGAATTACATAGAAAATACTTAAAAGGCTTAAAATTAACTATAATTTAACTATAATTATTTTATATCACAATCCAATTAAGAGGGGTCAAAAAATGTCAATTGGTTACCACCTATTTACTTCTTTTAATATACGGACAAATTGATGTCCCACTATACCGTAGAAAACAACACGAGCTACCAAGCTGTTTGTGGAATAATTTACTATTTTCTTTTCCTCATAGTGTATTTTTTTTTAAAATTATTTTGTATATCATTGGATAATGTGTGAACAAATTAGCAAAAAATAAAAATGTCTGACAAAATTTCAAAATGCTAAACTCAGTCAATGACCTTGAAAGTTTTCAATAGGAAAAAAAAACATGTCAAATACATACTCCTTGAGCTATGGAAAATACCACATATATTTACCAAAAACAAATTTTATATGCAGTGTGCAACTATAAGAAAAAAGAAAACGCTACCTAATTGATTTCCAACATTAAACACACGTGTTGTGAATTAGCTCAATAGCTAGAGCGTAGGGCTGACAATTACTGACACTGTGGGTCAAAGACCAAGAAACTGCTAACGAACGATCGAGTACGACAGTGATCACTGCGGACTCGCCACCGTAATACAGCTTCCGAACGAGCTCGTGGAGTTGGATGAGTATGTACCTGTGGATACTTATAATTACAGTAAGGTGCGCTGGCCATGCTTTAACAACGCCTTATCGAGCGAAATCAGTTCGAACAACATATCCCCACCAAATGATAGGAATTTGACAAATAACGAAATAGACCAATACTTAGAACAAATGGACGAGACAATCAAACGAACAATGAACAGAACAATACCGAAATACAAACAACGGGACGCAACAGACATGTACCGAAATGCGACCATTGACGCATTACACAGACAAAAAAGTGGACTGCTAACAAGACTAAAACTCTTGTACCGACGGTTTACTGACCCTCACCATCTGGAGATTAGGACACTGAAGTCGTCGATCAAGAACATCAACCAACTAATTAAAGAAAACTATCGGTTGTCAATTAATTTGTATTGGGATAACAAAATTTGAGCCGTTAATTCTAGCGACCCGAGCATGTTTCCCCAAATTAACAAGATATTTAGAAGGAATGATCAGAACGACCTTCCTTGTCTTAAGCTTCAGAGAACGACAGACAACAGAGACGTACTTCTGACAGCAAGAATTAATCCAGAGGACGCCGTCTTGGACGATGACCTCTTTATTGTCGAGGATCCGCAGGAGAAAGTGGAGGCTGTGGGGGCTGCTTTCCAGCAAGTGTACAAGGTGAATGCGTGCATTCGCCCCAATCACGCCCTGGAAAACAGAGCCTTCTACCTTCGGAATGACATCACGCAATGGCGATCAGAGAACCTTGGTTTCACCGGGTTCAATGAAGATCTTTTGGCAAACGCCATAATCGCCGAGCGAAATGGGCCCAGTTCCCTGTTAATTACGAAGGTGGAGCTACAGCTCATCTTCGATTCATTAAAGAAGAAGAAGTCAGCAGGAGTCGATGGCATATCCAACGTTGTACTTCGACATTTACCTCAAGAAGCAGTAGACATTTATACCACTCTGTTTAACAAAGCTCTGAATAATACATATTATCCAGTGCGGTGGAAGACAGCTGTGGTGCATCCTCTCCCGAAAAAGGGAAAGGACAACTCCAATCCGGCGAATCTCCGGTCGATAAGTCTTCTTCCGAGTATCAGCAAGGTATTGGAAAAAGTTATCAATAGAGCTCTGTCTAAGTGGGCAGAGGACAATAATATCATACCGGACAATCAGTTCGGTTTCAAGGCGGGACATGACACCATTCATGCCGCGTCGAAACTCGTTTCTGATGTCCAATGGAACAAATCTAAGAAGCAGTGTACGGGTGCCTGTCGTGTTGATTTGGAGAAGGCCTTCGACAAGCTGACCAGACTTGGCATTAGTAAACCACTATTATATATGCTTTATGATATGCTCAATGGCAGAAAGTTTGTTGTCAAAAGTGGCAATGTAACTTCTGCCACAACCTTTAATATTAAAAATGGTCTTCAGCAGGTAGCGGTCAACTCGCCGATTCTATTCAGCATTTACACCAGCGATCTGATAAGTAGTCTAACTCAGGCAATTGCGTATGCTGATGATCTAATTGCGTATAGAACAGCTCCAAAAGTCGAGGTCATCAGGATTCTTTTTTGCAGCGTGACTTCGAGAAGATTCAGCGATATTGCGATGACTGGAAGTTGAAAATCAACTTTCAGAAATCAGAAACTATCTTGTTTAGGACTCCGTTGCTTAGAGCCACAAGGGATACGAGAAAGAACTGGCGCAAGCTGGTGATCGTAGGGCCAAATGGACATCCACTGGCGAGTAAAAGTGTAGTAAAGTACCTTGGCATCTGGATGGATCAGTATTTGTATTTCAAAAGACATATAAATGCCGCTCTGGCCAGGGCTAGGGGAGCCTTTGCCCTGACGAAACGGTTGTTTTATAGCAGCCGGCTTGACAGCAGTGTGAAGGTGATTTGCTACATGGCCCTTATCCGGCCGATGATTGCCTATGGATGCCCGGTTTGGTTCAACGTTGCCCCATCTCAAATGGAAAAGATTCAGGTGCTTGAGAGGAAGTGTCTTCAACGCTGCCTTGGATTGCACAGAACACCAGAGTCGGAGTACAAACACTACATTCATTCCTCCACCTAGACAGTCGAGGGCTGATCCAGGATAGAGCGGCGGTTCCGCTAATCTACCACGTCCACCGTAGAACTGTAGATCGGCGGCTCCTTTACAGTCGAGACGTCCTCGCACAAGAAGGAGCTGAGTTCGGCTCAGTAGGGCTGTGTCCGAACGGGACCGAAGGGATAGAATAAGGCAGGAGAACCAGTTCTGGTGGTTAAAATATGAAGAATGAAGTTCCTTCAGATATTTAAAAGTTGTCCTTGGTTTTTCTCTGTCATTGCCGACTTACATAGGTTTAGTTAGTTAGTTTTAAGTAGGGACAGTCAGGGTGGCACCAAACAAAAAAAAAAAAAAAATTATAAAATCAACAAAAATACAAAAAAAAATTATAAAAACCGGAAAATGCTTGCTGTGGCTGTTCTAGTTTGTAGGTAGTCTATAAGTAGCTTATAAGTAGGTTGTAATTAGTTTAAAATTAGTTGTAAGTAGTTTTAAGTAGTTTTAATTAGTTTTAATTAGCTTTAATTTAGAAATTCTTCTCGGTAAAAAATAAAACTGACCTGGATTTAGTATTAAGATAGTTCTTAGGCCGAAAGACATTAGCATTAAGTTATTATAGTTTAACTTAGAGCGCCCGACTGGGGCCAGTAAGTTAGTTTTAAAATATCGATAAGTAGGCTAGTTTTTATGAATGTTTGTCTAGCTTTAAGATAGTTTTAAGAAAATTGAAAAATAAAAATGAATTTATAAAAAAAAAGAGCGTAGGGCTGCTAAACAAAGGGTCTCGGGATCAAATCCCAGACAAACCAAACTTTTTTTTTGCTTCTTAATGCAAGAAATTGCTGGCAAAGCGACACTTTCGATTATTACCATTGCCAAGCTCTTATTAGCGTCAAAGTAATTTTTTCTAGGATTTTTTAACAACTAGATTGTTTTTACAGATGCATACGTAATTTGCGCATGATAGGCATTGCTTTCATGTTCAAAATTAGCTACTAACATTCTCTTATACTACTGACGAAAATTTAAAAACTCATGCAAAAAAGTCCATGACTGACCAATTACTGAAATCAGCTGACCTTTTATAGCCGCTGAATGGCCTTCCAATTGGTATGTCTTTTTTTTTTGGTGGTATAAATTTTATTCAAATACACCACAAATGAGGTGCCAAAAATCTATACTGTGACCTACATAAACAAAAATATAACATTCATAAAAATAAGTATATGGCTGACCAATTACTGAAAGTAGTTGACCTTTTATTAACGTTAAGTAACCTTTCAAATGGTTTACTTTTTTTTTTTTGAATTACCTGAATGAGGTGCCAACTATCTATACTGTGACCTACATACAAATATTTTAAAAATTAATTTAAAAAAAATATGACTGACCAATTACTGAATCTAACTGACCTTTTATGATAACCTATCACATAGTATATTTTTTTTGGAAAATTACTCAAATGAGGTGCCAAAAATCGTTCGTGACCTTGAATTTTTTTTTATCGTACAAAATAATCTATCGCTGACCAATTACAGAAACTAGCTGACCTTTTATATAGATCTAGAGATCTTTCAGATGGTATGCAATTTTCCCAAATTTCTCATAAATGAGGTGCCAAAAATCGCTATGACCTTGAACAAAAATTCATTAAAAAAAAATCTAATCCTGACCAATTACTAAAACTAGCTGACCTTTTATATACATAGATCAAGAGATCCTTCAGAATGTATGCAATATTCCCAAACTTCCCATAAATGAGGTGCCAAAAATCGTTATGACCTTGAATTTTTTTTTTTAAATAAATTAAAAATTCATTAAAAAAAACTATGTCTGACCAATTTCTGAAAACAGCTGACCTTTTATGACCGTGGAATGGCCTTTCAAATGGAATACTTGTTTTTTTTTTCAAATGACCCAAATGAGGTGCCAAAAGTTTTTTTGTGACCTTGAAACGAGTTTTGAAAATTCATAAAAAAAACTATAGCTGACCAATTACCGAAAATAGTTGACCTTTTATCACTATCTACAAATCTTTCAGATGGCATCTTTTTTTTTGTAAATTTCCCATAAATGCGGTGCCAAAAATAGCGCGCGACCTTGAGTGGCCTTGAGAAACTTTAAGTCTTTATAACTAGTTATCAAGGGCTGACCAATTTCTAGGACTAGTTGACCTTTCTTGACCAATTAAATGACATTCTAAAATATCAAATTTCCCATATATGAGGTGCCAAAGGTCCAGAGCCCTTTGATTGTCTTCGAAAATAGTTGTTGGATATTTATTTCCCTCGTGCATGTCTTCTAATAATCTTTGAAGCCAAATTGCCTCTTGGCATACATCGGATAAGGTAATGAATTCCGCTTCAGTCGAGGATAAGGATACACATGTTTGCTTTCTGCATGACCAATTAATGATGCCTCCGTTCAAAAAGAAAACGTGCCCACTGTTTGATTTTCGTGTCTGCCTGTCCCGTTGGATGAATCCAAAGGTGATTTGTAAATAGTATCCTATTTCCATGGGTGTATTTGCTTCTTTTGCGTCTTTGCAAACATCCTTGCAACTTGATGATTGTATTTAGATTGACATAGTTCAAAATTTCCTTGTTTGTCTCTAGCTACTTCTATTTCAAGGTAATGCTTTATTTTTCCAAGGTCTTCCATTTCAAATTTTGCTTCCAAAAGTTTCTCTATAGTCTTCACTTCTTCTTTATTTTTGCAGGCAACTACAATATCGTCAACGTAGACAAGTACATAACACCAATAACCTGCGATTTGTCTTGAATACAAGCATGGATCTGCCTTACCTTGTATAAATCCACCTTCAATCAAAGTCAGTTTTACCTTTTCAATCCAAGTTCTAGCTGCTTGTTTGAGCTCATAGAGGCTTTTCTTGAGCAGGCATACTTTACTTGGATTCTCAAAACTGAAACCTGGTGCTTGTTTCATGTAAATGATCTCCTCCAAAGTTCCATTGGGAAAAGCTGCTTTAGCGTCGAAATGGTGAACTACAGACCTCTTTTTCCTGCAATACTCAAAACAGTTCTAAATGTTGATTGCCGAACAACTGGTGCAAAAACTTCGTTAAAATCTATTCCGAATTTTTGCGAAAATCCTTGGGCTACGAGTCGTGCTTTGTATCTTTTGATGTTTCCTTTTTCGTCTTTTTTAACTTTAAATACCCATTTACTTCCAATGGCTTGCCTTTTTTCTGGTAGCTCTGTCAGTTCCCATGTGTTGTTTTTCTTAAGATTTCCATTTCTTCTTGCATTGCCACTATCCATTTAGTTTTGTCTTTGCTGAACATTACCTCCTCGTAGTTTTTGGGTTTTTGAGGTTCATCAATGGTAAAATTAATTTCGTGGATCACGCTTGTTGAGACTTTTTTAGAGATCGGTTCTTCCTTAGCTTTTATTTTTTCTTTCTCTTCTTTGCTGGTAATATTTTTCTTTTGTGTTAAGTCCTTTTCTTTATTTTCCTTGTCTCTTCTTATGTTGAACTTTTAGATCTTGTTAAAATTCGATTTTGAATAAATACTGCTTCTCCCCAAAAGGTATTTGGAAGTTCAGCGTCAATCAATATGCAGCGACCCATTTCAATGATCGTTCGATTTTTTCTTTCAGCGATTCCGTTCTGTTGAGGCGAATATCTTGCTGTTAGTTGAGTGGTGATTCCTTCTGATTTAAGATATTCCTTAAGCTGGTTACCCGTGTATTCTCCTCCTCGATTCGAACGAAGAATTTTGGATTTCTTACCGAATTGATTTTTTGTCATCTCAACAAATTCTCTTATAGATTTTTCGACTTTACTTTTATGAGTTAACGATTTAATAACTATGAAGCGAGAAAAATAATCTATAAATGTGATCATATATCTTTTTCCACTCGGAGTATCCGTTTGCATAGGTCCGCAAATATCCGTATGTACAAGGTCTAAAAAAAGTTTCTCTTCTGTTTAAGGATTCCTTTGGGAATGGCTGTCTTACCATTTTTCATTTTGCACACTTCTCGCACAACTCTTTAATACCACATTCGGTTATCTTTATTCCGTCAACAAGTCCTTTTGTTATTTGAAGGCAATACACTATCACCATTCTTTGGTTATTATTATTTTTTTTTGAAAACTTCCCCCTCCGCAACTAACTTTTCTTCTTTCTATTTTCCATCCTTTTTTCGATTGTTACCACGTCTTCAAATATTTTTTCTGTTCCATGCGTTGCTTTTTCATATCTTTTTGAAGCTGTTTTTCCCATTGCTTAAAAAACAATCTGGTTCTTCTTTATACTTTTTGGAATGATTTTGTTTGCCTTCCATTCTTCACAATACTAAATCAAATACATAAAGCTATCGCAATTTCATACAATTAACTTTTCAGTTAAAATGCATAATGTACCATTTTTAAATGTAATGTAGAGAACCATTTTACTTACGTTTAAAACCAAATTTTAAGAAACTGAATTGATTTTAATCAAGCTTATCAGAGCTTGTGCTTAGAAAATAAATTATGTTTTAACAAAAATTACCGCTCAAAATAGTAATAGCCAAATAATGGCAATCACTTGCAGTTCACCTTTTTTGGTAACAATTTTTTTTTTTTTTAATTTGTAATCAAATATTCAAAAAAAAATATTCTTTGAAATAAATTCCAATAAGAACAGAAAAGCACGTTGTAAAAATTGAAAAGAAAGTTTTGCCAACTGCATATTCGCATTTTAATTGTTTTCTGTTCCGAAAATTTTAATCCAACTTCCAATATGAACAAACACAATCAAACCATTATCGTTTACATTGTTAGAATGGACCTTATATTCTTATGCAGGGTGATTGGTATAAGGTCCACCAAAAAGCTGCCGCGAGTAGGTTGGGTTAAGACAAGAACAAAATCCTATTTGATTTGATGAAATTGACCTAAAATAGAAAGAATTGAAAACAACGGTACAATATACAATACCATGCTATACCTTTTTGGAAAGCCAGAAAACTTCTTTGATTTTCATTTTAATTTGAGTTGTGTTAGTAAACAGTTTTTGTAAAATTAATTTTCAAACTCGAAATTTTGAAAAAAAAACTTAAAAAAAACTTTCAAATCAATTTTGTTCAAAATTTTATGGAATGAATTATAATTTTTATTTTCAAAATTTAATGCTCTTATTAATTTTCAATAAAAAACAGAAAACCGGATGTTAAAATGTATCTTAGTTTTTGAGAAATTAAAAAGAAATGAAAAGTGCTTTTTTTGGTTTTCCAAGTTTGATCTGCTCAGGTCAATTATTAAATTAACGGATTTCCCCTTTTTTATTTTTTATTGCATACCATCTAGTTTTGAGCAAATAATAAAAAAAATAAACTGGATTAATTAGACTTCACCTCTTTTTATGGAGACATGTGTTCAATTTAACAAAATTGACCTGCCCGTCTACCTGTTATCCAAATAAAATGGATTACCTATACCAAATAAAAAAAAACAAATAAGTACGAGTATTACCTAAGCACAAATAAATATGGAAGGACATTCTTTTTTAAACTTATTTGTAAATTGCGTATCAAATCGTCAATAAAAAAAGAATGGCAAGTTACTCTTGGGAAAAATTGACAGATATGCACTATTGCTACGGATGGTTGATGGCCTGATGGATGGTTGCGTTGATGCTTTCTTCCTGGTTTTGAATTTATAGTTCGGAGGCAATTTCGATCATCATAAATTCTAAGAAGAGTCTAGCTAATAGGCCTGTTTGAATAATGGTTGCTTTTCGGTCTGCAATATTTTGTTCTGTGACCTTTGCCAAGTTAAAGTCTCGCAACGGGTGATGCGAAAATAAGATCTCATAATAATTTTTTTTCATTTCACTATACCACTTAATTCCGTCTTGGTAGTCCTGCTAGAGTGGTCAATAGTTCTGTAGCCATTGAAACTCTTCCAGTAGGCTGGGAGACTATTTGTTCGTTACTCATTAAACGCGTTTGTGTAGTTGATGCTAGATTTACATCCGCTGGTGACTCATTTCCTTGAGGAGCTAAGGCCCGCGAGTACTACTGACGCTTGAGTGTATGTATATTTCACCTCTAAAGTTATTATTATGTTCGTACGTTTCCTGTTCATAATTTTCTCCGTGTGTTCACACAGGTTTTTCATTTTTGTCCTAATGCCAGGTATGTTTGTGATTCAGGCCGCCTCTTACATGAGTGAAAGACGCTTAGCAGGAAGCCGCCCATTCCGAGTCAGACGCTTTTGGATTTTGATGGCTTGGGATAATTGTAAATACATTATTCCTCTATTTCGACCTGTTTGACATGTGAAATGTGAGGCACTGAGTCAACATAGCTCTCAGTTTAACAAACATACGTATTAAAGCCCGGAGGGGTTATTATTATTATTATTATTATTATTATTATTATTATTATTATTATTATTATTATTATTATTATTATTATTATTATTATTATTATTATTATTATTATTATTATTATTATTATTATTATTATTATTATTATTATTATTACTATTATTATTATCATTATTATTATTATTATTATTATTATTATTATTATTATTATTATTATTATTATTATTATTATTATTATTATTATAATATGAGTAAACATAAATTATGAGCCTTATTGCGAGAGTCATTCGAATCAGGAATTCTTGATAGATTTGAAATTTCTATCAAATAAAAAAATACATGCAATACATTGCAATACGGATTGTCGATAAGTCTATTTGACTTAGAATCTATTTTGAATAGACTCTCGCAATAAGGTCTTATATTAATATTTTCAGTAAAACCTTTAAAAATATTTTGCTGTCATCATTTAATTTAACAAATACATTTTTATTTTGTTCTAGGAAAAAGACCAATATGGCAACGAAGTTCAACGTCTAGCTCGTCCTTTACCAGTTGAATACCTTCTTGTTGATGTTCCAGCCTCAACTCCGCTACAACCACAATATACGTTTACTCAATGTGATAAAAAGCGACCATTTCCAGTTGAAAATCGTTATTTAGATGGTCATTTACAGAATTTCTATGCACTCAGCTCGTACTTGTCACTTTGGAAGGAAAATGAATTTTTGGAAGCAATATCAGATTTTCATTTGCTGATTTATTTGTATAAAATGGATATGCTTCCAATGAAAGCACACATTCAACCTCTGCTAGAAGCAGTTCGAACAAAAAATGCTGATATGGCCAACGAGTTCAAGAAAAATGAAGTTTGGAAAGTACTTGAATCGTTATTTGCAGCTAGTTCGGATGGATCAGGGTACAAAATATATTTTTTAATCGCGACTTTTAAAATATAACTTTTTTTTAGCGGAACCGCAAGCTATCCGTCACAATCAGCTGAACTTCAAGGTGCTGAAGCGTCTAATTGGACTTGTAATCATTGTACATTTATTAATCGTGCAGACCTAAGCTCGTGTGAAATTTGTGGTTTACCAAGATAAATACTGTCTGGGATTACAGCTGAAGTCATAGATTTACACTTTAAATCCAGTGTTTTTTGAATTTTATATTCAAAGCAATTCGATTTATTTAAAACTGTAATTTTCAGTAAAACAAATATTATTGAACATACATTTGTTTTTGTTTGAAATCCAAAGACCTTTTTCAGACAAGTTTCCGAAAATAATCCCGGTCAACGATTTGAAATGATTTTTTGACATTCCTTCTGACACTATTCTCGTAGTGTGCTTTCAACCTTTTAGCTTGAACTGTAATTTTCAGAGGGCCACTGAAGTGTTTCAAAGAGAACAAGCGAATACAAAGAAATCATATGACGCGGCTATATTTGCGGAGTCGGTTAGGTTTGTTAAGAAGGAGTGATGATTCGGTAAGTGCATCATCTCACTCGGAACCATTGCACTCCCCATGATAAAGGTAGGTAGGCATGGGAAGGGTGAGGGATTGAGGAGAAGTTTTAGAATGGGGTGTCTTCTTGACTTCTGAATTGCAGAATATTCTTTAGTGGCAGTGGCAGGGTAGGGATGTCGCCCATTTCGTCGAAAAAGTATTCTCCGAGGGCTTCTTTTCTAGTTCTGGCAAGACTGGATCTTTCACAAAGGAAATGGGGTGAGCCCTCCTCCGCCTCTTCATCTTGACAACTTTTAGATAAGTTAGATTGGCTGCTGATACCATTTCCGTTCATGTGGGGTTCGCAATGAGTTGAGGCCCATCAGGGCTCTAACTCAGGTCTTCCTACTCAACATCAATGCGTCTTATATCGTTGAAAAGGTCAATACATGTAGTTCATTTAGCTTAACCTGTAGACCATGAGGTTCGAGAGATATTTATCATCAAAAAGGGCGAAGAGAACAATAATGCAATTTTGCATTTGGCACAGGTCTGTCAACTCAACAGCAATGTGTCATTATTTATTGAAAAGGTTATTGCATATACTTTATTTTCTTTTATGGATGTTAAAGTGTAGGTAGTGGGGTTTTAGAGATAATTGACAAAAACGGATTAAAGAAAAATAATGTAATTCTGCATTGGAAGCTGGTCTACAAAGTCAACACTAATGTGTTGTACATCGTTGGATGTATAGTTATTGCATGTACTTCATTTTGTTATAGTTATAGGGTAGTTAAATTTTAAGGGCAGATATTGAATGTAAACCACCCCTAAACGTCAAGTTTTTTTCTGCATTTCATTTGAAATTTCTCAATTTCAGACTTACTCAATTTGAACCATGAAAAGATACACAATCGAGCAACGCGTTAAAGTTATTTAGGCTTATTATGAAAATGGGCGTTCAAATCGTGATTAATTTTAAGGGTTATAACCACTTTTATTTATTTAAACAAATATTGTATATGATGCTCTATCAATTTTCCTAAGCATAAACACGATAGTTGTGACGGTCTGATAAATACCACTCAAGAATCAAGATGAAATATCCATATACCTACTTACGTTCCTATTTACATAGATTTTATTTTATTTTCTGGATTCTACATTTTTGTCGACCAGAATCAAACCAAAAGAAATTTAAGTTGAAAAAAGAGGTATTTCAACTCTTTGTCATGTAAATTTTCGATATCTTGTAATTTCGTTATTTTGATAAAAATAATCATTACGATGATCTCACAAATTATTTGAATTTTATTTTATCATTAAATAAGGCTTACAATAAACTTGTAAGAAAAAATGTATGGTAAGCTTTTTAATGATAAAATTCAATCATTCATTCATAAAAATTATTTTAGCTAGGTAGGTAGGAAGGTGAATGGTCCACCAGTCCTTGGGGTGGGGTGTGTTTGTATTTGCTAAGAAACTCTCGGGCCTTTTACAAAAGATATCCAGATATATTAATAAACAATAATGGTAGGAATTTTGGTATGTATTTATATATACCTATAGTAGGCATATGTATAGGTAGCTATGTATTTTACCACTTCTAGGTAACTATACTGCCGTTTGAGAAGAAAAAACTTATCTCACATTTTGTCTGCTTTGAGCAGCGACGTATACATCAGCTTCTCTCCTTAGGTGGTCCTATGGACATAAATTTACACAGATATGTAATTTATTAAATAAAAGACTAGTCCACGATTTTTTTGTTTCAATATAAGGCTTTGCTTGGAATTAAGTTCTGCTTGTCCCACAAATATTACACATATTTTTTTGAAAAAGTTGAAACTTTGGTAAAAATTCGTTTGGCAAAATTCTATTTACACAATTCCCTCGTGCTTATTACTTCCTTTTTCAATTTGTTTAAATAAGAGAAAAACGGAATGAAAATGATTTTATTTATTAATGAAAGACATTATTTTTTGTGATCTAAAAGAGCGCAACCTCAAAATCTTAGATGTTACGAACATTGTCAAAAGAGAGAAACAGAAAAAAGAGGGTGAAGCGACAGTGGTACAACGTGGTATCCCACTATTTATACTTTCGTTCGATAAGACTGAAAAACTAGATGAAATTTATAAAATTAAAAAAATTCTAAACATCGTTGTTAGAATCGAACCTCTAAGAAAGAGCACAAGGTTAATTCCCTCAGTGTAAACGCTGCCAAGAATTCAATCACACCCAAACTTATTGCAAAAAATAGCCAAGGTGTGTAAAATGCTCTGGAAAACATCTAACCGTTGACTGCAACGGAAAAAGTGAAAGTCCACCGACGACGTGCATTAATTGTAATCACCCAGCAAGCTATAGGGGCTGTGAAGTAGCTTAAGAATTACAAAAGCTGTCCAAACACAAAGAAACCCACCAAGGTAATTAGAAACCGTAATTCCCAAGACTGCCAAATCTATGAAAGTTCCAAACCTTGTATCCGTAAGGAAAAAAAAACAGTGTCAGTACCTTCGGAGAACATATCGAGGTAAGGAAATGCAGAAACATATGCCCAAATAGCGGCAAAAAATATACCCGTAATTAACGACACTGAAAGTTTCGAAAGTCTTTTCAATAATTTTGTCAAAACTTGAAGAACAATGTAAAACAAATAAACTTATCTTTGATAGGTTAAGTAAGCTCGAAAATTGTTTTGGACCCAAACCTCTTTCAACAAAACATATAATGGAAAAGCTTAAAATTCTCACGTGGAATGCCAACGGATTATGGAAAAAACTTGGATAATTAGAGATGTATATGCGGGAAAATGATATTGACATATGTTTGATATCAGAAACTCATGCTAAAAAGGAATCAAATCTTAAAATCCACGGGTTTCATGACTACCACGCTATTCATCCGTCAAACAAAGCAAGAGGTGGATCATCATTGTATGTAAAAGAGTGCATTGAACACTCAATAACCCTGAATATAGAGGCGGAATCGTTGCAATTGAGTAGTCTACAGGTTAAAACAACAAATATTCCTCTCAATGTCTCTTCCATAAATTGCCCTGCGTTTGCAAAATTGATAAGAGTGAATTTACGACATTGATAAAGTCACATCCCAAACCTCATTGTTGGTGGTGACTTTAATGCAAAGCACACCTTTTGGGCCTCACGATGCATATCTCAAAAGGGGCGAATACTATATGAAGCAGGAATGGAAAATAATTGTGACTTTCACTCGACTTGCAAACCAACTTACTGGCCAACTGATCCGTCAAAAATACCTGACCTAATCGATTTAGATATTTATTGTAAAGGAAATACCCTGCCACCGTGTAGAAATTTCAGATAGCTATGACCTCTACTCAGATCATTTTTCCGTCGTACTCACTATGAGCTGAGCAAAAACCTTGTTAAAATTGAAAAACCACCCAGGTTTACAAACAGTAAAACCAACTGGGATGGATTTAAAAAATATATCGAGGACAACGTTGTGGTTCCAACAGGATGGCGCCACATGCAGGGTTGGCCGAATAAACACCATTACATTTTATGGTGTTTCGTCTCCAATTGTGTGTTTATTAATGAATGGAAATAGCAATAAAATAAAAAAATAAAAATGTTTAATATTAATTTTAAAAAATTTGTATTTAAAATTTTTTTTTAAAACTTAGTAAACAATATTGAAAATTTTTATTTAAATTTAATATTTAATCGCAACGCGTTTCGGAATAAATTCCATCTTCGGGCGTATTTAAAAACCTAATGGTGTTGTAAAGCTTTATTCTTCGTTGTTTGGTATGCTTGGTGTGCTTGTCTCTTTTTGTTTTTGTTGTTGGTTTTGTTATGATTTTATTAAGTTGTTCATTTGTAATTATTTGCATTTTGTGTTCTGGGTATATGTGGTTGTTCTTTTCGGTTTTTTGGTTAGCTGTAGTATCTCAGTGCAGTGTCATATAGTGTGTTTGTTTTAAGTGTCAGTTTGTCGTTGAATAAATTGTCTTCTTCTAGTTTACGTGATTTGTAAATTTCATACTCTTCGAGAGCGTCAAGTCGGTTCCCTTTTTTACAGTGATGTAAGGGAGTGAGGTTGGTGTCGAAATCGGTGTACTTGTGATTAGTGTCTATCAAGTGTGTAGCAAAGTTGGATTTTGTATTTGGTCTAGGTTTATGTTCGTTGAATCTGTCTATGAGTGTTCTCCCTGTTTGTCCTATGTAGTATTTGTTGCAATCATCACATTTTATTTTGTATACACCTGTGCTTGTTTTTGGTCATATTTTGTTTTAGGTTGAAGGAGCTTAGTTAGATGGTTGTTAGTTTTAAATGATATTATTATATTTTGTTTTTTAAATATGTTTGTTAAAATGTTTGGCATTAAGTTGGTGTATTGTGTTGAAACATATTTTGTCGGTTCTGATGATGAGGTGTTGTTATTGTTGTTTGATTTGTCAATGTTTTTTATTTTTCTTAATCTCTTTTTCTTAATTAGTTTGTCTATCATTTCTACGTTATAGCCATTTTTTCTTGCTATATGTTTTATTGTGTTTTCTTCTTTATAGTCCGTTTCGTTAGTAGTCTGTCGATAAGTGCATTATATGCTGCCATTTTTTGTGTTTGTGGATGGTGGGAGCCTTTATGGATTGTGATATCTGTTGTGGTCGGTTTTCTGTATACTTTGTATTTAAGTTTGTTGTTGGTCTTTTTTATGTTTAGGTCGTGGAAGTTGAATTGTATATGTTTGTTTATGTTGTTTAAATATTTCTTTAGAATATCTATTTATCTTGTTGTTCCGTCGAAGATAACAAATGTGTCGTCGACATATCTGGAGTATGTAATAATATTCATATTCGAAGTTGTTTAGGTAAAATTCTAGGATTAGACCGCTTAATGGTGAACCCATTGCTAGGCCTTCGTTTTGGGTGTAAAATTTATTATTAAACTTGAAGTAATTTAGTTTAAGGATTATTTGTAGTAGTATTATCAATTCTTCTATTTGATTTTTGTTAATTTTTGCTGTTGATTCGAGGTTTTTTTTTATTAGTGTTATTGTTTCATGTATAGGTATATTAATATACATATTTGTTCAGTCGATCTCGATCTGTGGAAGTGTGCGCACGTTATGGGCTCCCACAGTTTTCTTAGTAACTAGTGACCTATGTAAGTCGGCCATAGGTCAAAACTTTTTTATTAAAAGCAGATTAAGTAAAGATAGACATGCTATCCACTGTCCAAGAATTATTAAAGAAATCCACCACTGAGTTCTTCAGTTTTACCCCCAAAGTGGATAAATATCAAACGGTCCTCTTGAAGGGCATAGATTCCTGCACAGAACCACAGGTGCTCTAAAATGAGCTCCGTCAAAAAGCTTGCGATGATCTCGACTTTATCGGGGTCAAGCCGTTCGCTACATTCAGATCCAGACGGGAGAAGCGGTCTTCGAGGTTTTTTTGATTAGTGTTATTGTTTCATGTATAGGTATATTAATATACATATTTGTTCAGTCGATCTCGATCTGTGGAAGTGTGCGCACGTTATGGGCTCCCACAGTTTTCTTTAACTAAAATCGGAGTGACTTTTCAAAGTTTTAATTTTACCCAGCTATTTTCAATAGTGCAAAAGCACAGAGGTAGAGGTGGCCGACCGACAACCTGAGGATCACGGGTTCGAATCCCAGTCGGGAAAAAATTATTTGGCTGCTTTTTTTTCACAATCGTGAAGTAGAAAACTTCATCGAGTGAGAAGAGCAGCTAATGCAATCCAGCAACACCGCATGGACATCGAAAGGTGCCCCAGCAACAACAACAATAAAGCCAGCTGTGGTACCACCAGCTAAAGCTACGGCTACTGCCGAAGCAACAACAACCAAGCAGGCGATGACACCACCAGCCATACCGTCAACTAGTGCCGTAGCAACGGCACCAACAGCCGATGCCAAAAACAAGAGGAGAAAGAGGTAAGCTGTGCGCCGAATCTTATCAAGCGCCGCTCCACCACCACCTCAGCCCAGCTGCCAGCCGGGGTGAAGGAGACGGCGCGCACAGCCAAAACGACAGTAGCAGCAAAAATCCATCAACAATTGGATACCTCGCCATCCGATGAAGACATCGAATATATGTCTGAAGGTGGCGAGGGATTATATACAACGGGGGATTCCAACAGCAACTTGTTTGTTGATCTAACCTCACCAGAGGCGTCCTCCGAAGAGGAAACTGAGGCGCAAGTCGCACTTGATGAGCAAGCGATTAGCGAAAAAATTGATGCCATTCGGGGGGAAATGGAAAGGCTCAATTCCATTGTAACCCCTCTAATTCAAGCCCTGAGAAGAAACAGGAAGCTCGACCAGAACGCGAGAGGCAGGAGCGCGACCTCAAAAAAGTGCTTCAGGTGCCACCAAAAGCAACGCCACTAAAAGCTGCGCCACAACAAGACCTGGCACAGCCAAAGCAAAAGCTAGCTCAACAACAACAACAGCAAATACCACAGCAGAACCAAAAAGAGCAGCAACAACAACAGCTACCAAACGAACAAACACAGCAGCAACCGAAGGTGCAACGCACGAAAAAACAGCAAGAACAGAAAGCCCAGGAGCGGAGTCACCAGCAGCGGAACGAGCAGCTGCAAACACAGCCGCCCCAAAATAAAAAAGAAAAAGTGCCACCAATCAACACTTACAAAATGGAAATGCAGGTAACTAGTGACCTATGTAAGTCGGCCATAGGTCAAAACTTTTTTATTAAAAGCAGATTAAGTAAAGATATACATGCTATCCACTGTCCAAGAATTATTAAAGAAATCCACCACTGAGTTCTTCAGTTTTACCCCCAAAGTGGATAAATATCAAACGGTCCTCTTGAAGGGCATAGATTCCTGCACAGAACCACAGGTGCTCTAAAATGAGCTCCGTCAAAAAGCTTGCGATGATCTCGACTTTATCGGGGTCAAGCCGTTCGCTACATTCAGATCCAGACGGGAGAAGCGGTCTTTGCCGTTCTTCCTAGTTCAGCTATCGCCCAGCAGCAAACTGGATAGGTTGAGGAGTATCTCCGTCCTCAACTACCAGGTTGTTACTTGGGATAAATTAAAGAGACGCGGCGACATGCTTCAATGTTTGTGTTTGGTTTGGCCACGCTGCAGCAAACTGCGAAATGCAGTCACGCTGCGTTAAGTGTGGTGAGGACCACATTAAGGGGGAGTGTAAACTCGGTGAAGAACGTCGAAATTAATCCAGAGGACGCTGTGTTGGACGATGACCTCTTTATTTTCGGAGAGCCGCAGGAGAAAGTGGAGGCTGTGGGGGCTGCTTTCCAGCAAGTGTACAATGTGAATGCGTGCATTCGCCCCAATCATGACCTGGAAAACAGAGCCTCTTGCTCCATCACTTCTACATTCGGAATGACATCACGCAATGGCGATCAGAGAACCTTGGTTTCACTCGGTTCAATGAAGATAGCCATAATCGCCGAGCGAAATGGGCCCAATTCCCTGTTAGTTAAGAAGGTGGAGCTCCAGCTCATCTTCGATTCACTAAAGAAGAAGAAGTCAGCAGGAGTCGATGGCATTTCCAACGTTGTACTTCGACATTTATCTCAAGAAGCAGTTGACATTTATACCACTCTGTTTAACAACGCTATGAATAATGAATATTATCCAGTGCGGTGGAAGACAGCTGTGGTGCATCCTCACCCGAAAAAGGGAAAGGACAACTCCAATCCGGCGAATCTACGGTCGATAAGTCTTCTTCCGAGTATCAGCAAGGTATTGGAAAAAGTTATCAATAGAGCTCTGTCTAAGTGGGCAGAGGACAATAATATCATACCGGACAATCAGTTCGGTTTCAAGGCGGGACATGACACCATTCATGCCGCGTCGAAACTCGTTTCTGATGTCCAATGGAACAAATCTAAGAAGCAGTGTACGGGTGCCTGTCTGCTTGATTTGGAGAAGGCCTTCGACACCGTATGGTTAGAGGGTCTTTATCTAAAGCTGACCAGACTTGGCATTAGTAAACCACTATTATATATGCCTTATGATATGCTCAATGGCAGAAAGTTTGTTGTCAAGAGTGGCAATGTAACTTCTGCCACAACCTTTAATATTAAAAATGGTCTTCAGCAGGGAGCGGTCAACTCGCCGATTCTATTCAGCATTTACACCAGCGATCTGATAAGTAGTCTAACTCAGGCAATTGCGTATGCCGACGATCTAATTGCGTACAGAACAGCTCCAAAAGTCGAGGTCATCAGGATTCTTTTGCAGCGTGACTTCGAGAAGATTCAGCGATATTGCGATGACTGGAAGTTGAAAATCAACTTTCAGAAATCAGAAACTATCTTGTTTAGGACTCCGTTGCTTAGAGCCACAAGGGATACGAGAAAGAACTGGCGCAAGCTGGTGATCGTAGGGTCAAATGGACATAAACTGGCGAGTAAAAGTGTTGTAAAGTACCTTGGCATCTGGATGGATCAGTATTTGTATTTCGACAGACATATAAATGCTGCTCTGGCCAGGGCTAGGGGAGCCTTTGCCCTGACGAAACGGTTGTTTTATAGCAGCCGGCTTGACAACAGGGTGAAGGTGATTTGCTACATGGCCCTTATCCGGCCGATGATTGCCTATGGATGCCCGGTTTGGTTCAACGTTGCCCCATCTCAAATGGAAAAGATTCGGGTGTTTGAGAGGCAGTGTCTTCGACGCTGTTGGAATTTTGCGTAGTTGCACTTATCATTTTCAGAAATGTATATTTTTTAAACAATAAAGTCAGTTCTGTAAAAACCATCAAACGAGTGTGACGTCTTCTAAAGGGTGATTTTTTAGCTGGTTTGGTTTTGGCAACACTGGTTTTGACAGCTGACGTGTGTTTAGTACCTTGTGTCACTGTCAAACAGCTTCAGTTTGGTTTGCAATTTAACCATGGATCGTCTTACAAATGAACAACGCTTGCAAATTATTGAATTTTACTATCAAAATTCGTGCTCGGTTCGAAATGTTCATCGCGCGCTGCTTCCATTTTATGGTCGGCATTCTCGACCTTCTGAGCAGTCTATTCGGAAGATTGTGACCAAATTTCGCACCAAATTTACTTTGTTGGACATTAAACCACCAACACGTTTACGTACTGTGCGTAGTGAAGAAAATATTGCGGCCGTATCAGCTAGTGTGACAGAAGACCGCGAAATGTCGATTCGGCGCCGTTCCCAGCAGTTAGGCCTTTGTTACAGCACTACGTGGAAAATTTTGCGGAAGGATTTGGGCGTAAAGCCTTTTAAGATACAGCTGGTGCAAGAACTAAAGCCAGCCGACCTACCACAACGCCGAATTTTTGGTGAATGGGCTCTTGGAAAGCTGGCCGAGGATCCGCTTTTTTATCGAAAAATTGTGTTCAGCGATGAGGCTCATTTTTGGTTGAATGGGTACGTAAATAAGCATAATTGCCGCATTTGGAGTGAAGATCAGCCAGAAGCATTGCAACAGCTACCAATGTATCCCGAAAAAGCCACTGTTTGGTGCGGTTTATGGGCCGGCGGCATTATTGGGCCATATTTCTTCAAAGATGATGCGAATCGCAGCGTTACTGTCAATGGTGAACGCTACCGAGCGATGATAACAAACTTTTTTTTTGCCCGAAATGGAAGTTCTTGACTTGCATGATATGTGGTTTCAACAAGACGGTGCCACATGCCACACAGCACGCGAAACAATGGCGCAATTGCGAGGCGAGTTTGGTGAACAGTTAATTTCACGTTTCGGGCCGGTCAATTGGCCGCCTAGATCGTGCGATTTGACACCATTAGATTATTTTTTGTGGAGGTATGTCAAGGCTAATGTCTAAAGGGACAAGCCCGCTTCGATTGACGCACTGGAAGCCAACATCCATACATTCATTCGTGAGATACCGGCCGATATGTGTGAAAGAGTATGCCAAAATTGGACTCAGCGGATGGGCTACCTGAGACGCAGCCGCGGTCAACATTTGCATGAAATTATCTTTAAACATTAAATTGCAAGGTTCAAACTATCGATTCAAATAAATATTTCATTCATTTTTTTGAATTTTTTGTGTTTTTTTTTTGTTTAAAAAGTTCTAAGCCTCTTAAAAAATCACCCGTTACTTCAGTTATTTTTTGATCATTTCTTGTGTGATTGTTTGTTTTATGTTTTACTTTGAAAATTTAACAACGATTTGATAGAAAGGTAAGTAGTTTAATTTAATTAGTTTTAATTAGCTTTAATTTAGTTTTATGTAGTTTGTAAGTTTTATATAAAACCAAAAAAATAAAGACATAGATACCGAGTTTTTTTTGTAAATTCTTCTCGGTAAAAAATAAAACCGACCTGGATTTAGTATTAAGATAGTTCTTAGGCCTAAAGGCATTAGCATTAAGTTATTATAGTTTAACGTAGAGCGCCCGACTGGGGCCAGTAAGTTTGTTTTAAAATATTGATAAGTAGGCTAGTTTTTATGAATTTTTGTCTAGCTTTAAGAAAATTAAAAAATAAAAATGAATTAAAAAAAAAAAAAAAAAACTGTCGAGTTTAACGTTTAAAATTAAGGCAATTAATACAATAAGTCAAATTTAGAGAGTTAAGAACTCTCAAAAGGGGGGAGTATGTTCAAATTTCATTTAAATTTTTTATTTTTAACCATGCGACCAGCAATATTGTAAGGCCAAGTGGATTATTTTAATTTTTAAATATTTATTGCATAGGTGCAACAATATTATTTTTTTCTTTGTTGATTCGTCGTTAATCCATCCAAGTGTGTGACCAGTTGAAATTTGTGTAGGTCACGCTTCTCGTGTTCCATTTATTATTTTTTCTATTCCTCTGTTCTCACGCTTGGAATTTTGCATAGTTGCACTTATCATTTTCAGAAATTTATATTTTTTAAACAATAAAGTCAGTTCTGTAAAAACCATCAAACGAGTGTGTCGTCTTCTACTTCGGTTATTTTTTGATCATTTTTTTTGTGATTGTTTGTTTTATTTTTTACTTTGAAAATTTAACAACGATTTCTACTCTTTAATGGACATCGTGTGTACTAAACAAAACGACAAACTGATGTTGATAGGAGATCTCAATGCAAGAATTGGAAACGAACAAGGTTACTTCAACGAAAATGGACATCAATCATACCAACTAACAGAGCAAATAACTTCAAAAGACACCAAAAGTGATAGAAAGGGTAGAACATTACTTGAGCTTGCTAAATCATATAACCTAACGATTTTAAACGGAAGGTCTTAAGGTGACGTAAAAGGAGAGTATACTTTTTTAAGAGGAAATTCATGCTCTGTAATAGATTACTGCCTGGTTGCAGATGATTGGATTATTGAAATTTGGGATTTTAAAGTCCACGCAAAGAGCTTTTCCGACCATATGCCTATCTCAGTAACTTTAAAAATGTGTGATGAGAATTTGTCCTTAGAGTCCACCGACCTTATATGTCCCAGACTAATATGGCGAAATAATAGTAAAAATGTGTTCCAATTAGCCTTGAACGCTAAACTTAATTTGTTGGAATCAAGAGGAGAAACAATCTCAATCGAAAAAATGCAAGATGTTATTCGCAAAGCAATTCCAAATACCCATAAAAGAACTCATTCATTACAATCGAAACCCCAATGTATTGATAAAGAGTGTCTCCGAGCTAGAGAAAAAGTCTTTGCTCTCCTGAATCTATTCAGAAAGTACCATACAACGTATTTTAGACGTGAGTATGTATCTAAAAGAAAAAGCACTTTTTAAACAAATCTGTTTATTTAATAAATCGAAATACTATGAAGATATAGCCCAGATTATTATTGCCAGTTTAAATACTAAAGAGTTTTGGAAAGCAGTGTGATTTATAAATGGAGCAAAACTTAGAATCGGTGTAAACATCCCTGCATCAGATTTATTAATTCATTTTCAATCACTGTTGAATTTAGAAAGGACAGCTGTACCCTTTCAATACTGCGTTAATTATATTGAGGATCAACAAATGGATCACCATTTTTCATAAATGGAACTAAGAACAGTTTTCAATGAGATGAAAAATGCCAAAACCCCTAGAGAAGATCCCATTCCACACGAATTTTATAAATATTGTACTGATGAATTTGCCAACTGCCTTCTTCTCCGGTTTAACGAATTGTATGAAAACGACTTTATTCCACCCTGCTTCGATTACCAGTTTTTAAAAAAGGAAATCAAAATATGGTTGAAAATTGTAGAGGGATTTCACTGCTTAAGAGGCCTCTGCCCAAAATGTCGAACTCAGATTCGAAGATCGGAACTTCGAATAAAAATAAAAGCAAAAAAGCCACTCTGCATGAGAGAAGGAAAAAGGCAAATGATACACAGAGTTATAAGAGTAGGTAATATACACACACAAGCTTCTTTTTTTTGCTGGTTTGTTTTTTAGTTTGCATTGCCTTCTGTATCTGTATGTGACATGTGTTTACTTATTGGCGTGTACGTTCTCCGTTTACATTGTGTTTTGTGTATGAAATATTGCTTTTTTGTCATTCCTAGCGAGATCGTGGAACATTTGAAAAACGAAAAATATATTTTCTATACATAAATGGAAAATTGGTGATGTTGACCTTGAATCGTATTTATCTAGAGTTATTGTTGTAGCAGGTAGATGCAACGGCGTATACAAGGGGGGATCAGGGGGTCATAACCCCCTTCCCCAAGAACTCAAAAGATATACGCAAAAAATAATAAGAAAAGCAAAAATATTTGCAATCTTAAAATATAATTTCAAAAAAAAATATTTGTTTATAGCTTTGGAATAGGCTACCTACTCATTATTGGTAAAGTTTATTTACCTTCTCCTATCAACATTTTCAAGCCATTGCCCGAATAATACTATTGGGGTTTTATTGTCGAAATTAAACAATTTTGTTTTTTGGTTAAGATTTATCAAATATACGATTTTAACCACTTGCATTCAGATAATTTTAGCATTGATGTATTTTTTGATTCAAAATCAATTTGGTAGATCTACGTTTTTGGCAGATATACACTCTTTAATTCTCAAAGTATTTTCAATATTGTTTTTGATCGGTTTAACTTACTTTTTCCCCAATCTTATGGAACATCGTTATTAATGCCTATTAGTCAATCTAGAAGCGGATGGTTTCAAAGTTATTGCATATGCTAATGACGTTGCCATTGCTATATCGGGAAAGCATCTTCAAATCACAACAGAATTAATGCAAACCGCTCTCAACAAACTACTTAAACGGACAGACAAATGTGGACTAGGTGAAAATCCCCACAAAACTGAACTTGTCCTCTTTACAAGGAAATATAAAATTCCGAATATAGACCCTCCATCAATAAATGGTATTCCAGTTAACTTTTAAGATCAAGCTAAATATCTGGGTCTGATTTTAGACAAAAAGTTGAGCTGGAAACCAAATATACAAGAAAGAATTAGAAAAGCCACAGTGGCACTTTTCTCCTGTAAAAAAGCTATTGGAAACAAGTGGGGCTTGTCACCACATATCACGCACTGGCTATACACAGCGGTCATCAGACCGATACTCACTTATGGGGTGGCAGTGTGGTGGACTGCTTTAGATAAAATAACTTATCGTGATAAGCTAAGCAAAGTACAGAGATCGACTTGCATGTGTATCAGCGGAGTTCTCCGTTCGCCACCTTACGCTGCTTTAGACGTACTGCTTAACATCACACCCCTCGATATATACATTAAACAAGTGGCGGCGCACACAGCTATTCGCCTCAGAGCTATTTCTCAATGGTCCAACAACTCTATTCGCCACACTATCATTCTGAACAAATTCGAATCAATCCCATCCCTCAGCCGGTTTTTGGCAAAAATTTTCAAGTAACAATTCCAACAAGATCCACTTGGGAAGATAATGAATTTTTGAGAGATGAAGCAATTCACTTTTACACGGATGGCTCAAAAACCGAAGAGGAGGTAGGTGGCGGCGTGTACTCAGAACGACTAAGCATTAGTCTCTCCTTCCATCTCCCTGATCATTGTAGCGTGTTCCAAGCGGAAATCCTGGCGATAAAAGAAGTTTTATCTTGGCTCAAAGACAACGTAATATCTACTTTGAATATCCGTATCTTCTCAGATAGCCAAGCTGCCCTTAAATCATTAGGATCTGTTTCTACAAACTCCGTAACTGCCCGAGACTGTCGATCGTCTCTAATGGAGATGGCAGAGCAGTTCAACATTCACGTTTTCTGGGTGCCGGGACACAGAGATATTCTAGGAAACTGTAAAGCCGATGAACTCGCCAGGATAGGAACCAGTACACCAATATCACCTTACAAGATGAATATTGGAATACCGATCGCTACATGTATACTTATGCTTAAGCAGGATTCCATGATGATGACAAACAGCAGATGGACAGGTTTCACTACTTGTCTAGTGACAAAACAGATCTGGCCAACACTGGATCCGAAGCGATCGAAATGTTTGTTATCTCTGATGATGTTTTTTCAAATGATTTCTGCAGAAGCTGCATGGACGAGGAGGAGGAAGAAAATTTCCCACACCTTCTTTGCTCATGTCCTGCTCTTTCTCAAAGACGCAAAACACACTTAGGAAATTTTTTCTTTAATGATCCCAGTGACTTAAATAAAATCGACATTCACAGTCTCCATCGCTTTATCAAAAGCTCCAACTGGTTTAATTAACGAGGACTACCTCGCATTCTTAATGTGGTACCACAATGGGCCTATTCTTACCTAAGTATGTCAGCAGTTTTCCTGACAGGCACCTTAACCTAACCTAACCTAACTTACTTATTTTGTGAGAATTTTGTTCAAAATATCAAGGAAATCATCTTCAATAAAAAAAAAACAAATGAATGAATGGATGAAAAAAACTAACAGACGATATTATACAAATATTACAATGAAAAACAAAAATTTTACTTTAAACCGTATTCCATACACCAGGGCCGTTCCGACTCAAACTCAGTACCAACATGTTTCAAGCAAAAAAGGCGATTTAACTAGTTGAAATGTCGGTTTTTATCGACTTTTTTGCATGAAAGAATACCTATTTTGGTTACTAGTTCATAAAATTTTTAGCTTCGAACTTAGTCAAAAAGTCAGCAGCCTAAAAAGAAAGTCGAGAAAAGGATCGACTTTTATCGAATTTTCGATATTTCTTCCCAATATTTAGTACATAGAAAAAAAGTTGATATAAATTGATTTTTTAACCTGTCGACATTTTTATTTTTAGTTCGATATTTTTTCTATCGTTAATTTCATTCCAACGCAACGTAATTTAAAATACATCACTCTGCTTGGAATGTTTGAATGAAATCAACAAAAACTCTAATCATACATTCTTGTCTGACTTTTAAACACGAATTCAACAGTTACTATTAATTTTAGATTATGTTTAAAATACATTTTCTTTTGATCGTATATTCGATTGATGACAATCCAACGCAAGTTAAGCGTGCTTTTAAACATTATTCCCTAAACTATGAATTGATCACAATATCGGTCAATCAAAGTCAATTTATTCGTGAAATGATCGTCGTTTTTTTGACGCAGGAAGCGTCATGACAAATAATATGTAACCTTCCTGTTTGTTGGAAATTTGTTTTCATCAACGCCAGTCAATTTACTTGCTTAAGCTTTTGACGTTTACAAACATGCTCTCTGCCTTTTCAATAATCATCAACTCGATTTTTGTACTGCTCAGTTGCACCGTAGATGATGTATTCAATTTAAAGTTTAAAGTTTAATCATCAATTTCTAGTCGTCTGAATTTAGCCAAATTCCACTAGATAATATAATTTACAGTGCATTTGTGCTATTTATTTAATATGTGTCGGTAACCATCGACTAAAATTATGCGTCTTAGAAGGGTACAACAACATCTAACTGATGAGCCCAATTGTTGTACCTGGGCGAAACGCATTTGGACTAAAGGTCGCAATAACTTTAAATTGAATTTATATTCAAAAGTCCACTAAAACAAAAATAATAAATTTTCTATTATTTACGTTTTTATTCTTCATTCCGTAGATGATGTATTCAAATTCGTGACTTTAGCGAACTTGACTATTGAACACAATACTAACGCAGTGAAATTTGTATTTGCATTTTTTAAGAGAATACTTTTGCAGTTTCCGTTAACGAATATTCCGCAAACACATTTCATGGCACCATTTATGGAACGTGGTGAGCCATTCGCAGTACGGCATGGCCCCCTTCATAGGAAGGCACCTGGGGCATTTGCTCCAGTGCCCTACCCTTAGACACAGCCCTGTCATACAACCTAAGAACATTTTTTGATTGAGATCTGATCTGCGGCCAATATTTCACATGTTCATTTTCAGGCATCAATAAAAACAAACTGTGGAAGGTAAGAATTTTTGTCTCCAATAAAAGAGTGGTTCTAACTACCACAATTTTTGATTGATAAATGAGAAAATTATCCCCTCATTATTATCCTCTTATCAGATTAAAAAAAAAAATAATGCAAACTGTCGCTTAAAACTGTCTTCAAACGTAAGATACTCGTATTAAGAAAAATATTAAAAAATATTAATATTAAGTAAAATATTAAGATTAACATCTCCAAAACCTACATATTTTTTAGCGTGCAAAAAAAATCCATACGAAATATTTTTGGTACACAACCCCAAGATCATATTAAAATTCGGGAGTGGATCAAAATTTTGTTTCCAAAACTCAGCTCTTCAAAATTTGTGTTTTACACAGAAAATAATGAGGGTATTCATGCAACGTCGTAAGTTTACAAATTGTGTAAAAAGTTTGCATGAACGACCTTTGTTATACATTTGATTAAATGCTAGGTAATTCAATCAGAGTAAGGGTAACAATGACGTTTGGATAAGTTTAACCAGTTTAGTTAATTTTACGAACAAAATCTTTTGATAACCTTAACAAAATTGTGTGAATCATTTCCCATACAAAATTTGACAGTTCATTAACCAAAAGATAAATTTAACAAATTTGTAAATTTATCTACGGTTTTACGAAGTTGCATGAATACCCTTAATATAAAAATGTTTAAGCTTTGTCAGCAAATAATAATACAGTAGACGCTCGATTTAGTAAATCTAAAAAAATTAACTATATTGAACACACAAAATTATATATAAAAACATTTTTTTTTTTACAAAAATTTCCCGAAAGAATTTAACATTGCTTAAAGACACTAAACAAGTGTTTTGTTTTTAAACCTCATTGAAAGCTTGCGAAAAAGTAAACAACCTTGAAAGAGTGAACAGGCTGGTTTTATTACCTCACTATATCGAGCGTCTACTGTATTTTATTTTAAGATGATTAAAAGGTAATTGAAAAAAGAAGAAAAATTACGCCCTTTTTACAATTTCCAAACTTCTCTTTATTTTGTCAAAATTATGTAAACGGAATTCGGAGAATATTGAGAAACAAAATTTCGAAAGAAAAGTTTTGCAAAACGAATTTTGACCTTGCAAAAATTTCGATCCCAACTCTTTATAATTAAAAAAAAAATGGTAACATTTGTGGGACCAGCCGAAATTAAAAAAAAAGTACAAAAAGCGAAAAAAGTGGAAACCGTGGATCAGTCTTTTAATTAATAAATTTATAAGAACTGAATTGGGTTTTTGTTTTGGTATGACCGCCCCAAAAGGAGCTGTATACGCCGCTGGGTAGATGCATTATGCTTTACTGTTCTTACTGAAATTTCAAAGTTAGTTAGTTGGCAACATATTGTACTTTTGTTTTTGTTAGGTACTCGACATTTTGACAAACTAAAGAAAACTTATCGGAAGGAAAAAATACAAACTTTTTTAATTTAGTTTTAAATCCAATTTAATTCACTGCAATTTTGTGGTAGATACATAGTCACTTCGGGGCTATCGTCGTCGGTCGGCTGCGCTATGCCAATTTATGTAGGAATATGATAGGTATATGTAAGCATATGCCTAGGTACCTAGTATTTATATATGAGGGTGGTCCTATAAGTACCTACTTAGTCGTGGCGATTTATTTCTCAATATTGACCCAGCGATGCTCCAACTTCTTTAACACGTCTGAAAAATACGCTTTCTCGAGGTTTCCAAGTAGGCCTCCGTGGCGGCGATGACCTCTTCATTTGACTGAAATCTGCCCTGTGAGTGAGAAGTTGCACGGGCCACGGGGCAAAATGTGGATAATACGGTGGATGGGGCAGCAGTTCGTAGCGCAATTCGACTAATTTGGTATGGTAAAATACTATAAGTATTAAGTACATACTTACCTAGTTTCTTTTTATTTTGATTATTTTGCTGTCATATAAAATACGTGACTAGGTATACATACCTAACTAGGTAGGTGATTTTATGAAATTCCCCCACAACCTCGCTTCCCACTTTTATCATGTCTCTATATCGAAAAAATAACCGTAATGACGTGGATGAAATCTTCACAGTTGATTGTGTGAGCAAGAAAAAACTTTAGAATTTTTTTAATAACATCCGCCCACTTTATATATCTTGAATTTTCAAACCCGGCTCTAAAGAGTATTGTGGGCATCAAAAATAGTTTGTATGAGTAAGGAAAAAATGAAGTTAGTTTTTTAAATCCACCCACAGCAACGCACCAATTTTATCATTTTTAAGAAAAAGAAATCCGCCCTCTGCCACCCCGATTTTTAAATCTTGATTTTTCAGAAATGGCACCAGAGATTACTAAAGGTATTACAAATATTTTGCATGCGTTAGAAAAAAACGAAGGTTGTTTTTTGAGATCCACCGACAACTACATCCACTTTTATAGAAATTCATTGAAAACATCTTTTAAAATCTGGATGAAACGTTCAGAGTTGATTTGTGTAAGCAAGACAAAATTTTATATATAAATATTTTTTTTATTAGAATTTACTACACATATATTTATGTATACGGATGGTCGCATCATTATGGTTATAATAAATAAATAATAATAATAAATAAATTTTGGCGCAACAGCTCATGGAGAACCAAGGCCTAGTGACTTACAACTCTCAACCATTCCTGTGAGCGTGTTGTTGGCAGGAATGGAGGGAACCTACAATTTTTTGCCGAGTCCGAACGGCTAGATGAGAAGCACTTATTCATGACAAGTATACTCTTGGAGGATTTGTCAATCCCTTGCAAGGGCAATACCTCGGAAAAAAACATTTCTGTTTTTTCATCATTATGGTTAATGTGTAAAAATAAAGGTAAAATGGTTGCCTATCAAATAAGATCACTGAATGGACTGATACGAGAAAATTGGCAAATATTTTTATGAAAACAAAAAACAAGTTTTGGTACCCTCCTTTGGTTGAGATTTTCATAACATTGAATTTATCGTTAATTTGGTAGGTATATAGGTACAATTTTCATTTTCATTTAAACTTTGTAAAAAGGCAAAACGAAATGATAATTGACGATCCGAACAAAACTTTTGTAGCGAAAATGACCCGTCATCATAAGTAAGGAAAAGACATAAGGAAGAACAAAAAATCTTTATAAGAATCCACCAAGATCCTTATTGTACATTTGCCTTTGCACTTTCAGTTTTGTTAAAAAAATGAATGAAAATTGAAAAGTTCAATTAAACTAGTGAAAACAAACTTTTGGTTCAACAATTTTCCATTATCATAACCCCTTTATATAAGAAGAAGCAATAAGGACAAACAAAAAAGATCTCCATACATATGTAGGATTTACCACCAAATTTTTTGTTCAGGTTTTCTTGTGTACATTACATAAAATATAAAATATAAAATTTAAATATACAAATTATTGAAAGCTGAGTGTTGATTTTTGTTACTACATGTATGTATATGTTGGTATTGTAGGGCCAGTGTTGGACTCGTGCATACAAAAATTTGAGATAACAATAATTAAATATGACACACCGATGATAGAGAACACGACAAAAGTGGGTGGCACAATTCTGTCTGTCTGTCTGTCTATTCCTCGACCTACAGCCTAAACCAATCGATTTTATTCAAATTTTGAACAAAAAGTTTTTTTTTATTATACCCTAGAGGGAAAATTGAAATTTTATTATCTCCAAAAATAACACTACCTGCCTGCCAAACAACCCATAAGGAAAATTTCAAATCTCTCAAAACCCACTCCAACAATTTTGACAAAAAAATCAGTGTACCTATCATTATATTTATATGGGGTACTTTCTGGATAAAAAAATGATTACTTTTATTAACCGTACGTGCTATAAAATGGTTTTTTGACTTTCAATATTCTCATTAACAGCTCAGCTGATTTTAATCCAAACTTTTATGCAAAAGCTCCTTTAAAATTTCAATAGTACTACAGACGAAAATTTGAAAAAAAATTTTATTAAAAAAAAAAAAAATATATATGAGTATGAACCAAAAAATAAAAACAATTTTATAGTTCCAATTTCGATTTCCAAATAAAAGTTTATGGGTACCTACCAATGCAAAATGGGTTAATCACTCAATAGTAATCATGATGGTTAGTGCGTTTGACTGTCATGCTGTCATTTTTAAAACATAATGGCAAACCCTTATCTTTATAATAAAGATAAATTCTTGACCACAACATTAAATTATACGCGTTTTATTTCTTCTTGAAAACTACACGTCTAAAAAAACTCCCTCCGAAACGGCTCCACCGATTCTTATACAACTTTTTTTATATATTCGGAAGGTATGAGAATAAGTCGTAAGGTATTTTTCGTCTTCCTTCCTTTACTTACCCTTTTTTTAACTCCCAATTTTAGTATTTTTATAATTGATTTATGTGACACACTTTTTTATCTCAATTTATTTTTACTGTATTTGATGTGTGCTCGGGGGAGAAAACTGTGCCTATGTTCTGTAACTGACGCATCTAGAAAATTAGTTGAGAAACGTTGAAAAATGAAAAAAAAAATCATGTAGATATATTGTTTCAAATTTCATTGATACTATACCGATTTTAGCGCTCCAACAGTTACAGAACTTAGGCACAAAGCTGCTAAATTAAAATTAGATGTTGGTTGTTGAATATCAAATTACGTTGCGAATTTTTATGCAGACCAACGTTTGCCGGGTTACCTAGTTTCACTTTAAATATATAATTATACCTATACAGACCCAACTAACATACTCTCGAGAGCTAAGCTCCCATTTTCTCAAAAAACGCTCATAGTACTTTTTTAGATCTTATTGCTAAACTTAAGACATGATCTGTCATAATGAAACATAAGTTTGTCTCATAGTGTTTTTATTAAATGATGTAAGCATTTTTCTTGGATCAAATCACTTTAATCTTATACCTAGAACAATTATTACTCTTGTATGTAAATTGAAAGTCTTATAATAATTTAGTTTTCAAATTTAAACTCTAAACGTCATTTTTAAGTCTTTAAATTCTCTTAACAAGAGCTAATAAAGTAACAACTACAAAATCTAACTATAGTGTTATATATTCACATATATACATGAATTCCTAATGACCTTTTTTGTTTATAAAGTAACTTTATACTTTATTTCCACATCCCATCCATTTGTTGTACTTAATTATATCCAATTTCTTCGCATAAGCGAATTTGTGTTTATTTTTCAAACACAACCCAACATCAACCATCCAAGATTCATAAGTGCTTCGCGCACACAAAATTATACCACCTACCCACGCTTGATATTGCTGTCTTGCAATACACATTGTCGCTAATCGCGACCAAATGCTTTTCCCTTTTCCATGTATGTATGTATATATTTATAATTAAAGTATAAGATTTGATGGAGATGAGTTCTCCTTTAGAAATAAGTATTCAGTTGTCATTTGGACAGTAAATAAAAAGGTTGCTCCGGTTGGAGTAATGAAAAAACAGTTTCTTCTTTATTGTGTTAAAAGCCACTTAACAAAATTAATAAATTATATTAAAATCCACTTAACAAAACTGGTGTCAGAAGTGGGATTCGTAAAACAAAGTTTTCCCGGAGAACATTAAAAAAAAAAAAAAAAAATTAATTAATCGGGGACCCACAGTGATTATTTTTGTCCGCAATTCAAATAAATCTAACCAAAAGTAACAAAAAAAATATACCTATAATAAATTTATTCATCCTAAGTGGCGTGTAAGGGCCAGAATAACTTTCAAATCTGATAAAGTGAAACTACAAAAAATCCAAAATACAACACCTTTAACATCTCGAACAGAAGAAGAAAACTAAAAAGCCAGAATAACTTTCAAATATTATAGATGATAAAGTGAAACTGCTAGAGGAAAATTGAAAAGTACCCTTTTTTTGTCAACAACTCAAAACAACAGCCGTTAACGATGATCCAGTTACACATCATATCAACAATGATCTTAATGTAAGAAATTATTACTAGTATTATATTTATATTTGATTATTATTATATCAGTGTTTTGAAGATTATTATTAGTGTTTTATCAGTGTTTGAAAGTAATAAAAATGCCTACCGAAACAGAAAAGGTGTTAGATATAACGTTGGATATTAACCTCCTTATAAAATTGATACCTGAGTTCGATGGTTCCTTCAATAAGTTGAGCGGTTTTATTGATGGGGTCAATGAAGCTATTAGGTTAGCTAAACCTGAACAAGAAGCTATCCTCATACCATTCATTAAGGCCGGGTTAAAAGGTCCTGCCAAAAACGTAACCTTAACGGTTAATTATTCCAACTGGGATAGTTTAAAAAGAAAACTAATTGAAACATTCGGCGAAAGGAAATCTTTCGCACAAAACCAAATTGAGTTACAAAATTGTAAGCAATTTAGAACAGAAAACATATCTTCTTTCACTCAAAGAATAGAGGAAAAAATACAGAAATTACTAACAACGCTTGCATTTGAAAATGAAGGTAAAATTGATCAATCACAAACAGATCTTATAAAAAGAATGGGTCTAACAGCATTTATTAATAATTGTTCTATGGAGTATGGACAGTTATTAAGGATAAGAAATCCAAGTACTCTAACCGAAGCAAGTCGTCTTGCACATGATGAAGAAATTGCCCTAAATTTGAGAAGATATTCTCACAATTATAGATTCAATAATAAATATAATGTTCAACCAACAACACATAAAACACAATCATTTTGCAATTATTGCAAAAAACAGGGACATTCAAGTGAGAAATGTTACCATAAAGGCAACAAACAAAACTTTAATTTTTGCAGTTACTGTAAAAAAAAATGGACATACCATTGAAAGATGTTTTCTTAGAAATAATAATTCGCAATTTTCAAAAAACTCAAATGTTCCAAAAAACGAGGAGAGGACCAGTTTCGGCAATCGGAACCCGAAACCGGAAAATCCTTTTCGAACAAACCCCGTCGAGTTAACTCAAATGGACAATCAAACACAATCATATCCTATTTAAGGCCGTACATAAAAATAAAAAACAATCAAAATAAAATATTTTCTCTTTTACTTGATACTGGATCAGAAATCTCTATTCTGAAAAATAATTTAGGCAACTGCATTGACGAAACGAATAAGATAAATATTAATGGCATTGAAGAAAGTAATATTGAGAGCCAAGGAAAAGTCGCACTTAATTTTATGTTTTATCCTTCAGTTGGATCAAACTATGAATTTAGTCACAACTTCCACGTGTTTCCGAATATCAACATTCAGTTTGATGGTATTTTAGGAAATGATTTTCTCAAAGAAAATAAGTTTTTGATCGATTATATGAATGAAAAAATTTATAATACTGAAATTAAGAGTTGTTTGTATTTTAATACACAATACAGAGCATATTTACCAGGAAGAAGTGAGTCAATAGTAAAAATTCCAATTATAGGTGATTTAGAGGAAGGTTATATCGAAAAGGTAGAGTTAGTGCCAGGTTGTTATCTAAGTGATTGTATAGCTAAAAATATTGATGGCGTTGCATATGTAACAATAATTAATACAACTGAGGAGTTTGTACGCATGAAATTAGGCCCTCAAGAATTAAAACCTATGCCTCAAATTAAATTCATAGTAAATCAAATAGGCGAGGAAAATAAGAGATGGGAGCGAATAAAAAATAATATAAGAGTAGATCATTTAAATGCAGAAGAAAAGATGTCTGTTTATGAATTATGCAAGGAATATTCCGATCTTTTCCACTTGGAAGGTGATTTTCTTTCACACACAACTTTATTCGAACACCATATACCTCTACAAGAAGATGCTTCACCTGTTTGTGCAAAAACTTACAGGTACCCAAAAATTCATGAAAACGAAGTAAATGAACAAATTAATAAAATGTTAAAACAAGAAATAATAAAACCATCCAATAGTCCATGGTCCTCACCATTATGGGTGGTGCCAAAGAAAACAGATTCGTCTGGTAAAATGAAATGGAGAGTAGTCATTGACTACCGTAAATTAAATGAAAATACGGTAACCGATAATTTTCCACTACCTAATATAAGCGATATCCTAGACCAATTAGGTAATTCCAAATACTTTACTACGCTTGATTTAGCTTCAGGATTTCATCAAATATCTTTGCAGAAAGATGACAGGGAAAAAACCGCTTTTTCTACTCCAACTGGTCATTATGAATTTTCAAGAATGCCATTTGGACTGAAAAATGCACCTGCCTGCTTTCAAAGACTGATGAATGTAGTTTTAGCAGGAATACAGGGTATTAAATGCTTCGTGTATTTAGATGACATAGTGGTATATGCATCTTCACTAGAAGATCATAAAAATAAATTATCTAGTGTTTTCAACCAATTAAGAATGGCAAATTTAAAATTGCAACCAGATAAATGCGAATTTTTAAGACAAGAAGTTTGTTATTTAGGACATATAATTTCTCAAGAAGGTTTAAAGCCAAATGAAGACAAAATAAAAGTAATACAAAACTATAAAGCCCCAACTACCCCAAAAGAAATTAAACAATTCTTAGGTCTGGTAGGATATTACCGGAGATTTATTCCAAATTTCTCCAAAATATCTTAGAATTTAACTAAATTATTAAGAAAAAATTCTTTATTTACTTGGACTGTAGAGCAGCAAAATGCATTTAACCAATTAAAAACTGCTTTAATGAATGAACCGATCCTGCAATATCCCGATTTTAAAGAGATATTTTATTTAACTACAGATGCATCTAATTTCGCTCTAGGAGCAATCTTATCCCAAAAACATGGAGATAAACTACTTCCCATAGGATATGCGTCTAGGACTTTAAACAAACCAGAAGGTAATTTCTCTACCACCGAAAAAGAATGTTTGGCCATAGTTTGGGCCGTAAAACATTTCCGTCCATACTTGTATGGAACAAAATTCATTATACAAACTGACCATAAGCCATTAACATGGTTATATAGTGTCAAGGATCCTGGAAGTAGACTTATACGATGGCGATTAAAACTCGCTGAATATGACTATGAAATCGTGTATAAAAAAGGTTCCACAAATACTCAGGCCGATTGTTTGAGTAGAATTAAAAATGTAAATCCAATAGAAGAAGAAGAAATAAGGGACATTTTACGTGAAATCCCATTAACTTCTACAGATGCAAATAGAAACAACATTCATGAAAAAGGCTTGCAAACTGAAATATCCCAAAATAAAACATTTTCAGATGGTATCGTCTTAAACTTTACAGATATTTTCTTCGAGAGCCCAACATATTCCAATAGACTCATGAATTTAAATGAAAAAGATTTACTATCCAAAGAACCCATGGAAATAGGTTCGATTATTAAATTCCAAATCTGTAATCAAAAAACTATTCACTTAATAATCAAAGAAAACGAATGGGAGGATGGTGATATGGTTAAAATAACTGATATTATAAATAAACTACAGGAAGTATGCCAAAAATACAAAAAACTTTACATTACGAAAATTTATGATATTCACGAGAAGCAAATATTAGATTTAACTTTTTCCAAATTTTCCGAAAGCAACATTCAAGTAAAATATGTGGAAGAAAATGAAGTCATAATTCCCAAACCTCAAGAAATAGATCAAATTTTAAAAGAAGCACATAATTCTAAAGTAGGTGGTCATGCAGGTATACTAAGAATGATAAAATCTTTGCGATCAAAATTTAAATGGAAAAATATGAACAAAGACATAGAAAAATATGTTAAGTGTTGTATTAAATGTCAGACTAATAAAATAAATAGAAAGCCCACAAAAAATCCAATGTTAGTAACAACTTCAAGTAAAAAATCTTTCGAAAGAATATCATTAGATATATTTGGTCCTTTAAAAGAAACCTCGATAGGAAATAAGTATGTTCTCTCAATTCAGGATGATTTAACTAAATTTACTTGTTTTATTGCAATACCTAATCAAGAAGCAATAACTATCGCAAATGCACTATTTCATCACTTTATTTCAAAATATGGAATTCCTTCATCCATTCTCACTGACCAAGGTGCAAATTTTATGAGTTCAGTAATACAAAATTTATGTAAACTTCTTAAAATTAAAAAACTAAACACAAGTCCTTATTACCCACAGACAAATGGTGCCTTGGAGAGAGTGCACGCAACACTTACAGAATATTTAAGAAATTTTACTGAATCTGGTGATTGGGACAAGTTAATTGATTATGCCAGCTTTTCCTATAATACCAATGTACATTCCAGTACAAAATTTACTCCTTATGAACTAGTTTTTGGTTACAAGCCCGAACTGCCCAATTCTGTTCTCACAAGAAATGAATTGTGTTATGATGATTATTGTAACGAAATAAAAAACAAAATTATCAAATCACAAGAAACAGCTAGAGAAAACATCATAAAATCAAAAGAAAAATCAAAGATACAACATGATAAAACATTAAACCAGAAAAGTTATAAGCCAGGAGATAAAATATTTATCAAAATTCCACAAAAAACTAAATTTGATCCTTTGTATCAGGGACCTTATACTGTCATTACAGCAAATGCTACTAATGTAACATTTAAAAGAAATAACAAGATAGTTAAATACAATATCAATAATACGAAGCCTTATTTGCAGGATATTGGCTGAAGGCCAGCAAGATAATAATAGGAATTTTGCAATTAACGATTTGTCACACATGACAGGAATATATTACGAAAAACTTGCGGAAGTTCATTTATATGATCAGACATGGGATTTGGTAACATATTTGAACACATCATTTTTATCACACAGACAAATTCTTATAAAAAATTATTATGAAGAATTTATATTCCTCTGTTCACAACATAAAACATTAGAATGTTCTAGAATGCTTAAAACTATTAAAAATAGAATTAAAATCATAGAAACTTCATATTTTAATTTATTACATTTAATTGGTAAATACCACAGAACAAAAAGAGGATTAATAGACATTGTAGGCTCGGGATCGAAAATAATATTTGGAACAATGGATCAAAAAGACTCTGATTTTATATATGGAGCTATATCCGAATTAGAATATAAACAAAAGGAGAGTATCACAATTTTACAAGACCAAACAACTATTTTGAGTAATACAGTTAACAATTTTAATAAAACCATGCAAGAACTAAAAAGAGCCGAAATCGAAATTAACGAAGGTCTAAGTAAAATAAATAATAATTCCGTTAACTTAAAACAAAATTTAGAACATACTTTAGAAATGGTTAATTACTTTAGCATGCTAGTTATAGACACAGAAATAGACCTCAACTTACTAGTAAACATAGTTATGTTCACGAAAGTAGGAAAAATACATCCTTCTGTTATTCCAGCAGAAATATTTTTATCCAAATTAAACGAATCAGAAGTAAATTTACCAATGGGAATGTTTTACCCAGTTTATTTAAAAGAAGAGAATATTAACATTCTATTAGAAATTTCAAAAATATCCTCGTTTGTACAAAGTGACCAACTCATTTTTATAATTAAGGTACCAATAACTAATCAGGAAGAGTACGAACTATTTAACATGATACCCATTCCACAAACAAAACTATTAACAACCATCATGGTTAACCCAAAGAGAAAATATTTACTAATTTCAAACACAAAATCTAAGGCCGCAATTTTTGATGAAATTGATAAAGATTGCATAACGATAGGACCACAAAAACTATGTAAACAAATTACTTTAATAAATCCGTATATAAATTCAATTTGCGAAACGGACATTTTTCTATTTAATAAAGTCAAGCAATGTGAAATGAAAGCAGTTAATCAAGATTTAGAAATTTGGCATAAACTTGAAAAACATAATACTTGGTTATACGTTCTTACCAAACCAACAGTAGTCACTATTACTTGTGGAATATTGGAAGATATCGCATTTAGTGGAGTAGGAACACTTACTCTAAAAAATAAAAAATGTAGAGCACAAATGCTGAATACTATACTTATTTAGAATTTAGAATTAGCAGGAGAATATGATAATAAAATCTTAGGAAAGGACCTAAGTCAAGATGATTGTTGTACCGACGACAACTTGAAATATATATTAGCTTTTAAAGCCATGGACCCCATTAAAATCTCGGACATTTTTCTATTTAATAAAGTCAAGCAATGTGAAATGAAAGCAGTTAATCAAGATTTAGAAATTTGGCATAAACTTGAAAAACATAATACTTGGTTATACGTTCTTACCAAACCAACAGTAGTCACTATTACTTGTGGAATATTGGAAGATATCGCATTTAGTGGAGTAGGAACACTTACTCTAAAAAATAAAAAATGTAGAGCACAAATGCTGAATACTACACTTATTTAGAATTTAGAATTAGCAGGAGAATATGATAATAAAATCTTAGGAAAGGACCTAAGTCAAGATGATTGTTGTACCGACGACAACTTGAAATATATATTAGCTTTTAAAGCCATGGACCCCATTAAAATCTCGCATGTAAATTTGAACGAATTATCGAACACAGCACATCGAATTGATGTTATAAAAGGAAAATTAACAGAACTATTTCTACGACCAAATCCAACTTATCATTTTAGTATCCTTACTTATTCTATGGAACAATTATTATTCTAATTATAATAATTTACTTTTGTAAATGTTTAAGATATAAAAACTTTTGCCTAAAACTATGTTTCCTTAATTCTTGGTTTAAAATAAACAAAAAAGAATGTATCAGACCAGTAATAATTTATAAAAGTAACAAATCAATACAAAAATCCCCAATAGAATTAACAGAAGAAGAATATAAACTTGATCTGTAAATACATTGCATTGCTTAGTAATATCTTTAATTGTTTTACTTTAATAAAGTCAAATGTATAAATAACTATGAATAAAATAAAATAAATAAGAAAAAAAAATTGTATTGGTTATTACCTATAAGAAAATATATATGTTAACCTACATAATTAATTCATATCAATAATAAATGTAAAAATACCTTCAAAGATATGTATAATAAACCTAATATGTTAATTTAAAAACGAAAATTGTAAATGTACCATTCCCAATTTCCTTTTTCTAAGGGGGAAGGTGTTATATATTCACATATATACATGAATTCCTAATGACCTTTTTTGTTTATAAAGTAACTTTATACTTTATTTCCACATCCCATCCATTTGTTGTACTTAATTATATCCAATTTCTTCGCATAAGCGAATTTGTGTTTATTTTTCAAACACAACCCAACATCAACCATCCAAGATTCATAAGTGCTTCGCGCACACAAAATTATACCACCTACCCACGCTTGATATTGCTGTCTTGCAATACACATTGTCGCTAATCGCGACCAAATGCTTTTCCCTTTTCCATATATGTATGTATATATTTATAATTAAAGTATAAGATTTGATGGAGATGAGTTCTCCTTTAGAAATAAGTATTCAGTTGTAATTTGGACAGTAAATAAAAAGGTTGCTCCGGTTGGAGTAATGAAAAAACAGTTTCTTCTTTATTGTGTTAAAAGCCACTTAACAAAATTAATAAATTATATTAAAATCCACTTAACAATAGGATTCATAAGAGATGTTGCACTGACAGCAGCTTTATTTGATTCATACAACAGTCGCTCTTTTTTTTAACGTTTTGTATGTACATTGTTTTCTGGCGTTCAGTTTTCTATTGGTCTGTCTACCTGAAGGAAACATTGGATGCTGATGCCGATTACTGTTTAAAATGTATTTTATTTTGTTACAAATGTGAACTTTCGGTGATAGACTTTCTTTTTATTTTATTTCGATGTAATATAAGGTTTTTTTACGGCGTAAGCCCGTTGTAAACGTTTTAATGTTTTAAACTTCTTAACTTTGTCAGAATTGGTGTGGAAAATTAGACAGATTTACGCAGTTTAAAATTTTACTACGAATATCAAATATTATAGTTTTGTTGCGGAATGTTAATTTTTTTGATATTCTTTGTCCATTTATTCCAAAAATTATGACGTTATAATGAAGATTTATTGTTCAGAAAAGGTAATGCATAAAATTTAATATTTCAAACTTTGAGATTTCATCTTTTTTTTAAACATCAACAATAATTCACATTATTAAGAAAAAGGGAACGCATCACCGATTTGTTCTTGGTTCGTTTGATAGATGTCAAAATAAAGTCGCATTAAAGCATCAGACTTCTCATAAAAAAGTGTTTATTTGCATACCAACATAAATGGACAACACTCTCATAAAAATGTCTTTTTAAGAGTTAAAAGTATCGATACGACAGCAGCCATATTTAAATTTGAAAGAAGTGTTTTTTGTATAGCTTGAGGGTTACCGTGATATGAAATTAAATTTTGAAATAATTTATTTGGTTTTCCATTATGATGAATCTATTTAACGTATATTTACGTATATACGTGTATTGATATTGATGTTTATTTTGTTCAACATTAAATATAAAAGAAGTATTTGTTCTAATAACAAATGTCTAAAAATATAAGTTCTGACTTATTATTTTTTTATTAACACGTCTCTTAACCTTTTGTAAATTCTTAGTTTACAAAAACAGGCATACAAGAATAAGATTATCAATTCGACATATTATCTTCTATTATATCTTTTTCGTCTTATAACATGAATAAATACCATAAATGATGTCAGCATAAAAAGTACTATTCTTATTAAAAGCAAACATCAAGGTAACCCTTTCTGCAATTCAAAATAAAATTAAAATAATTTAAATATCAATTATTTTGAAAGCGCTTCGTTATTTTTCGAAGTAAAATGTTTAAGTTAGTACGAAAAGTTTCAATCGCACTAAGATTTAACTCCACATATGTGAAAAACTATAATTATACTAACGTCGCCATGAAATGAAAATATAAATTCACACATTAATCTTTCAACATGAGACAATGACGGTGACACATACAGACATAAATACTTCGTACCAAGTTTCCGTAGGAAGTATACAAATGTGAAAGATAAGTATCTGTTTTTTTTTTTTAATTATGCGCATACTCTTTCTCTTTTCATCAACTCCCACAAGAAGTGACGCATTCTCCTAACAAGATTAATGGAGCATTTGTCATCCCATAGGAACAATAAAAATGTTTCTATAAGAGGAAATTAGCTCCTATAATTGGGCCATTTAAGGCTTTTAACATTTTCATAAGGATGTAGGAGTACTCTTCTAGAGTGAGAATAACTCCCGGAATAAAGTCTCACAAGCCTCTAGGAAACTCTTATGAGAGGAAAATTGTTACTTGGGAGATCAATAAACTCTTACTCAAAAAGCACAAGTAAATTCTTCGAGTTCAAATGTGAGTAGGTAGTAATTTACTGTCCTAAAATAGGCATACCTATAGGAACCTTCCTCCAAAAAGCAAATTTTTATCTAAAAACAAATCAACTAAATCTGGCTTTCTCCCAACTACAAATATATAAATAAATCTAGACAAATAGTTACCTACAAAGTACATAAAAACATTTCTGAAATGTATTTATTATTAACATTATTAAAGAATTAAAATCCGTACGTAGGTTATTAGTAACGTAAAAATATGTTTCTTTGCACTTTGCACGCTCAGCAAAAAATGACAACAAGAAACAACCGACACCAAGTCTAGCATTGCAATCATAACAAACAAATATATTCTCGACCCTTATACGTGAAAACAGAGAAAATCCTTCAAAGAAAAAACTTTCCTTGAAACCTACCATCATATACCTATGTACATACATACATATGTATTTTGATGACCTACGAAAACTCTCAAAAGAAATAAGAACAGAAAAAAGAAAATCCTTCCAAGGATCGAGACGATCGACAAAATTGTACTTGCAACCTGCAAGACCCAAGTAACAATTTTCCTCTCATAAGAGTTTCCTAGAGGCTTGTGAGACTTTATTTCGGGAGTTATATTAACTCTAGGAGAGTACTCCTGCATCCTTATGAAAATGTTAAAAGCCTTAAATGGCCCACTTATGGGAGTTAATTTCCTCTTATAGAAACATTTTTATTGTTCCTATGGGATGACAAATGCTCCATTAATCTTGTTAGGAGAATGCGTCACTTCTTGTGGGAGTTGATGAAAAGAGAAAGAGTATGCGCATAATTAAAAAAAAAATAGATATTTATTTTTCACATTTGTATACTTCTTTCGGAAACATGGTACGAAGTATTTATGTCTGTATATGTCATCGTCATTGTCTCATGTTGAAAAATTGATGTGTGAATTTATATTTTCATTTCATGGCGACGTTAGTATACTCGTAATTATAGTTTGTCACATATGTGGAGTTAAATCTTAGTGCGATTGAAACTTTTTGTACTAAATTACACATTTGACTTCGAAAAATAACGAAGCGCTTTCAAAATAATTGATATTTAAATTATTTTTATTTTATTTTGAATTGAAGAAAGGGTTACCTTGATGTTTGCTTTGAATAAGAATAGTACTTTTTATGCTGACATTATTTATGGTACTTATTCATGGTGTATGAGGAAAAAGATTTAATAGTGGATAATATGTCGAATTGATAATCTTATTCTTGTATGCCTGTTTTTTGTAATCCAAGAATTTATAAGAGGTTAAGAGACGTTTTAATGAAAAAATAATAAGTTAGAATTTATATTTTTAAATATTTGTTTCACGTTTCTTATAACGAAGCTGTCAATGATTACTGACTTTCAATTTTGTCACTATACAGTGCGAATTTCTGATGCTCTGTAAATAAATGTCATTATTTCAATTTGATGATGCTCCTAAGAGACAAAGAACTTAAGCACAGTATTTAAATACAAAACTTCACATTACGAATATACTTGTAAAAATACTTCTTTTGCATTTAATGTTGAACAAAATAAACATCAATATCAATACACGTATATACGTAAATATAACTTAAATAAATTCATCATAATGGAAAACCAAATAAATTATTTCGAAATTTAATTTCATATCACGGTAACCCTCAAACTATACAAAAAACACTTCGTTCAAATTTAAATATGGCTGCTGTCGTATCGATACTTTTAACTCTTAAAAGACATTTTTATGAGAGTGTTGTCCATTTATGTTGGTTTGTAAATAAACACTTTTTTATGAGAAGTCTGATGCTTTAATGCGACTTTATTTTGACATCTATCAAACGAACCAAGAACAAATCGGTGATGCGTTCCCTTTTTTCTTAAGAATGTGAATTATTGTTGATGTTTAAACAAAAGATGAAATCTCAAAGTTTGAAATATTAAATTGTATGCATTACCTTTTCTGAACGATTAATCTTCATTATAACGTCATAATTTTTGGAATAAATGAACAAAAAATATCAAAAAATTAACATTCCGCAACAAAACTATAAACGTGTTAAAATTTTAAACTTTCTAAATCTGTCTAATTTTCAATACAAATTGTGACAAACTTACGAAGTGTAAAACATCAAAATGTTTACAATGGGCTTACGCCGTTGCATGCATATTTTGGTAAAATTTGCAAGCGTAATTTTGTCAGAAGAACCTTATAGAAGAGAATAGAAAGTTGACTTTATTGATGACAATATGGCATAAACAAATAGATAGATTGTACAAGTCTTTTTTTTTTTGACCTGGTTTTGTAACCGTCGGTCAGATTGACAAATATAAATAAAGTTATAGGAAGCATGTGATTTTAGCAAACAAATTGTTTAAAATGATATACAAAATTATTGAACCAATTTACATATGTACGTATGTTTGAAACGAAAAGCAGTACTTTAACATTGTTTAGTGCAAAAAACCAAAGTTTTTTAATTTTATGATGACTTTAACTTTAAAAATTCTCTGATATTATTTTTGTTCTATAATCGGAGGCTGCTTTAATAAAGCTGTATAGTTTATCCCAGCCATTTGACCCATTCAAGATATGTAGAACCTTTTCTTTTTCAAGGTAGATTGTGCCAAAAACTAATCGCCTATGTTCTCGCAGGATCGGACAGGAACCCAAAAAATGAAAAATGTCTTCTCTTTCCCTTGTATTACACAATTCACATAGAAGAGGAAGGTCTGGTCTGTGTGGTATAAAATTTAGTTGTAATATTTCTCCTCTAGCGCGGAAAATTGCAGAAATCATTTCTGTAGGGTTTTTGTCGTGGAAATAGTTTGCTGCGCCAAGATCAAAGTTAAGCTTACTGTAGTAATCTCTGTATTGCGATGATTTAGCCTGATTTATGCAGTCCTCGTGATGTTTTGTGTCCAATTTCGATACGATGATGTAAAGAGTCTTCTTGAGGTCTGGTATATTTATTGCACTCAGATTTAATGTTTCTCCGATAGATGCAGAAAGTGTTGACCAGACTTTTATAAAATTCAGTTTATTCAAGATCAGGTAATTTACAATTTTCTTCACTAGCCTCAATGAGTCCATTTGAAGTATTCTTAAAATATAATCAAAGTGAATCTTTAACGAATCTATGAACATTGGAGCTATACCGGTTTCAATATGAAGCATATAGTTTGGCGTTGTAGATGGTAGTTTAAAAACGCGTTTTAAAAAGAATCTTTGCAATTTTTCCACATCATTATACTCTTTATAGCCCCAAACTTGTGCTGAGTACAACATAATGGATTTGGAAACAGCTTGAAAGATTTTGTATTTATCTGAATGATGAATTGATTTGTTTTCAATACATTTCTTCCAAGAGACACATACTGCCGATTTGGCTTCTTTGAGCTTAGCTTGGACATGGTTTTTAAAACAAAGATTGCTGGATATTGTGACTCCTAGGTATTTGAATTCCTTAACGACATCAATCTTCTCTCCTTTGTACTTCCACTGTTCATATGATGCATATCTTCCACTCCCTTTTCTGAATATCATTATCTTAGATTTGGCTAGATTTACTGTAAGGTTCCACATATCACAATACCTCTCCAGAGCATTAATCATCCTTTGTAACTGGTAAGGTGATTCCGCTAAGAGAACAATGTCGTCGGCGTACATTAGAGCTGGAATTTCTTCCCCTGCAACAGTAACACCTCCACCAATGCAATTCAATAAATCATTAATAAAGATTGTAAATAAAAGAGTACTTAGGGCACATCCTTGTTTTAAACCCATTGATGAACTGAATTCCTCTGAGAGACTCTCTCCATCCCAAACTGATATGGAGTCATTCGCGTAAAGTGCCCTTAGAATTTCAATTATTTTTGAAGACACGCCGATGCCGGCGAGTTTGAAAAAAAGAGACTCTCTGTCAATACTGTCAAAAGCAGCTTTGAAGTCTATGTAGAAAGCGTACAATTTTTTTCCTTGTTGCAAATATACTTCTGCTATGTTTGCCAAGAGGAATATTTGGTCAATTGTAGAATAACCCGATCGAAAGCCAGCTTGGAACTCACTTAGTACTGATTTCTCATTTGTCCAGGTGACAAGTCTCCGAAATATCAAACTCACAAAAAGTTTCATGGAGGTATTCAAAAACGAAATCCCTCTATAGTTTTCAACAGCTAAAGCATCTCCTTTTTTGAACAATGGAAATATTATTGAAGACAAGAAGGTTGAAGGAATGGCACATGAGTTGAAAATGTCATTGTAGCAGTTTTTGAGGCTATTTATAAATTCTGTTGTAGCGAATTTGAAGAACTCATAGGGAATTCTATCTAATCCTGGTGTTTTATTAACTTTAACACTTTCTAACACGAGAAGAAGCTCTTCTACAGAAAAGTTGGCATCTAAAAAGTTGTCCACAACATATGGCATCGCATATTGAACTCTGAGAGATGTAAACTCAGTATTTAGAAGAGAAGCAAAATAAGTCTTCAATTCCGCAGCTTTCAGCTGACATCTAATTGTTAGATTAGATCCGCTGACCTTTTTCATTATTTTCCTAAATTCGTTAGATGAGCTTACGCTTGATAAGGAGACAATTATGCTGTTATGGAAATCTTTTTTTTTCTGCATACATATTGCCTTATAGTTTTTATTGGATTTTGCGTACCATTGCTGAAATGTTACGTTATTGTGTGCTCGAAATAAAGCAAGATAGGCGAAAGAGAGCTTCCTGGCTGCTTCACACTCCTTATCAAACCATTTTTCTTTACGAATTAGATTTTTTTTCCTGGAGCTTGGTTTAGGTGGATTCGCCTTTTTAACTATATCTAGTAGTTCATCTAAAGATGGAGTCGGCGTCACGTTATTGAGAGAATTAAGTTCCATGTTCAGATTCCGTTGATATTCCTGACAAAGTTGGTCGTTCCATTTTAGTTTTGGCGGGAGATGAAACTCCGTATTAGTAACGGAGACGCTGCTACCAAATGCTAGAGTTAGTGGCATGTGCTCGGAAAATGTTTTAATACCAATATTTAAATCTAAGTTTTTGTTTAACCAGCTCCCAGTGGCGACACCATAATCAATAACAGAGCGACCTGAAGAGCGGATAAAAGTATATTCTCCCGCCTTATCGCTGGGGCCTCTTCCATTTAGTACAACGAAGTTATAGGAATCACAGAGTTCTAGGAAGTGATTACCTTTGGCATCCTTTCGATTGTCTTTCGAAGATCGAGAGTAAGTGAGTTGATAGGGATATACAGAAGGAAAGAGCGGCCATCCTTGTTCGTTACCAATACGTGCGTTGAAATCTCCCAGCAAAAGCAGATTAGGTTCTGACAGGTGTGCAAGTAAGTCTTCTAAGCAGGAAAAATCATCAGCCCAATGATTACAATTGAGATAGACTGGGACAATTAAATGTTTTACTCCTTGCTCTTGAAACGAAATGAGGTAGAACTCTTCATGCCTTTCAAATTTTAAAAAGTTTTTATGTTCCCTTTTAAAGCCTACTACCATTCCACCACTTGCTCTTCCTACGTTATGTCTCCTAGTTGCAGATGCCCAAGCTAATTCATATCCTCTTAAAACATTACTAAACAAATCGTACTGGGTTTCTTCTAAAAAAGTTTCTATTAAAATAAATATATCAAATTCTCGTACAATGTTGAAAAAATCAGGAAAGATTAGTTTGTTTTTAAGTCCTGTAATATTGTAACATAATATTTTTAGATTTAAGGTATTATTATTTTTAAAATCATTATTTAAAATCAACGGCTGACCGACGGCTGGATGTTAATGGTGGGAACATCCGGGGAATGATAAATTTATAGTATTACTACTAGATGGCGCTGTGTTAGAATTGGAGAATTTTTTGACAACCTTTCTTGATGACAATTCAGTTTCATATGTTTTGTTTTCATTCGGCGTTAACATAGCTTTTGGCTTGAATTGTAAATGTAATTCCTTTAAAACTGGAAATATTTCACTCAATCGCGCAAATCCATCGGTATCTCCACATCTCAGGCCAAGGTTGTTGTCCCAAGTAAAGAAGATTCCTTCAATGTATAGCCGATCGTTTCGAAGGGAAATTTTAGCATTCGGGAGCTGCAATTTTATTGTTGTTTTGATTTGCCCAAGAATTCTTCTTTTCTGCCGTGCAATGAATGGTAGATCCTTTTGGACAGACATTCCAGTGTTTTTAAGTTGAACTGACTTACGTAGAATTTGATCGACTTTGGCGCGGTTGGGGAGTTGCACCACTACGCTAACCATGCCTGGCCTGATGCATTTCTGGTTGGACTACGTTTTCGTCAACAAGACCACTACACACATCTTTTGCTTTGGAAATCGGATCTAGCGAACCATCATCAGGCAAGTGCAAAATAAGATTATTCTCTGTTTCTTTCTTCAAAAGTCTTTCAACTTGAGCTTCTAAAAATGCATTTTGTGTCTCCAAATACGACACTTTGGCCCTGAATTCATCATGGCTGGCTCGTAAAATTGAAATTTCAACACCCAGAGCAGTGATGTCATCTTTGGATGCAAGATTACTCATCTTGGCGTCAAAAAGACGTTCCAAATCTTCAACTGACATGTTACTTACGCTGCTCATGTTTAGCTTAGTACTTTGGTAACGTTTTTCAGTTCCAAAAGATTCGGGGGATGTCTCTACAATTCCTCTTTTATTCATTCGCCTTTTTTACGATCTTTTTATGTAGGTTATCATGAAAGATGTGCCTTTGCGATTTAAAGTTTGGAGTTTGCGATAGTTAAAGTTAAAAACTTACTAGATTTTTGGAATGCTTGGATAGTAAACAGTTCAGGCTTTCTTTTGAAAAGCAAATTACTTTTAGAATTTCTACTTTAATATTTTATTTTAAAACTTTTTTGGGAGCCTATATCAATGCTATCTCACAATTTGACGTTCGATCTGTCAATTGAAAAGAACCTTATATTACACCGAAATAAAATAAAAAGAAAGTCTATCACCGAAAGTTCACATTCGTCACAAAATTAAAAACATTTTAAATAGTAATCGGCATCAGCATTCAATGTTTCCTTCAGATAGCCAGACCCATAGAAAACTGAACGCCAGAAAACAATGTACATACAAAACGTTAAAAAAAAAGAACGACTGTTGTGTGAATCAAATAAAGCTGCTGTCAGTGCAACATCTCATATGAATCCTATAGTTAGAGCTTTGTAGTTGTTACTTTGTTAGCTCTTGTTAAGAGATTTTAAAGACTTAAAAATGACGTTTAGAGTTTAAATTTGAAAACAAAACTATTATAAGACTTTCAATTGACATACAGGAGTAATAATTGTTCTAGGTATAAGATTAAAGTGATTTGATACAAGAAAAATGCTTAAATCATTTAATGAAAACATTATGAGACAAATTTATGTTTCATTATGACAGATCATGTCTTAAGTTTAGCAATAAGATCTAAAAAAGTACTATGAGCGTTTTTTTGAGAAAATGGGAGCTTAGCTCTCGAGAGTATGTTAGTTGGGAGTGTACCTACACAACCGCGCGGTAGAGCAAAAATTAAGACAAAAAAACCACCACCATTCATAAAATTCATTCCCAGCAAAAAAAAACAAATTCATACCCAAATACCAAAAACCAATATCAAAACCAGACTCGATTGCCCTTACGGTGCAAATACCATCAAGCATAAGCCACCAACCACTCTCATTTTATTTCTTCTCCTTCTACACCAGAGAATATCAATTACCAAGAAGCCAATCTTTCGTACGTTTCACCCTCCAAAACCCATTTGTTTACATTGTTGTATTTGTAATTTCACTTCGTGACGATGAATAGATGTGAATTGCAACAACAATGTAACGCGGTGAGATTTATTTGTTTTGACAGCTCAGTTTTTTTTTCTTTTGAAAATTGGAAAATAGTTTTGAAAATTCTTCGGCTAAAAACAAAAATATCGTTGTTAAATTGTTTAATGTATACAAACAATTGTAATTAATAGTTAATATTCATCCACAATTATAATAAAATACAAAAAATTAATCTACAAATTGTTTTCAATCACTCAGATTTCCGTTCATCTTCAATGCATCTTGCATATAATACAGGGTGGCCCTTTCTTCATCCAGAATAATTTTAAAATTATTTTTGGATATATTATAAGGAAAAAAATAGTTAAGAAAATACGAAATAAAAAAATAGTTTTTCTGCAATTTGACACCCGGAACAATTTGTTGTTTAAATTCCACTAAACTCTCAATTTCCACTTTAGAAGTATTAAAGTAGATATAAGGTGGGTTTTATTATCTTCTGTCGGGATTCGGGTATTGATCTGGATTAACTTTAAGTACAAAAAAGATAAAGGCCACTTTACACGATTATAGATATAGATTATAGATAATGTAAAAAAATTAAATAGTTTTAACAAAAACATTAACTTTTTTTTTACTTTAAAGTTTGAAAATTATTTTTAAAAAAATCATTACGAAACAACTTAATTTGAAAAATTGATTTGAGAATGGATTTTAAGAAATTATAGCATGATTTCGTAGCTATTGTCGTATTTTTGGGTTATTTTCATTCATTCAAAAAAAATTAATTTAATTTTGATTAATTTTTATTTTTTTTATTTCTTATCTAAAAGGGGAGAAATAATCGGCCTCTCTTAAACAATTGGTTTTTCTAAAAATATTATTTCATAAATTATACTGCATGAAATAGGGGACACCCCGTATTTGGTTTTGTTTTGACATCTAATTGACAGACCGAGGTGAATAATTCTGACCACGGAGCGTGTTCAACAAATAGAAACCAAAGTAGGGCGTAAAATAGTGTGTAGCAGCGTAAAGGCTCTGCCAAACCTACGCGAATGCGGAGCGACGACGAATTTTTGTTGTTGTTTAGCGTTATGTAATTGTCATATTTTGTACTATTGTGAATGATTCGCTGCGAATCGCTCCACATTCGCGTTGGTTTGGGTGAGGCTTAAAACAAAGTGACGAACATTTAAATCTATTTTCACATGTCCTACTCGTAGTTTCATTTTTGCGTAGTAGGCTTTTCAATTATTACTTCAATAGTGCACAAGAGTAGGTAGTAGGTATATTAATCAAATATGAAATAAATTTTAATTTCCAAAATGGAAGAGAGTTGACGAAAGTTTTTTATTTTTGCTAAGCATTGTTTATCTGTTATATTTTTTATCATTGCGAATAATTTGCTATGATTTGGTGTTGGTTTGAAGGAGCTTTTAATTCAATTGCACTCATAAAGCATGAATTAAAGAAAAAAGAACAACGGATTTAGGTGTGGATTTAACTAATAAATAAAGGCAACCCCAAACCAACATGAAATCATAGCGAATCATTCGTAAAGATACAAAATATTGCAAGCACACAACCTTTAAAGGCTCTCCCAAACCAATGACAATTTGAATCATTCACAATAGATCAAAATATGACACATACACAATGCTAAAAAACAACAAAAAATCGTCGTCGCCCCGCATTCGCTTTGGTTTAGGAGTGGAACCGGATTTCGGTGCGATTTCCGTGAATTTAAATAAATACGAGACAAATATCTAATCTCACAGTTTGCACTTATTTAGTTTCAAAAAAAGGAATGACTCAAAAGTTATCGTGTAATAGCAGAAATAAGCCCGTGTAAACACCAAACACCAATGAAAATAAAGACAAAAACAATTTGTCAATATATGTTCCCACCAAAATGAAATTCGAGCTTGTAGTTAAAAACTATTGATATTTCAAGTATATGGAACAAGATTTCATGAATATTTCGATGAAATCTCAATAAAAACTCTAGATCGGTTTCGTGGGAACGTGGTATTAGATTGCGTATTAAGCCTTAACTACAAGTCTGTTCATGTACTTCCCATAACTACGAATTTTATATGAGCTTTAACAGAACTTTGGGCTAAATTCGTGGAAATTTGTATTTTTGGGAGTACGTGAACAGACATTACAGTGGCACATTTTTGAAAATTACCAAAGTAAAAATATTTCCCCTTTGAGCAGTTGTTTTATGAAAAAGAATATACAAATTTTTTCTTTAACCAAATTTTATTTTTATTTTTTTATTTTTATTTTTTATTTTTGCAATATTACAAAAGAAAAAAAAATTCCTGCTAGAGCAGTTGTTTTGTGAAAAAGAATACACAAATTTTTTCTTAAATCAAAATTCAAGCTTCCTGCATCATTTTCATAAGTTTCCCAGTGAGAAGCACTTTCCCGAAAAAATCAATGCTCGTATAAACAAGAAAAACTCAAGTTTTGAAACCATGCTTTTACCATTTTGCTCTCGTAGTTTATAATATGAACATGACACACTATAATATCCGTACCACTTATTTGTCACCGGTATTATATCAGTAACCTACACCTTTTTTTATTTAAAGTTGCTCCAAATCTTCCACATAGTTTTAATTTGGATGATATATAAGGTTAAGTAAGCACTTTAGATTTCGTTCTTCAGGTTTTAATACTTTTTGAACATGTCCCACGATTTTCAAAAATAACCGACAAATTAATTCACCATTCCTATACAGACTGTGGTCAGTGACTAGTTGCTTCTATGTGTGCGGCTGTCACTAGTGGTGAGTGACTAGTTGATTCTATGTGTGCGGCTTGCACTGCTTTTCACTAATACTTTGCAAATATAATCATTACAGCTGTTCGCTTCAGCTTGTAGGCAAATCAAACTGACAGCTGAGGATTGCCATCTTTATTAGTTTATCTACACCCATCTGCCTAAGCCTTACACACAAATACTGACTTTCCTTTCATATTGATTATACTTTTTTTTGTTTATTTTCCAACATAAAAAAGGTATCTTCGAAAAAAGCCATCTTGTGGCAAATATGATAACTAATAACTGCCACTTTAATAAAGTAACGACTTTTGATTGAAAATAAAGACTTTTTTAAAATGTGCTATTTTGCAATAATTGGTTACTTTTTGGCATTTCTTTTATATTGAAACAATTTTAGAAAACTTATTTGTCATTTGGGGAGAGTTTTGTTATTGTTTTTATATATTTACACATTCAAAAATGCATTAGAAAATGACCAATTTTGACGTTTTTCAAGAGATAATTATTCAAAAATGGAGCCCACTCTTAAAAATTCACTCCTACGTTTTTCTAGCCCTGTTCATTAGCTTTAAAATTACGTAAATATAATATGTGTTTTCCACTTCAATTTCTCAGTTTTCAGAATTTTCCGAAAGAGGTTAACAAGGAAAAAATAAAAAAGTGGCTCGACTTTTTTCTAGTTTAAATGTCATTCTTTCATAAACACTTGAGTTTTTTGCAATACGTATTGTATGGACTTCACAACCGTTGTTAAGATTTGCCCAATTTCTTGTTTTTCTTGAAATTATAGGTGGAGGCCTCTTAAATGGTTATTCAATGAACCGAGGTCTCATTAAAATTAACGGAACGAACAGATCCAATATATGAGAAAAGAAATTATAGAATAAACAGAATTTCAACGTCAAATAAATTTGACTTATGTCAGTTAGAATTGCGCTCTTTTTAACTTCAATTCTTGAATGTTTACATAAATTGGATTTGTTTTGTTTCTCTCAAGAAAATTTGTGCACGCAAAAACTTTGAGACTTTATTAAATTGTTTTTGGTTAAGCATACATGTATATACCTACATAACTTGCAAATTTATGTTATGCATAAGTTTTGTTTTCAATAACATGCTTATAGTTTGACAAGATGCTGAGAAGAAAATGTTCTTTTAACGAGGAACTGCAGAAAAGTTATCCTTCTTTCAAAAAAAGGAAGTACGACTGGGAGGTGAGTTGCTGCATTTGCAACTGCAAGATATCAATTGCAAATAAAGGCAGAAGAGATATCGAAGAACACATCAAAACTTCAAAACATTCCACGAATATAAGAGCGTCAACATCGTCGGCAACATTGAATTCATTTGTTGAAAGGAGACCGGGAGCAGCGAACCAAAAACATTTAAAAGCACCAGAGGCAACGATAGCCTACCATACAGTTTTCCCTCACCAATCTTTTAATTCACTCGATTGTACAATGAAATTAAATCAAAAATTATATTTTGACTCTAATATCTGCAAGTAGAGTTGCGCAAAACAGTTCCAAAAGCGGAACGGATATGGAACGATTCTTTTCCTCATCGGAACTAGTTCCTGGAAACATGTGCACGGAACTATTAACATTTTGCTAACTTCCCATAAATTATCGTTCTGTATTCTCGAATTAAATATATATACATAGGTACTGGTAAATGGCTATCGGTCTCGTGGCTTTAGTGTCATTTTTGTTCATAGCTCACTTGTCGCTCTTATTAGATGTATGAAGTATAATATGTTCATAGATCTTTTATAGTTCCAAATCAAGGTCCTAGGTTTTAAGTATCAAACAAGTGCTAAAATCTCGCAAGCCGAAATACCACAATTCAAGAAGTTGAATGACTTTTATTTTAATTTATCGCAATAATGACGATTTCTAGCATCATTTTGCCAAGGACGTTTACACGTGGTTTTGTCGTTTATTACCATGTAATTCGTCTCTCTGTGGCTGTTTACAGTTGGGTTTCTCATTTGCGACCATGGTGCTCTTTTGTTTTATTTGAATTTTTGTTAACCAAAAAAAGATCTTTGGTGAGACTATAGTGAGACAATGACGAGATGACGGAAAAAATGGCCAATACCAAAAACCACGTGTAAATGTCTCAGCGAGACTATACCAAGAAAACCACGACACAGGTAGTCGTGTAAATGGAAACTGCACTACAAAAACAATACTCGCGGCACTGAAAACCATGTTCGGACTTTTTTACCTCATTTTAGCTTATTTAAACCTTTTTGAAAATGTTGTCAGACTATAGCGGTACCAAAGCGAGATGACAGTAAAACATAGTCAGTGCTAAGAACCACGTGTAAATGTCACAGCGAGACCAAAGCGAGATCCTCACGAGAAAGCCACAACACAGATTCCCGTGTTAAGGGGCACGCCTAGAACACAGCGAGACGACTTGAGTCTACTGATGAAGAAGCTCTGAAATATTTCAAACAGCACCTCTTTTATATCTCCTTTTTCTTGAAGTAAAATTTATTACTATTTTGATTTATCTTTTAAACAGTTTTGAGTCATTCCATGTGATAACGTCGAAAAATAAATCCCTATGGTTCAAAGGAAGAATATCCATCGCGTTTTAATTTTCTCATGCCTCATTCCCATCGTCATTTTAGTGCTTCAGTATTTTTGTTTTAAAAAAAATTCTATCAAAGATAACAAAACGACATAATTTTTCTTGAATACCAAATACACTTATTATAAAATTTTTAGATTTTGAAAAATCGCAGTTCTTGGACTATAATATTGACATGTTTGACTGAATGAAAAAAATTGAAACTTTCAGCACAGTATTTACACTGTTAAAAATAACATTAAGAATCCTTGTTTTTGTGCATTTGTTGTTATTTTTAACGTGGTAAATATTGTTAAAAAAAAATGGAAAATAATATTTTTATCTACTTCTTATGGTACTTAATATATGTACCAAGTTTGAAGATTTTCCATCCACTTTTACATTTTTTCCGAAATTTTGTGTAAAACACTGAAAAAATACCCATACGTATTTTGTATGGGAAATTTCAAGTGCTTGCCGGCACGTGTTAACATTGACCGATTCAAAAAATATTTAGCATAACATTGTTTTAATATCCTTGATCACTTTTGGGGGAGGGGGCACCCTAGTATATGTGTAAATATAGTATGACATTAATCTCTTCAATAGCCTTTTATTTTTTGACTGGTACTTCTTCTTTTAAACGGATTATAACATAATAATATAACAAAACGAATTTTACAGGATTTAAAGATCAAGGTCCTAAAAGTCCTGAAAGTTTCAATTTTTTTCATTTAGTCAAACATATCGATATTATAGTCTTAAGACTGCGATTTTTCAAAATCTAAAAATTTCAAGTGGAGATTTTTTTTACAATGAGTGAGTTGAACGAATCAATTTTAGGTTTGACTTCTTTTTTTATAAGTGTACTAGATATTCAAGAAAAATTATGTATGTCATTTGAAAACAAAAAAAAAAATGGGAAAACACTCGTACTTTCGGCACCGTTTTTGATATTGTTTGACATTGAATATGTGAATTAAAATATAAGTAGCAATTAGTTCTCTTTTTAAGCTTTAATATGTCATCAAACGTTTTGATATCTTTAATAGAAATTTTTTTAAAACAAAAATACTGAAGCACTAAAATGACGATTTTCAAATACTTCAACGGGGACAGGAGGGGAATGAGGCCTGAGAAAATTAAAACGCGATGTATATTATTCCTTTGAACCATAAGGAATATTCTCACAAAGTTTGAAATAAATCTAAAATAGGTTATCTATTAGGTTAATTGCTTGCTTTTATTTTCATAAAATAAGTCAACAGATAACAATTATTTTTCTTGAAGTTAAATATCTCACCAAAATACCTTTTCGATCTCTGCCAAACGTACTATTTAAGAATGGAACTACGAACGAAAATAACTTAATATGTCTCTGGAACTAAAAACTAATAACCAAAACTGGAACTGGATGTGGATATGGAACTAGAACAGCAAAGGAGCTATGAACGAGAAAAGACCGATTACCATGTATTTCGTTCATGGAGTAACATTTCTTTTCTTTCATACCTATCGATACCAACACGACTATTCTATTTTTCAAACCATGTACGTATATAGGTTTATAACGGGTGATTTTTTAGCTGGTTTGGTTTTGGCAACACTGGTTTTGACAGCTGACGTGTGTTTAGTACCTTGTGTCACTGTCAAACAGCTTCAGTTTGGTTTGCAATTTAACCATGGATCGTCTTACAAATGAACAACGCTTGCAAATTATTGAATTTTACTATCAAAATTCGTGCTCGGTTCGAAATGTTCATCGCGCGCTGCTTCCATTTTATGGTCGGCATTCTCGACCTTCTGAGCAGTCTATTCGGAAGATTGTGACCAAATTTCGCACCAAATTTACTTTGTTGGACATTAAACCACCAACACGTTTACGTACTGTGCGTAGTGAAGAAAATATTGCGGCCGTATCAGCTAGTGTGACAGAAGACCGCGAAATGTCGATTCGGCGCCGTTCCCAGCAGTTAGGCCTTTGTTACAGCACTACGTGGAAAATTTTGCGGAAGGATTTGGGCGTAAAGCCTTTTAAGATACAGCTGGTGCAAGAACTAAAGCCAGCCGACCTACCACAACGCCGAATTTTTGGTGAATGGGCTCTTGGAAAGCTGGCCGAGGATCCGCTTTTTTATCGAAAAATTGTGTTCAGCGATGAGGCTCATTTTTGGTTGAATGGGTACGTAAATAAGCATAATTGCCGCATTTGGAGTGAAGATCAGCCAGAAGCATTGCAACAGCTACCGATGCATCCCGAAAAAGCCACTGTTTGGTGCGGTTTATAGGCCGGCGGCATTATTGGGCCATATTTCTTCAAAGATGATGCGAATCGCAGCGTTACTGTCAATGGTGAACGCTACCGAGCGATGATAACAAACTTTTTTTGCCCGAAATGGAAGTTCTTGACTTGCATGATATGTGGTTTCAACAAGACGGTGCCACATGCCACACAGCACGCGAAACAATGGCGCAATTGCGAGGCGAGTTTGGTGAACAGTTAATTTCACGTTTCGGGCCGGTCAATTGGCCGCCTAGATCGTGCGATTTGACACCATTAGATTATTTTTTGTGGGGGTATGTCAAGGCTAATGTCTATAGGGACAAGCCCGCTTCGATTGACGCACTGGAAGCCAACATCCATGCATTCATTCGTGAGATACCGGCCGATATGTGTGAAAGAGTATGCCAAAATTGGACTCAGCGGATGGGCTACCTGAGACGCAGCCGCGGTCAACATTTGCATGAAATTATCTTTAAACATTAAATTGCAAGGTTCAAACTATCGATTCAAATAAATATTTCATTCATTTTTTCGAATTTTTTGTGTTTTTTTTTTTAAAGTTCTAAACCTCTTAAAAAATCACCCGTTACTTTGAAAGAAACCGACGAAGGAAGTTTTTTGGCTTCAAGAACGGTGCTTGTTCTTCATCTTCATCTGTGAGGTATGTTTGGGTGTATATCTCATATATACATTGTAATACGTAGTTGTTAAGAACTTAAAATTATACTAGAGGAAAAATATTTTTTGTAATCAAAGTTGTTGAATATAAAATAAACGGAAATTAGAATTATGTTCAATTGCAAATTCGTTTCTTTTTTAATGCAGAGGTACTTCATTGGCGGATTCAAGGGGGGGGGGGGTCATGGGGGTCATAACCTCCCCCTGGGACTTTTCCCAGATAAACAAATACTAGGCAAATGAATTTAATCATAAACAAAAAAAATCAATGCTCAAAGGGTATTTAAAGAGTTAAAACATAAAAAAAATACATATCGTCAGTTTTCTGTCAAAGCCTAGTAAGTCAAATTGAAAAATTGATTCTTCAGCCAGAAAAACAAAAACAGTTTTCATTTCAAGAATAATACAGAATTTAACTTTTCGTTTACTATAGTTTTACGGTAAAAATAATTTTGATTTAATGATTTTTTGAATATTTCTGAAACCATAAACCGAATCAGATTATAAGTTACATGGCATCTCATATATGTTCTTCGAAAAGGTTACTAAGTAGTCAGAAAATTAATTTAAAAAAATGTATGTCACCAATGAATCTATAAAGCCTAGGTAAAAGTTTTCTCATGATTCAGCATAAATTTTTGAAAATTTTATGTCTGCCAAATTATCTACTGTTACTACCTGACCTTTAATGACTACTTAGAAACCTTTCGAAAAGCACACCTATGGGATGCCATATATATAATAACAATTTAGTGACCTTTGTAATGGCATATTTGTTTCTTTAGAAAACCTAAATAAGGTACCCAAACATTTTTTTCACTGACCTGGAATGACTTTAAAAAAAAAACTTTAAAATGTCATTAAGAGAACTTTTATAAGCGGCCTTTTGAATTTATTTATTTATTTATTTATTTCGAATCTTTAAGTTTAACTTTTTAAGACTGACATCTAAACAAAAATATATATCTTAACTTAATTTAAAAATAAATAATAATAATCATGATATAGAAACAAAAATATCTTAAATTGTAATTAACTTTAATTAATTTGTTATTTTTAAAAGCTTAGAAACTGATTTTTTAAACATAACTCTATTCGCTTGCAAGTCTAATTGATCATAAATAGTGTTGAAAACTGAACAGGAATGGGATACAGGTTCACTTTTACCATAGTTAGTCCCGTGAAAAGGAACGTGAAAAAAGTTACTTTTGCGAAGGGATCTAACCGGAGTTCGAATAGAAAACAATGCAAGCAAAGGTGCACAATCAATATGGTTACAAATCACGTCCCTTGCAAACATTACTAAATAACACTGACGTCTAAAACGAAGCAGACATAAGTCAATAAGTTGACATCTTACCTCATAAGATGGCATAACTCCATTCGTCCAATCTAGTTTCCATAGCGCATATTTTGGAGATTTTTTTTGTACTGATTCAATACGCTTGATGCTTCCTTCATATGAAGGGCACCAAATACAACATGCATATTCAAGAACGGATCTTATCATAGAAACATAGATCGATTTCAACGTATATGGATCAGAGAATTCACTCGAGTTCCTCTTAAGAAAACCCAGCAGTATATTAGATTTAGATATGATATATTCATAGTGTTTATTAAAACTAATTTTGCTATCTAGAATAACACCTAAATCCTTATGAGAATTGACCTGTTTAAGCTCAGAACCACCAATTTTATAGGAAAAGTTGATTGGACTAAGAGATCTCGTATAAGATATGGACAGACACTTATTGATATTAAGATCAAGACTGTTATTCTTACACCAATCATATAACAAATTTAGATCAGACTGCAATAGTCTACAATCAGCTGTTGTTTTAATTGATCTGAATAATTTTAAGTCATCAGCATACATTAAGCACGTAGAAGACAAAAACACACTAGGGAGATCATTAATGAAAAGGAGAAATAAAAGTGGGCCGAGATGGCTGCCTTGGGGAACTCCAGAATAGTTAAAAATTGTTTTAGATACTTTAGAACCTATAATAACAGACTGTTTACGTTCAATAAGGTAGCTATTGATCCACTTAAGCAGTATTGAATGAATACCAAAAAGCTCAAGTTTTTGAAGAAGGACTTTATGTTGAACCCTATCAAAAGCTTTGGAAAAATCCGTATAAATATCCTTTTTCCATATTGCTTAAACAATAATTTGAAAACATAGCGAGATTGGTAAAGGTCGAGCGACCGCCAACAAATCCATGCTGCACATCAGATAAACCATTTTTAACCAATTCATAAAGTTTGTTTTTTACAATGGCTTCAAAAACTTTTGGTATCAACTGGAGTTTTGAAATAGGTCGATAGTTAGAAACCAATTGTTTTGAGCCAGACTTATGAATGGGTGTTATATATGATACTTTCCATTCCTCCAAAAATTCACCATTACGAAGTGATAAGTTGAAAAGCTTTGTAAGTGGTTTGGCTAAACTATCTTTGCACTTTCTCAAGAATAAAGGCGCTATTATTTATCATATCCAATTTTGGCTGTGGCCTCAAGACTCAGAAGTTGTGTAACCACTTCTTCTTCGAGAATATTCAATTCACCAACATTGGCAAATGAAGCATACACATCATTATTCACAAAACAATCCAATGAATTTTGAATAAAATTCGATTGGAAATAATCAGAGAACAAATCACAAACATCTTGTTCATTAGAGGCTAACCTATCGTTAAGAATCATATTAGCTGGAAGACCAAAAGACTGTTTTTTACTATTTAGAAAAGACCAAAAAGCTTTAGAGTTACTTTTAATATTATGTTCAATACTCCATAAATACTGCTGATAAGAGATTTTTTTTTAAATATCATAATCCTTCCTACAACGCAAATATTCATTTAACGAAACGTTACATGAATTTTTTCTTTTTAATAACTTATTCAGTTTATTTTTGAGTTTCCTGAGACGTGAGTTGAACCAAACCGGTTTGTGGCCTTGCCGTTCTTTCTATAGAATTCTTCCAAAATAGACTTTAACAGAATGAAACATGAAGATAAACTTTTAGACATAAATATCTCATCCCAGTTCAGTTCCAAGAAATAGGAGTTAATTGCCTCATAGTTGGCTTTTTCAAAGTTATAACCCACAGAAGACGGGTCACCAAACTTCATTGTAGAAAAATTTAAAAATTTAAATTCAGTTTCAAAAGCTATATGATGTATAGAATTTTCAACAGAAGGCGATTTAGAACTTTCAATTAGAACATCAATATCACTGTCAACAAAAATGAGATCTAATAAGCGATTATTAGAATTTTTTACACAATTTAGTTGTTTTAAATGTAATGATAACATTGAATCTATAAATAAAATTTCTGAATTACTCGAGACATTAAAAGGAAAAAAACATTTATCTTCATCTGAATACAGCCAATTTATATCGCCTAAATTAAAATCGCCCAAAACACATACAAAAGAATTTTTAGTAGAAACATTATTATCAACAATATGGGAGATATTAAACATATGAGTATTATAAATGTCAGAATTGCTTTTAGGAGGAACATAAGATACAATAAAGAATACATTATAAAATGAGAAACAGCTAACTTTAACACAAATTTGTTCAACAGTATCAAATTTCAGAGGAATATATTGACTTACTAATGAGGAGCGAACCGCAAGTAGTACGCCACCTCTTCTAGCTAAGCTACCATTATGACAGTAACGATCTCTTCTAAATACATTAAATTCATTACTAAAGATCTCTGAAGAAAAAATTCCATTGTGAAGCCATGTCTCTGTAAGAGCAATAACATCAAATATGCATTCACTAACAGCAGTAATAAAAGTATTGGTTTTCGTCCTCAAACCACCAGTGTTTTGATAATATATTCGTAGAATATCATCATTTGAAGCCAGAACATTAAAGCAATCATCATCAACAGGAACATTTCGATCATCCAAAAAAACATCTTGTGAACGCCTCATTTCGGTTAATTTTTTGCCTCGGATTGGGATTCGAAGCGAAGATCCCTCTGGCTCTCTAAGTTTTTTGGCATAAACAAAAAGGGGCGAATCATTACCCCACTAGGCCAAAAAGTGTCTACGTATTTGTGTTTGGCACATTCCAAAGAAACGCCAATTTTAAAATTGACGAATCTCAAGTTACGATCTGATTCCTGATGTTTTAAAAGCTTAAAGCAATGAATTTCACCTGGATCGAATTCAAGATTTGACAATATATAGTTAACGATGTCATCCGTCTCAGTAGAGGTGCGAAAGCTCCCAACATGAAACCATTTTTGTTTTTTAGCTACCTTAAGGTCCTTGCATTTAAGCCTAGATCCAACAATAAATCTATTTTCAACCGGAATAAGTCCAGTAGCAGAAGCACCAGTAGGTACAGTAAGAGATTCTGAATTAGCAACAACATCAGCAAGAGGTGCAACAGCGCCTACCGGAATATTTGGATCTGTTTTTTCACTTTCATCAGACCCAGCAGCAATGGCTACAACAATAGCATTATCAGAATCATTAGTATATTTAACAACACTTTTATCGAACCCAGTAGCAATCTCATTAGTAAGAGATTTTTCATCAGACCCAGCAGCAATGGCAAATGCAGCATTATCATTATCACGGGCATTCTCTGTACCAGCAATATTCACCTTAACAACAGCAGCAGCAGTGACTAATGAATAACCAACGACAAAATCATCCAATGCATTAGCAACAGAGACAGAAGTAGCTTCGGTATCAGCATTAAAAGCAGCTTGATCATAAGGAGCAACAATAACTTCATTAGAAGCATCAGTTACGCGTACAACAACAGCATTAACATCAACATCAACATCTTTAGCAGTGGGTGCACCGACAACGACTTCGGAGTTTTTACACTTTTTCTTTGTGACAATTTCGTTTTTATTACTCGCAATATTTGGATATGACGATGATCTGCGAGAGGTACTTGCACTTGGCTTTGACGATTCTTTACCGGAACGAGGGGCAATAGGGGAACCCTCTGAGGTAAATGAAGAAAATCGAGACAAAGAAGACGACGAGTTTGCACTTTTAATTGATTCTTTGATTTTCGGCTTCGATTTGGAAAGTTCATTGATCCTAGGCTTACGTTGCAAGCGGGTGGTGCCTCGTATATTACGACTAACGTTTAAATTATCGCAAGATACATTATGCTTGAATAGCAAACTGAAGTGATCATTAAGCATACCGACACTTTCTTGCAAGAGGGTAAAATTATCATTGACTTTCTTTAGGCACACATCAAGTTTGAAATCATTGCATTTAGCGCATTTAAAAAAAATTTTATCAGAATCTGTGATGAATTTGATACATTCCGCGGACAAGTCTGTACATTCACAGTGAGTTGGTAAACCGCACAGGCCGCAAGATAAATGAGAATCGCTAGTAAAGCAGTAATAGCTTTCACGCAAATAGAACAAACACAATTCATACTTTAGCAAAATGATATATGACGCAGGCGTCTAGCAAGAACGTCTAGTCACAGCGAGTGAGAGATATCAATTGGGTACAACTTATAGAACCATGCAAATGAAAAACTCGTATTCGAGATCTCGCAAATAAAAATCCCACTAATAATGTGGCCATTCAATTTTGAGTAGGTATTTGAGATTTTGATATTCGAGATCTCAATTTTCGAGATTTTGGTTAATATTTGCAAAATTGTATGGTGAAATTTTGAAATTGCGTTGTTATATTATAACTTATTTGTGAGATATCGTTTTTTAAGATCTAAAAAATAATACATATTTTAGATTTTGGTTTCTTGGTTTCTTGCTAATTTCCCAAAGATGAAATGCGAAAAATCGGGCGGTACTTGGAAAAACTTTTACAATTGATTTAAAATTTTCTTAATCCAACTCAACAAGTTTATAAAATTACATTTTTTGGACTTATTACTTGTTGCCAGGCAAATTAGATTTTGTAGAGTAAATACGAACTTATTGTGAAAGAGTTGAGATTTTAAGGGCAAAAATAAACTTTTCCTAAACAATATTTTTAGTACCATGGCATAATGGTTTGTGCGTTGGACTGGTCATGCCAAAGGTCTGGCTTGAATTCATTAACTAATTAATTTATTTTTCAAAAAATATTTGCAATGGAAATTAAATGCACGACTGTATTGCATTTACTTGATCTGATGTTCAAGTTGCTTAGAATTATGAACTTTTAAAATATGTCCGTATTGTATATATACAAAAATACAAAAATGTTAAAAACAAAGGCATTAAAATTGTTTTTTTTTTATTGTTTAATCAACTTATCAAATAGCTTGAGGCTTGTAACCAAGTATGCCATTATAGGTTTTCCTTAATTTCATTTCATTTCCATTTCCCTTCTGAAGAATTAAAAAAAACTTTAAATTCAAAATTTGAAGAAAATCGGTTCAGTGGCTCAGGCTGTGGTTCAAGGAATATCAAAGAATAGACAGACAGACAACCAGACAGAATTGTGCCACCCACTTTTTTGTCTTTTTTCATCGTTATGTCATGCTTGATTGTTATACTCGTATCAAAAACTTGTATCTGCATGGATACAAAACTTGCCTTATATCGTAAGTAAAAATTAATTTGGGATGCAATACTTTATGGACATTTTAAGAAACATGACCCCCCCCCAGGGGCAAAGTCTGGATCCGCCCTTGAAGTACTTACCTAGAAATTTTCATTCATTATTCATTTCAGTCAATAATTAACAATCGGAAATGTCGTTTTAAAAAATTTTATTGACCCATAAAATCTACAAACTTTGTTAGTTTTTTTCTTACAAGTTTTTTGTGCTCTTCAATATTATTTTTTTAGCTTTATAATGCAAAAGGACTTTTGAGCATTGTTGTATTACCTCTTTAATAAGTATGTATGTACATATTTATGATTGTTAAAAATGTCACAATCAAGTACATGACGGTCAAGTTCTGTATAAATTAAACTAAAATCCTTATGTTGGGCTGGTGTTGAAACCGTCGAATGATTCACACTATTTATATGCGGTATTGTGGCACCACCCATTCTCGCTCCACTACTACTCTCGCCAGCTACATCATCTTCACTACTTTGATTAGCACCGGTTGAATTCAATCCTGGCGTCGATGGAATATCAATCGATGTTGCCGTGTTATTTAGTTTTGATTTACAACGCTCCTCGTCAAGAGAGTCAGCATGATCTGGATCGACCTTAAGCATAAGTTTTTTAAACTGAAACGAAAAAAAAAATGTTTCTTAAATTATTAACAGGAATAATATTGTTTTTGCATCAAATACATATGTACATCTAAATATTCTACAACTAAATCCCTCTTATCCTCTTCTTTAATGTTGAAATGTCCCAATGTCGTTTTTTTCGCCAAAGTCCATCTGGACACGCAACAAAAGTGCAGCTAATTTTGTTGCAATTACCGTTCTTTTTAGAGCTGAACAAAAAATTTCAAATTTGCTGTACTATATTTGAAGTTCAAGGTCCATCAATTTGTTTATGCAGCTTTCAAAAACCACCAATCTAGTTGTTGATACAAATTTTTAAAATGCTCACGAGAGTATAGAATAAAATGCATAAGACCAAAATATTAACGCAAATAACTTCTTGCTCTTGTACTTTGCCTAGTTGCTGATACGAAACTTAAATTATTTAAATAAAACATAAGCGCTTATGTGACAGTTTATGTAGAGGAAAAAGTAGAACATAATACTTTTAAGTAGAACATAAATGCTTAACCTTCATATCAGCAAACGAGTCTTAGTCACTTAGATGCATAACATACATATAGGTAGGTACTATATATATTATTATACAAATAATGTAGGAAGGCATGTACAAAAGCAGGAAAAATTTGTTTCTTGGTTTTAAATTAATCATCTAAATACATATAAAATCTGACGGCCAAATTAAATTCAAAGGTACATAATCCTTTTTAAATAAAATGGAATGTATAGGTATGAAAAATAAAATAAACGTGTGCATCGCATGATTAGTTACTTCAATAACAGTATTTAAAAAAAACTACGAAAAGTCAAAAATACCTAAAAAAAAAAAACGGATTTTCTCTATGGTGTTTTACTGTAAAAATATAACTTGTACCTGAACGACAACATCTTTATTTCATGGGTACCAGGACATATGGGAGTCCCAGGAAATGAAGCAGCAGATATTGCGGCGAAGGAAGTTCAAAACCTTCAGCTTATGAAAGAAACCATTAATTTTGATCAACTTGTTCCAAAAGTTTGGCTTGAGAACCACATAAGGGAACTAAATGATCAATGGGTCAATAACAACAGCTTCTTACGAATCCACCATTCCCAAAGAGTTCACATTCCATTCCACGTTGAACTAACCAGACATGATTGCATCACTCTCTTTCGTTTCCGAGTAGGAAAAACTTTATTTACAACCAAGCACTTACATAACCGAAGTGAAACTGAGGAATGTGCAGACTGTAGAGTACCTCTGACTGTTCAACACATTCTCATAGAATGCCCAAAGTCCAAACAATCTCCCAACAATATTCAAGACGTATCTAAACAACTGACATACCTTCTTGTTCCTACAAAGTTAGATACTATAAGAAACAGTTCCACATCTTTGCATGAAAAAATGAAAAATAAAAAAAAAATATACATTTAAACTCAAACTTCAAACTGTCTTGTCACCCTAACGCCTTTGCTCTTCAAGAGTTTGTTAATTAATTTTATACGCTGCTTCATAAATAAATAACTTGTATTGTACCTTATTTCGGAATTCAATAGGTACTATTCAAACATTTGCGGAATCATTTCAATCTTTTTAAAACTCAAATACAAAATTGAACCCAAAAAAAAAACATTTTAGTTTGAAAGACCTCCAAAATCTTTCTGTCTCCACCTTATTAAATGTATATTTAAAACAATAATTTTGAAATACCAAATAAAATTCATTACCTCATAATATGATAAGATGACCACTGTAAAGAGCTGCAATTATCTGGGTCGGTATTAAGGTATTTACCAACTGAGTTGAAATGTTTATCCAAGCAAGGAACGCTTCCTCTGGCAGGCGATTCGTTCCGATGAGTGCGTATATTCAAACAACCCGTATCATCACCACGCAAAAATGTCGAGAGGAATGCTGTATTGTGCTTTCCCAGAGTGGAGCCGCCTTTTTTAAAATCTTTCAACATATCAGCATTGGCCGAGCAGGTGATAAGTAAGAGCAAACCATTCGTTGGCCTTCTGCATGCACTCTTTGTCATGTTGTTCTTTCGTGAAGATACATCGGCCGACGAAGACCACTTCTGGGGATTCTCAGATTGACAGGCGAGTCTCAAAGCGACTTCCAGTTCCCCAATTTGCAGAGCCAAGTCAAACATAATAAAAGGGATCGGTCGACACTTGCAGTGCTTAAAAATTTGAAACTCTGCTTTTCGGAAAAGTGTGCAACTCTTGTGCGGTGTTCTTTGGGTATAGTTGGCAAGGCCACGTCAGCTCGCACAAAATCTCTTCTCATAACAGATGCTTTGTGTCCTAGCACGCTCAACTGTTCCGAGAAACTATAACACAGTTTTTTCTAAAGTAATTTCTATTACAAAATTAAAAAAAATAAATGCACATCTTTTCAAAGAAATAATATTTAGACTGATATATATTGTTCGATTCACAAGTTTGACACAATGTCATTTACACACAACACGTCAAATTAGTTATTTTTTTCACCGAAATTCGACGGCAGCTCTCATGTCGCTAAGGAGCAGCTGAACCCCTTTCTATAGGGCTTTTGTATAAAAATTACATACGACTAGCAGTCCATATATAATAAGTCAATGAGTAAGAAGTATGTGTCAACATAAGTTGTCTAACAAAAAATCACCAGGGTACGATCTAATAACTGCTCAGGTCTTGAAAGAAATGCCTTCTATAGCCTTCAAAAAACTCCAATTTATAATAAATGCATGCCTTCAACTAAGATATGTGCCACATCATTGGAAAATTGCAGAAGTCATTGTTATACCTAAACAAGGTAAGCCACCAACAGAAGTAACATCTTACAGACCCATATCGCTTATACCAATCATGGCAAAAGTTTTCGAAAAACTGCTTCTGAAAAGACTAAGCAGAATAATAGAAGAAAGAAGACTAATTCCGAGCCATCAGTTTGGATTCAGAAATAAACATTCCACGATAGACCAAGTGCATCGGATTACGAATGTTGTGGAAAAGGCACTTGAAGAAAAATAAGTATGCTCGGCTATATTCTTAGATGTTGCTCAAGCCTTTGACAAGGTTTGGCACTTGGGACTTGAGTACAAACTGCAAAGGGATCTTCCCAGGCAGTACTACGAAATACTGAAATCCTACGTTACGAACCGACTCTTTAGAGTACGGTACGACCAAAATTACTCGGAACTAAAGAAAATTGAAGCCGGTGTACCACAAGGAAGTGTCCTAGGACCAACCCTGTATCTGTTATATCGAGGAATATTCCAGTGGACATCAACGCCATCATGGCCACCTTTGCTGATGATACTGCAATATTGGTGCCAGATAAATCCGTTACGAAGGCTACACAAAAACTGCAAAATGCAGTCGATAAAGTTAGGGATTGGATGCAAAAATGGCGAATCAAACTAAATGAAACAAAATCGACGCATATAAACTTTACAAACAAAAAAATAAACAATGTTCCAATTCTTATAAACAGTACAACAGTACCTTGCTCCAATACTGCCAATACCTTGGAATGACTCTGGATGCAAAGCTTAAATGGAAAGAGCACATCAAAAAGAAAAAAGACGAACTAAACTTGAAGTACAGAAAAATGTACTGGTTACTAGGAAAGAACTCTGACCTATCTATCCAGAACAAGCTAATGTTATATAAGCAAGTACTGAAACCCGTTTGGACATATGGCATCCAACTATGGGGCTGTACAAAGAAAACAAATGCTGAACCCATCCAAAAATTCCAAAGCAAGGTCCTTCGCGGAATAATAAATGCCCCTTGGTATATAAGAAATAGCGATCTACATCGTGACCTTCAAATTGAAATGGTTACAGAAGTGGTTAAAAAACACGCTGTATCACACAATCAGCGACTGCAAAGTCATACCAACTCCGAAATGGAGACCGTCTTAAATGTACGAGACAATGTTCGGAGATTAAGAAGAACCAAGCCTCATGAGCTGATGGTCTAAAAGCTATGGAAAGTGTTATAACTTAAACTTCCCACAATGCGACTGATAAATAAAGAAAGAAAAATCATTTGTCGATCTTTCATAGATTGGGTCTGATTCACCGGTGGTTTTAGTGCGGTAAGAGTCGTACACTATTTGGTACCGATTCTTACCGAGTGTCTTTTGAAGATTTCCATCGGATAAAAAAAGCTGAATTTCTTGAAAATGAATATAAGCCTCTCTTAAACCATTCGAAAACCAGATGGCTATCCTGCTGTTGAACGTCTTTTGCTTATGTACGAAGTCCTAAAGGCCTATTTCGAAGACATGGAGAATCCACCTAAAATATTGCAAACATTTTTTAAAGACGACTTAAGCGAGGCGTATTTATTTTTGGTTCATTCCCTCATGTCAACATTCAAAGTCAATATTCAAAAACTTGAAAAACAAGACATTTCTATTATTGAAACCGTGGAAATTTTACAAAATATTGTTAATAATATTCAAGAGCGAATCGATAATGATTTTGTTCCATTTAAAATTAAATCTATTTTGAAGAAGCTTGATGAATCCGGCTGTAAAGAAAACGTTATCAAATTCAAAAATTATATGAATAAACTTTATAGTGTTACTGTTAAATACATTGAATCTTGGTTAGAACCTTTTGAAGAATTTAAAGTTTTCTCATGGATGCAGTTCAACGAGAAGAATGTAATGTGGGAATCAATTGAACCGTGTGTACTTTAAAATTAAACTAAATTATTTAATCAATTTTGTAATGTAAAGAGCTTTATGGCTAACCTACTTCCATCTAATGCAAAAAACTTAAATGAAAAATGGACAGAATATTTCAAGAGTTGTTCTTCCGTAGAATTATTTAGTGAATTAATTAAGATTGCAGAGTTTTATTTTGCAATACCAAGTCATAACGCTGACGTGGAAAGAGTTTTTTCTCTAATCAATTCGCAGTGGACAAAAGATAGAAAAAAACTGTTACCTGAGACCGTCAAAGGAATTATTTTAACAAAATTTAATTTTAACGAATTAAACTGAATCTTTTTAAGAAATGATTATGTCAAGCAACATTGATATACTAAACAGTATAAGATGTAATGAAAAATACAACTAGTACTGCAAAGGCTATTTATTAAAAAAAACAAATGAAGTTCCTTTTTTATACCTCAAAGATGTTCTGTACCTTAAAAATGTGATTTTTAAATTAAATATTTACTTTTATTTAAATGTTAATACAATTTTTTGTTTTCTTTTACAATAAAAATGTGTTTATGTTGTCCTCGTTTTGTACTCTTTTTTCAGTAATCATTTGTCCGGGAAAGTTCGGGTTTTTGAAACTCGAGTACTTGTTTCATCTAAACATATCTGGCTACCCTACTCAGATTGAATCAAGTGCAATGTAGGGACCCAGCCTGGACTCAAACAGTCTATTAATTTCGCAATTCGGCTTGGTGTGGCATGTTGTTTTTTTTTTTTATTTTTGATTTTTCTTTTGTAAGTGAATAAAATAAAAAATAAAAGTAGTTTTTCCGACTGTATTTGGGCTTTAGTTTAACAAAATAACAAGGTGAAAGATTTTCCGTTTTTATTTATAATAATTATATTTGGTGGAAATAACCGATGAAAATGTGCATTTGGGAGCAATAACTGTTTATATTTTTTTGGTTGCATGTGAAAAGTGTGGCTTCAACTATTTTCGAAAGTATTATAATTCAAATAAAAATTTCCAGTTATCGTGCATATAACTTCATCCTCAGAGTCTAATTTTTGTTTAAAATTTTATTTAGATTTCCGAAAAAAATATTTTTGTATTTACTTTCAGTAAAATCAGCACTTAAGCACAAGATTTTGGTAGAAAACAAATATATAACTTTTGGCTTAATATCCTAATTTTTTGTGCGTTGCACGCTGCGTTTCAGTATTAAGTTTCCAGATTTCTGCCGATGAACGCACACTATAACAAAAATAATAATTATTCAAATGGAGTCAAGTTTTTTCTATGGATACACTATCCAGTGTATACCTATAGAGATCAGTGGTGAGACCTAAGCCTAGTACGCAGATCGAGACAAAATTTATCTCCCATATAACATTTTTCCCAGGACAAATTTTATCTCGGATTTTTTTCCAGACAGTTCGCAGCTCCAGCACAAAATTTAACAGTTGTAACCGCTGTACGTGAAAAGATAAAAGAAAGTATCGACTTAATTTTTTATTATCATTAGTTATTTTTATTTTATCATTTTATTTTTTTATTATCATTTTTTATAAACTAAAACCATCTCCCTGTTTTATTTATTCCATTATTAAGACTTGAGAGAACGCACGACTTAAATAAAATATAAAATGCGTAAGAAAAATTATGACATAAGAATAAGAATAGAAAAAAATAGAACAGCTGTTTTAAATCAGTCAGTGGCGTAGCTAATTTGAAAGGGTACCAAAGGGCCACATACAGATAAGGAAAATATTTTTTTTCAAAAAAAAAAAAAACTTAAACTGATTTCCAAACTGGGTTACACCGAGTTTTAATCAGCAAACTGAGTAATTTAATGAAAAAAGGTAATTTTGATCCGAATGTCAACCAATTGCCCTAAAATCACTTTTTCCCGAGGTTTTTTAATTCATCAACATAGTAGTCATAGTTCAATACAGTTTGACAGTTGATGGCTTGACTGGTGGGAGACAAAGTATTTTTGTAACAGAAAAGTTTATTTTGATCCAAATGTCTACCAATTGCCCTAGAATCACTTTTTTCCGGAGAAGTAAGGAAACTTCAAATATTTTGGAATTATTAGAGGCTTTTTTTTCATTTCATTTCATTCATTTGTTTTATTGTAGATTAAGATAAAAAAAAGTCTTACATTTAAATAATATTTTTTAAGAGTTTCAGAACTTAACATTTTGTTCTTTTCAGCTTTAATTCTAGTTTATATAATAAAAAATATACGTGAGAATACATAATATTTGATTAAGGGAAACTTCTACAAAATAAAACCCTTATGTAATACTTATAATCTAAATTGCACATAGTTCTTTTATTAGACTATTGTCCGAGAATTGGCACTTATACATAAAATCAGATACATATTTTATAGATAGGGTCGCAACAAGATTGACATTAGCTCTTTCATGTAAATTGAATGTTGAAAAATGTTTGGGTAATTTTAACACTATTTTAAGTATTTTGTTTTGCATAATTTGCAATTTCTTTTTATGACTGTCCGCGCAATCATACCAGACAGGAATACCGTATAACAAGATAGGTTGAAAAATTGTTTTAAACAAAATAAGTTTGTTTTCTGTACTTAGTTTTGAACTTCGACTTATAAAAGGATACAGTATTCTTATGTACATATTAACTTTTCTAATAGTAACTGCAGTATGATTTTGAAAAGTTAACTTTTTATCTAATGTTATATCCAAATATTTACACTCGTTTTCCCATTGTATATTGGTATTATTAAATTTAAGACAGGTTGACGGTAAGTAACTACTTGCCCTGCGACGTGTAAAGAAAACGGCTTGAGATTTGGTAGCATTGGCCTTAATTTTCCATTTCTTAAAGTAGTTTTCAATATCTTTAAGTGATGTTTGTAGTGAAGACATAATAGTAACAGGGCTTACACATGTAGAGTATATTGCTGTATCATCTGCAAACATTGCCCAATGTGTATTGCTACTTGAAGTTTTAAAATCTGCCACGAAAACATTGAAGAGAATAGGGCCCAAAACCGATCCTTGAGCAACTCCAAAAGGGATATCCATATAATCTGAACTAGAATTACCAATAAATACTGCAAAAAGTCTGTCTTTCAAGAAACTTTGGATTAACTTGTTAAGAAATAAAGGAAATCTAAACAATTTCATTTTGTGTAAAAGAGCATCATGCCAAACAGTGTCAAAGGCCTTCTAAATGTTCAACAATACCAACCCTGTTGACATTTTAGAAGCGAAGCCTTGCTTAATATGATTTTTTATTCTAACTACTTGATGATTTGTACTGTGCCCTGATCGAAAACCAAATTGTTGTTTTGGCAATATTTGAAATTCTGTTATATGGTTTACTAAATTCTGTTTAACTATTTTTTCAAAAATTTTACCTATGTTGCTGAGCAGGCTAATAGGTCGATAGCTAAATGGACCTGTTTTTGGTTTCCCAGGTTTAGCTATGGCAATTACCTTTGCTTTTTTCCATTGTTTTGGGAAATGGTTTAAAGTAAGACAGGCATTGAATATAAAAGTTAAAAAAATTAACCCTTTCCTTGGAAGTTCCTTGAGATATTTGTTTCGAATTTTGTCAATTCCAACAGCTTTATTTGTTTTACTCATTTTAATTATGTCTCGGACTTTGGTAGGTGTTGTAAGATACTTATTTTCAAGATGTGATTCGGTTAGTTCTAATTGTTTTATAGACTCTTCAACGATGGATATTGTTTGATCATCACTCAAGTGAGCGGCTATTGTGTTGTTTTTATGAAAGCAAGATGCAAGTAAATTCAACTTTTCATCTTGGTTGTAAACTTTAACAACACCATTCGAAAGTGCTGGAATATTAGAATGCTTTTTAGAAATTACTTTACTTACTTTCCAAAAGGGCTTGGAGCTCTTTTTGAAGGAAGAAAGCAATATATTCCATCTTTTATTTCGATGGGCAAGAATGGCATTTTTAATCTGCTTATTAAGTTTTGAAACCATATCACTATAATAGATCTGCCTGTATCTTATCCAACATCTTCTAGCCGTGTTTCTCAAACGTATAAGATCTAAAATATCGTTAGGTAAAGGTGCTGCAGATTTGGTTGCAAGAGTTTTTTTAGGCACTGCTTTATCTACTGCATCATTGATGATATCGACAAAGTTTTGTAAATACACATCAATTTGATAAGTTTGGGAAACTTCATTCAGCGCTAAGTTTTGCGTATTTATATTATTCGAGACATACGCCCGATAAACATTCCAATTAGCAGCCGAGAATATATATCTTTTTTGCAAATTTAGCCTAGAAGTTGTGCCAGTAAAAGATGTATGCACTGGTAAGTGATCAGAGCTCAAGGCTGTTAGTGTGATAGGTTGCGTAAAGTAATCAATTTTATTCGTAACAAAGAAATCTAATACCGATGGAGTTTTATTTTGGTTAGTAGGAATATAGGTAGGATTAACAGGGCTAATTAAATAGTTATTATTCTGTGTAGTCATAATATCGTTCATAATATTACCCCAAGAATTTGCCCTTACGCAATTCCAAGATTGATGCCTGCAGTTAAGATCGCCACCTAGCAAAAAATTGTCTTTGATACGCATAAGCTTTAAAATATCTTTTCTAAATATTATTTTTCTTTCATTATTACTATTTTTTCCAGGAAAATAGACGGAAAAAATATCAAGAGATATATTTTCATTGATCCTTACCCTTATCCCAACACTTTCAATGATTTCTAAATTCATTGTTCCCAACCTACGTTGACAGATCTCTTTTTTTGCCAAAATTGCCACTCCTCCTCCCAAGACACTTTCCCTATCACTTACAATTACAATTACAATTACAACTGCTATAGAAGTTGTAATTAGAATGAGACAAATTTATTTCGGGCTTAAGCCATGTTTCTATAAGCAAAGCTTTGTCAACATTGTTGCGAACTAAGAAATCAAATAATTCTAAACTTTTGTGGCGAACGCCTCTTGCGTTCCAAGTAATTATCTTAAGGCTTCTATTAAACATTTTGCTTATATACATATTTTAGTGCCAACATAGTGATGACATTAAATTGGTCAGCTTTTGATCTACATAGATTAAGTTTTGGCATCATTTCACTAAGTAATGACATTAATTCATCTGGAGAAAATAAATCATTTTGTTTATTAGTACTCTGATCGTTATTGTTAGTATAATGTTGTTGTTGTTGCACTGGCACAGCTGGTGGTTCTGCACGAATCTGCATTGAAGATTTTCCACTTCTAGTTTTGTTTTTATTTTGGTCCGTTGGAAGAGCAGGAAAGTCACTCAAAGAGAAAACAGAGTGATTGTTTTGAGAAACAAGGCTGCTCTTTTGTAATTTATGTGTATTCGAGTTATTTCGATTTGCAATTTGTTTCGAATTTCGAAGAAATTTGAGCGCATTTTACAAGTTGGGTCGTTTGCTTTATGAGCACCGCTACAATTAGCACATTTAATGACATCGGGCTTATCACAATCAGCAGCTTTGTGTTTCCCAGAACAGTTAGGACAAAACATTTTAACATTGCAATGCTTCTCCCCATGGCCAAACATCTGGCAATTGTAGCATTGAGTCACTTTATTAGGGTAATGTCTTTTGTAGTCCCATTTGACTAACATTTTAAAGATGGTTGAATGTTGTTTTTTGAGGTCACTAAATTTAATTGAACCGCGTTCTATGTAAATTATATATTTGTAACTTACATAATTGGCAAATGTTTGTACAGTGATAGGTTTTACGTCGGTGCATTGGATACCCCGAGAGATTAATTCTCGTTTTAGTATTTCACTGGTGTAAAGATCTAGACCTGAAAGCACAACTTTGAAAGGTCTATTATTTTTCCTTTGATGAGTATAAAACTCGTGGTTTTGCTTTTTGAGTTCAATTAATGTTTTTTCATAAGATTCAAGTGAAAGACACATTATTTTTTGACCCAAGGAAATATTTTTAAGAACATAGTCATCGATTTTAATATTTTCTAGTAATAATCTTATCACTTCACTTGTTGTTTTAAGAATCACTATTGGTGGTATGGATTCGGATTTTTTTTCTTTAATAGTAACATTGCTTTCTTGGACATCTTCGTCGTAGTCCATAAGACCACGGTTAAAAAGTATTTCTGCGATCTACACTCATTTTGGATTCGACTGAATGAGATCCTTTGAAAGTAATTTTTTTGCTTGGATTGATGAAATCGTCATCATCCATGCAATCACTTGCACGTTTCAATGAAAGAGAAATGTTTTTTTTTTTTATATATATAATGTCTCTGATAACTAGTAGACGTATTGACCGCGTGGGTGTTAGCACAAGACTGAGAGGGTTTTTAATCCATCGAAATTGAAGCCATTCTTCAACATAATTTGACAGTTGATGGCTTGACAGAAGGGACGCAAACTATATTTTGATGAAAAGTTTATTTTGATCCAAATGTCAACCAATTGCCCAAAAATCACTTTTTTCCGGAAAAGTAAGAAAACTTCAAAAAAATTGGAATTATAAGATTAAAAAATTAAAATCTAAATGGATTAAAAAATCCATCGATATTGTACCCATCCTTCAAAATAATTTAACAGTTGATGGCTCTACAGATAGGGTTCAAACTAATCTAAATGTTACCGAATGGCCCTATCGACTTTTTCCAAAGAAGTATAAAACTGAAAATTTCAGACTTTTCGGAGGTATTTTCATCACTGCCACTGTTCTCATTTTTTTATCTCTACACCTACAGAATTTGTCTTGAGAAAAAAAAGGAAAGATAAAATTTGTCTTTGCTCGATATGCGTACTAGGCTTTATTAACACTTTTATGAAAAATGCCTCAGTTTTTCCAACAATGCCGCTTCCTTATATTTAATTTTTTTTTAATTTTCACGCACGCAAAACAATTGCAATGTTTTGTTGCTCTTTTTGGCATGAAACTGTTAACCAATAATGCAAACAAATTATTTTGTATTTTAACTCCATAGTTTCTTACGTGTGAAACTATTTGCATAGATAGAACTTTAAATCAGGCTTACCTATAGATACTCGTATTTTCATACGACGATGTAGATTTAGAATTCTTTTTTGGCGTTTGAAAATTTAAATATTTCAAAGGAAGGCAAAAATTCGATGGAAAAATCTTGTCTTTGAATCGGTTCAAAAGTATAAAAATAAAATGATCACATTGAAAAAAGGGAACCATCACCCAGATAATAGAATCCAACTAATAAGCTGCCGAGCGAATCACACTCAAAAAAGTTACTATCCCTTTAAAAAAGTTCTAAGTTCTTCAGACAACTTATTGTAACACCTTTTCAGTGAAGAGTTTATGGTATGTTTTTACTTGCAATATAAGTACAATAGGGCAAGTTTTGGATTCGTTCAAAAACAAAAAATCCTAGATTACAATCAAACGATGATAGAGAACACGAAACAATTCTGTCTGGCTGTCTGTCTGTCCGTGTATCGACCCTCAGCCTAAACCACTGAAGCAATGACGGTACTTGCCCAACAACCGTAAATGAAAAGCTTGTTCATCTCAAAAACAGCTCTAATGATTTTGATAAGAAAAATCAGTGTATTATTGTAGCTATGAAGTACTTTTTTATAAGAAAACAATTTACCAAAAACCGTTATTAACGGTGTCTGCCATATAACGGTTTTTTTATTTTCGATTTTCTCATCAACGGCTTAAACGATTTCAGTCAAAATTTGTATGCAAATTTTTTTTAATGTTACCTAATAATATTGGATATCAAAATTTTGAAAAAAAAAATTGGATAAAAAAAACAACAATTTTTTTTTTTTGAAAATTCAATATTTCCGTAGTGAATTGATGAATTTTTTGGAAACTAGGTTTAAAAATGTATTTTGATACATACTCAAAATTGGCGTACCAAAACTTTTTTTTTTTAAATGTTATTAAAATTGTATATAAAAAAAATTTATTTTGAAGAAAACCGCTCCAGCGATTTAAAATCTTTTTTTTGAAAATTCATTCATATTTTGTTCAAATAATCAAATGACATACTTGGTTTTGAACTCTAAGTTTTTTAATTACTTGTTTATACAGTTAAAAGAACGATTTAAATGGCTTTTTTATATGTTTATATATTTTTAAAGTAATTATAAAAAAAATATTTCATATTTGAATTCTTAATTCGAAGAAACTTGAACATAAGAGCAAGTGCGTGTGATCCAGTCGTGCATTTTATTTTGAATATTCAATAAAACAACTAAATGCTTACTTACACAACATTATTTAATAAAAGGTTAATACATTCTTAAAATATGTGAATGCTGTTGAAGTTGAGTGACATTTAACGATATCCCCAAAGTGAGAAACGGCTGCTTTGGTTTATATTTCTTGATCGATTGAAGCGGTTATTTTGAAAAATCCATCTTCTTTAATAAGTCCACTTTTTTTGGACAATTGTGTTCTTTATGGTTTTATACAGGTCTATGTGTTCTCCATACCTCTACTAAGTTTCACACACATATCCACTTAGACCTTTAAAAATTTTGAAGTAATTTATTTTTAAAAAAGTGAAAGTCCGTGGACTTACATTCTTAAAAAAAAAACAATAAGGATTCAATATTCACTTAGAGTTGGCCTGTTCTACAAAAATCGAGGTTTGTCGGTGTTTTCAATGGACGTCACGAATATTTTCTCACAAATAATAAATAAAATAGAAGGCAGAAAAGTTATAAGGCAAATTCCTAATCAACACATGGATTTTAATATTTTAATCCTATACTAACCCATTAAAAATACTGATGATGAAGAGGATTGAGACTAACAATTTTGTTTATCTATTTAAAATTATATACACTGCGGTTCCCTTGATTAAAGGCATTTTTTCTGTATAAAAGCGACTGTTAAATTCCGTTAATTACATTATTAAAATTCTTTAGTGAAGTAGATTTCAGAAATACTTTCCAAAAACGCACTTTGCTGTACCGAGAACCGCGATTTTTCCAATGTTTTCAAAAAGCGTTCTAAAAGTAAATAACGAAATTTGGTTAATTTGAATAGTAGCAGTTGTCAAATTATATGCATTTGTCAATTTTTCTTGAGAAAACTTGTGCAAACGTGAAATAGACTAATTTTGATAGAAAATGTGAGGAGCAAAAATTTAAATTACAGCCTCGCAGGCAAAAAAAAAACGTTTACCACCCAAAATGTTATTCAAGCCACGAAATTGTAAAAAAAAAATTGAGCGTAGTGCAACTTGTGTTGACAATTATTTAAACGATAAAGGCTAAAGGATTTGACAGAACTAAAACAGCTGACTTTCGACGAAAAATTCAGATGTTTTTTTTTGCATTCAACGAAAAAAATTTCTGAATTTTCATATCTAAATATTCAGCTATTTGGATTGAATGCGGCCATTCCCTCAAAAAAGGAATAGCTTGTCACACACAAAAATTTACAGATTTCACTCCTTGAGTAACAATGGGGACATTGAAAATGACTTATTTGTGCTAGATAAATCAATAAACATAATAATTTTTCTTTTACTTTGAATGTTATCTTTTCCGATTTCCAAATATACCAATTTATACATCATCATTTTTACTAAGACCAATCTAAAAATTATATTGAACTAAAAAAAAACTAAAAAAAACTGTTAACCAAATTTAATTTGTATACTTTCACGCGCATTTCTATTTTTACTTGCACATTGTTACACAAAATAGATTATTTTTCTGCAGCTTTAAAAACACTTAATGAATTTGAAGTCATTTCATCATTACGTATTTTGAACATTCTAGAGCTGTTGTTGGTTGTCTCAACAAAAATTATATCATCTGAACTTTTCATTGCTTCATACAAACAAAAATGAATAAATAAAATTATAAAATACCCAAATATACGAAGATGATACAAAACCCAAAGTAAGGCTATACTATTGCAAGATTTTCGTTTTTAAAAACTCGGTTAAATATTTCATATTCCCTTTGTTCTATCATCAACAAAATTTTGGCTATAGACAAAATGATGTTAGCATGTATTGCTATTTTTTGTTTTGTTATTTTGCTGTGTAGCTATTGGTTTTTCCTTTCAATATCTCGTTTTTGGTAGCACTATCTAAAATTTGGTTTTCCAAAAATACAAATACAACATTCAATGTTGGTAGTTGTTACGTCTCCACAAAATATTATTTGTCTTATTCCCTTTGTGTCTGTATTTATTTTTCCTAAATCCTTTAACGTTTGTGGTAGGCAACGCTAACTTAAATTTAATTTTCCTCTAAATACATGCCTACGGACAAACATTTAATGCTAGGGGTTGTTACGTCTCCACAACATATTATTTGCCTTATTATCTTTGTGGGTCTTTAATTTTGTTTCATTTCAAAAATACAAGAAAGAACCTTCTTTTAAACAGAGAAGCTGTACACTCCCAACCTGTTATCATTTTACTGACCTTTATTTTTCCCGCTTGTCTTCTATCTTTATATTTTCATTTTCTTTGTGTGGTAACTTTATTTTTGTTTTTGATTTAGCTTTGTGATAACACCAACCAAAAATTCAATATTTCTGCTCATATTACTTTTTTCTTGTATTTGAATCTATTTTTCGTAACTCGTATAACGTGTGTTGTAGGCAACGCTAACAAATAAATTGATTTTCCCCCAAATATAAGCCTACACACAAATATTCAATGCTGGTGAGTGTAACGTCTCCGCAAAATTCTATTTTTTCCCATTGGGTTTTTTTCCTTAATTTTTTGGCTTCTTGCAAGTCTATTCCGAAGAATTCGAAAGGACAAAAGTCGATCAGAAATTCTTGATAGACTTGAAATTTCTATCAAATAGGAAAATATAGGTATACATAGTTAATTATCAAATATAAAAGTATTCACCAATTGAAATAATGATAAATCGACTTTTAGTCTATTCAACAAGTCTTATCCCAATAAAGGCGTTTGTTTCATTTTTAAAAATAGAAAACACATTTTCAGTCGTATTTATAAATTTCTAACTTTAGGCAGCCGTCCAACTCCAAAAAGTTATTAGTAATCTTTGTTTACTGTTGTCATAAAGTTGTCTCACTTAGACAAAGACTTCGGTTGTCTAAGATTTGTCTAAATTGACGTTTTATAGTATTATTATAAGCCATATTTTCAACAATTAAGGACTTCTAAAAAACTTTGTAATTAGTCAACGGCATATAAAATCTAATAAATAAGGCTGTTTATGTTTAAGTTTTTACATTTTATTAACCTATATTTTTATTTCCGCTTGTTTTCTTATTTCATATTTTAATTTTCTTAGTTAATTTCTCTTATCATAGCTAAATAAAACTCAAAAGTAAACAAATTTACATAACAACAAATATTCCACCGAATCTCACAAGCATCCTATCTAACTTACTAAATTACCTACCTACTAACCAAACATATCCCGTAAGCATCTAACCTTACTACCTACGAAGTAACAAAACACAAACGCAAATTGCATTCTATTAATTTAACTAGTTAGGTACTAGCTAAAACAAATAATTGGGGCCGCCGAGTAGCAGAACGAACCTTCCCCCATCGGAGCATCTTTACGGCTGAACAAACGGTGAACAAGCAACACAAGAACATTGAACGAGTGAACATGAATACTGAACTTGAATGAAAAGTAATTTTCTTCAGTAATTCACTGACAAAGAGACAAACAATGAGACAAATCAAAAATAGTAATGAACAGAGAGAGAAAGACATTTTGAATAAACTGTGGCACTATGGGAAATATTTATGTTCTTCTTATTTGGGCTGATTCTCCGCACACAAACTTGCTAATCAACGATGACCATGAACTATTGGAATATTGATTGAAGATTTTAATCAAATTGTATTTTAGATTTGTGAGGCTTATGAAGAACGTACAGCTACGTATGATATATCAAATTAATTGTCAATTATTGAAGCTGCGAATAAAAAAAAAACTAATTGTGTAGGTGCAAAAACCAAAGAGTCATTAGGTGGTATGTTAATGAACAGTAATATGTAATTATATCATCTCAGGTGCTTTAAAAAATTTTAAATTTTACATATTATAAGAAGATTTGTGTAATCTATTACCTGTATAAATTTGAGATTTTTAAATGGAATCGTTAAAAAGATAAAAAATATAACTGCCAAAAATCGATCGATAAAAATTAGTTTATAAAAAAAAAAATAAAAATATAAAAAAAAATATTATAAAAATTTCCTGAAACGAAAAGCAATCAGTTATTTATTATCTTTCTTAAACTATAAAATTTATTACAATCAGATCTAACCCTTTTTTTTTTTTTTTGTAAATTCATTTTTTATTTTTCAATTATCTTAGAACTATCTTAAAGCTAGACAAAAATTCATAAAAACTAGCCTACTTATCAATATCTTAAAACTAACTTACTGGCCCCAGTCGGGCGCTCTAAGTTAAACTAGAATAACTTAATGCTAATGCCTTTCGGCCTAAGAACTATATTAATACTAAATCCAGGTCGGTTTTATTTTTTACCGAGAAGAATTTCACAAAAAAACTCGGTATCTATGTCTTTATTTTTGGTTTTATATAAAACTTACAAACTACATAAAACTAAATTAAAGCTAATTAAAACTACTTAAAACTACTTACAACTAATTTTAAACTGATTACAACCTACTTATAAGCTACTTACAAACTAGAACAGCCACAGCAAGCATTTTCCGGTTTTTATAAGTTTTTTTGTATTTTTGTTGATTTTATAATTTTTTTTTTTTTTTTTTTTTTTTTGGTGCCACCCTGACTGTCCCTACTTAAGACTAACTACCTAAACCTATGTAAGTCGGCCATACAAGAGTAAATAGCAAGGTCAACTATTAAATGTCTGAAGGAAATTCATCTTCGTTTTTCAACCACCAGAACTGGTTCTCCTGCTTTACCCTATCTCTTCGGTCCCGTTCGGACACAGTCCTACTGAACCGAAGGTGCTCAGCTCCGTCTTGTGCGAGGACGTCTCGACCGTAAAGGAGCCGCCGATCCACAGTTCTACGGCCGACGTGGTAGATAAGCGGAACCGCCGCTCTATCCTGGATCAGCCCTCGACTGTCTAGGTGAAGGAATGCATCGGGCGGAATAAAGCCGCTTAGACGCACACTTTCGTAGTATTCCTTGTTGGGGTAATAAGCCCCAAAAATTAAGCTGTTAGACGAGGACATCGCTCTTGCAATGTGACCTCGAATAAGCTTCAGCAAGAAATTATCTATCCTGTTTATGTTGGCCCCGTTGTATAGAGCCAGGTTGGAATAGTAGTGTTTGTACTCCGACTCTGGTGTTCTGTGCAATCCAAGGCAGCGTCGAAGACACTGCCTCTCAAACACCCGAATCTTTTCCATTTGAGATGGGGCAACGTTGAACCAAACCGGGCATCCATAGGCAATCATCGGCCGGATAAGGGCCATGTAGCAAATCACCTTCACCCTGCTGTCAAGCCGGCTGCTATAAAACAACCGTTTCGTCAGGGCAAAAGCTCCCCCAGCCCTGGCCAGAGCAGCATTTATATGTCTGTCGAAATACAAATACTGATCCATCCAGATGCCAAGGTACTTTACTACACTTTTACTCGCCAGTGGATGTCCATTTGGCCCTACGATCACCAGCTTGCGCCAGTTCTTTCTCGTATCCCTTGTGGCTCTAAGCAACGGAGTCCTAAACAAGATAGTTTCTGATTTCTGAAAGTTGATTTTCAACTTCCAGTCATCACAATATCGCTGAATCTTCTCGAAGTCACGCTGCAAAAGAATCCTGATGACCTCGACTTTTCTAGCTGTTCTGCACGCAATTAGATCGTCGGCATACGCAATTGCCTGAGTTAGACTACTTATCAGATCGCTGGTGTAAATGCTGAATAGAATCGGCGAGTTGACCGCTCCCTGCTGAAGACCATTTTTATTATTAAAGGTTGTGGCAGAAGTTACATTGCCACTTTTGACAACAAACTTTCTGCAATTGAGCATATCATAAAGCATATACAATAGTGGTTTACTAATGCCAAGTCTGGTCAGCTTTAGATAAAGACCCTCTAACCATACGGTGTCGAAGGCCTTCTCCAAATCAACCAGACAGGCACCCGTACACTGCTTCTTAGATTTGTTCCATTGGACATCAGAAACGAGTTTCGACGCGGCATGAATAGTGTCATGTCCCGCCTTAAAACCGAACTGATTGTCCGGTATGATATTATTGTCCTCTGCCCACTTAGACAGAGCTCTATTGATAACTTTTTCGAATACCTTGCTGATACTCGGAAGAGTCCCTTTTTCGGGAGAGGATGCACCACAGCTGTCTTCCACCGCACTGGATAATATGCATTATTCAGAGCGTTGTTAAACAGAGTGGTATAAATGTCTACTGCGTCTTGAGGTAAATGTCGAAGTACAACGTTGGATATGCCATCGACTCCTGCAGACTTCTTCTTCTTTAATGAATCGAAGATGAGCTGGAGCTCCACCTTCGTAATTAACAGGGAACTGGGCCCATTTCGCTCGGCGATTATGGCGTTTGCCAAATGATCTTCATTGAACCCGGTGAAACCAAGGTTCTCTGATCGCCATTGCGTGATGTCATTCCGAAGGTAGAAGTGATGGAGCAAGGCTCTGTTTTCCAGATCGTGATTGGGGCGAATGCACGCATTCACCTTGTACACTTGCTGGAAAGCAGCCCCCACAGCCTCCACTTTCTCCTGCGGATCTTCGACAATAAAGAGGTCATCGTCCAAGATGGCGTCCTCTGGATTAATTCCTGCTGTCAGAAGTACGTCTCTGTTATCTGTCGTTCTCTGAAGCTTGAGCTGAAGATCGTTCTGATCATTCCTTCTAAATATCTTGTTAATTTGCGGAAACATGATCGGGTCGCTAGCATTAACGGCCCGAATTTTGTTGTCCCAATACAAATTAATTGACAACCGATAGTTCTCTTTAATTAGTTGGTTGATGTTCTTGATCGACAACTTCAGTGTCCTAATCTCCAGATGGTGAGGGTCAGTAAACCGTCGGTACAAGAGTTTTAGTCTTGTCAGCAGTCCACTTTTTTGTCTGTGTAGTGCGTCAATGGTTGCGTTTCGATACATGTCGGTTGCGTCCCGTTGCTTGTATTTCGGTATTGTTCTGTTCATTGTTCGTTTGATTGTCTCATCCATTTGTTCTAGGTATTGGTCTATTTCGTTATTTGTCAAATTCCTGTCATTTGGTGGGGATAAGTTATTCGAACTGATTTCGCTCGATAAGGCGTTGGTAAAGCGTGGCCAGCGCACCTTACTGTAATTGTAAGTATGCACAGGTACATACTCATCCAACTCCACGAGCTCGTTCGGAAGCTGTATTACTGCGGCGAGCCCACAGTGATCACTGTCGTACTCGATTGTTCGTAAGCAGTTTCTTGGTCTTTGACCCACAGTGTCAGTAATTGTCAGTCTTGCGTCTATTAGCAATAGATCCAGATAGGCACCGCTTCTTGGAAACGATGGCCGATCCGTAGCCAGCAGGTCAACACCATATTCAGTGTTGTATCGACTCATCCAATTGAAAAGATGAATACCTCTTTGATTTTGAATTTGATTTCCCCAATCTTGGTGTTTGGCATTCAAATCACCGGCCATGAGAAAGTAATTTTCTTCCAAGCTCAAGTGTAGACCTTCGAAAAGTTTTTTAAGCTATGTCATAAAATCAGTTGGCTGAGGTGATGCCGGTGCATAAGCCGCGATCACATACATTCTCTTCCCCTGTTGGAGAGGAATGCATACGATGCACGCCTCTAACAGTCGAAATCTGCGCAGATCACTTTTGTATATAACTTTATGACTAATGCCTTTTCGTATGAAGATTGCGACGCCTCCCCCTTGAGTGGATTTGGGTCGATCTCTTCTAACGATATTGTAATTGTTGTTAGTCAATTTATGTTTCTGGTTCAGCTTAGTTTCGCTGGCCATAAACACATCTGGACTCTGGTCTTTCAACAATAGGAAAAGATTAGCTCTACGTTCGGTCCTAATCAGTGAATTTACATTCACAGCAAGGATCCTAAGAGGCCTCTCCGACAGCGCGCCTTTAACCTCTAATTTGCGTTAGGCTAGGCAAAACAGAGTAGAGATAGTCTACCCTAGTCGCCTGCTCCTTTATCTGGGTGTGAAGTCCTGTTTACTGGCCTTGAATTGCCAGAAACATACTTCTAATTTCGGCCTGAGCGTCCGGCGTCTTTGGCACTAGGGCCGGTTGGGCTGCCTTAGCTGCAGGCTGTACCGTTTTTCCCCTTCCTGCCGCCATTTGGGCGTAGGAAATTTGGGGATTAACGGGCATTGCTGTGGGAGCACGCGTTGATGGGCGTATCTCTGCCACTGTCTGCCTAGCCGCTTTATTGTTGCGAATCTGTTGAAAAGCTGAGCAACCCCGATAATTAGCAGGGTGCCCCTCCTTTCCGCAAAGTGCACATTTAAGCTTGGTCATGTCTTCGACCCTTTCCTCTCCGAGCTTGCACTCTCCCTTAATGTGGTCCTCACCACACTTAACGCAGCGTGACTGCATTTCGCAGTTTGCTGCAGCGTGGCCAAACCTTTGGCAGCGCATGCATTGAAGCATGTCACCGCGTCTCTTTAGTCTATCCCAAGTTACAACCTGGTAGTTGAGGACGGAGATACTCCTCAACCTATCCAGTTTGCTGCTGGGCGATAGCTGAACTAAGAAGAACGGCAAAGACCGCTTCTCCCGTCTGGCTCTGACTGTAGCGAACGGCTTGACCCCGATAAAGTCGAGATCGTCGCTCGCTTTTTGACGGAGCTCATTTAAGAGCACCTGTGGTTCCGTGCAGGAATCTATGCCCTTCAAGAGGACCGTCTGATATTTATCCACTTTGGGGGTAAAACTGAAGAACTCAGTCGTGGATTTCTTTAACAATTCTTTTATAATTTTATGCTGCGCCACTGTTGAGCAGTGGATAGCATGTCTATCTTTATTTAAACGTTTAATAAAAAAGTTTTGGCCTATGGCCGACTTACATAGGTCAATAGTTTCCTGCAATTCCATTTTGTAAGTGTTTATTGGTGGCACTTTTTCTTTTTTATTTTGGGGCGGCTGTGGCTGCTGTTGGTGTTCTCCTCGCTGCTGCTGACTCTGCTCCTGTGGTTTTTGTTGCTGCTGCTGCTGTTGCTGTTGTGTTTGCTTTCTCGGCCGTTGCTCCTTCGGCTGCTGCTGTTGTTGTTCCTTTGGCATTTGTTGTTGTTGCTGCTGCTCTTGAGCATTAAGGTCTGACTGCTTGTTTTTCTGTGGCAGCTCTTGCTGTGTCGCTGCCTTTTTTGGCGCCTGCACCACTTTTTTCTGCTCGCGCTCCTGCTTCTCCCTTTCGCGTCGAGCTTCTTGCTTTGTCTGAGCGCTTCTATCAGTGGGGTCACGATGGCATTGAGGCGTTCCATCTCCCCCCGAATGACATCTATTTTTTGGCTGATGGCCTGCTCGTCCAATTCTTGCGCCTCATTTTCCTCTTCGAAGGACGCCTCTGGCGATGTGAGGTCAACAAGCAGATTGCTGTTGCTGTCCCCCGTTGTATACAATCCCTCGCCACCCTCTGACATATATTCGATGTCATCGTCGGATGGCGAGGTATCCAGTTGCTCTTGTATTTTTGCTGCTGCTGTCGTTTTGGCTGTGCGCGCCGTCTCCTTCACCCCGGCTGGCAGCTGGCCTGAGGTGATGGTGGAGCGGCGCTTCACGAGGTTCGGCGCACAGCTAATCCTCTTCCTCCTCTTATTTTTAGTGTCGGCTGTTGTTGCCGTTGGTGGGTGTGCCGTTGTTGCTACGGCACTTGTTGATGGCGTGGCTGGTGGTGCCATCGCTTGCTTGGTTGTTGTTGTTGTTGCTACGCCTTTTGTTGGTGGTGCCATAGCTGGCTTTATTGTTGTTGCTGGGACACCTTTCGATGTCCCCGCATTGTTGTTCGATACCATTTGCTGCTCCTCCCACTCAATGAAGTTTTCGACTTCGCGATTGTGGAAAAAAGCAGCCAAATAAAAATTGTTGCCCGACTGGGATTCGAACCCACTACCTTCGGATTGTCGGTCTGCCACCATTTTTTTTTTTTTTTTTGTAAATTCATTTTTATTTTTTTCAATTATCTTAGAATTATCTTAAAGCTAGACAAAAATTCATAAAAACTAGCCTACTTATCAATATCTTAAAACTAACTTACTGGCCCCAGTCGGGCGCTCTAAGTTAAACTAGAATAACTTAATGCTAATGCCTTTCGGCCTAAGAACTATCTTAATACTAAATCCAGGTCGGTTTTATTTTTTACCGAGAAGAATTTCACAAAAAAACTCGGTATCTGTCTTTATTTTTTGGTTTTATAAAAAACTTACAAACTACATAAAACTAAATTAAAGCTAGTTAAAACTACTTAAAACTACTTACAACCTACTTATAAGCTACTTACAAACTAGAACAGCCACAGCAAGCATTTTCCGGTTTTTATAAGTTTTTTGTATTTTTGTTGATTTTATAATTTTTTTTTTTTTTTTTTTTGCCACCCTGACTGTCCCTACTTAAAACTAACTACCTAAGCCTATGTAAGTCGGCCATGCAAGGGAAAATAGCAAGGTCAACTATTAAATGTCTGTAGGAACTTCATCTTCGTTTTTCAACCACCAGAACTGGTTCTCCTGCTTTACCCTATCTCTTCGGTCCCGTTCAGACACAGTCCTACTGAACCGAAGGTGCTCAGCTCCGTCTTGTGCGAGGACGTCTCGACCGTAAAGGAGCCGCCGATCCACAGTTCTACGGCCGACGTGGTAGATTAGCGGAACCGCCGCTCTATCCTGGATCAGCCCTCGACTGTCTAGGTGAAGGAATGCATCGGGCGGAATAAAGCCGCTTAGACGCACACTCTCGTAGTATTCCTTGTTGGGGTAATAAGCCCCGAAAAAAGCTGTTAGACGAGGACATCGCTCTTGCAATGTGACCTCGAATAAGCTTCAGCAAGAAATTATCTATCCTGTTTATGTTGGCCCCGTTGTATAGAGCCAGGTTGGAATAGTAGTGTTTGTACTCCGACTCTGGTGTTCTGTGCAATCCAAGGCAGCGTCGAAGACACTGCCTCTCAAACACCCGAATCTTTTCCATTTGAGATGGGGCAACGTTGAACCAAACCGGGCATCCATCCAATCATCGGCCGGATAAGGGCCATGTAGCAAATCACCTTCACCCTGCTGTCAAGCCGGCTGCTATAAAACAACCGTTTCGTCAGGGCAAAAGCTCCCCCAGCCCTGGCCAGAGCAGCATTTATATGTCTGTCGAAATACAAATACTGATCAATCCAGATGCCAAGGTACTTTACTACACTTTTACTCGCCAGTGGATGTCCATTTGGCCCTACGATCACCAGCTTGCGCCAGTTCTTTCTCGTATCCCTTGTGGCTCTAAGCAACGGAGTCCTTAACAAGATAGTTTCTGATTTCTGAAAGTTGATTTTCAACTTCCAGTCATCACAATATCGCTGAATCTTCTCGAAGTCACGCTGCAAAAGAATCCTGATGACCTCGACTTTTCTAGCTGTTCTGCACGCAATTAGATCGTCGGCATACGCAATTGCCTGAGTTAGACTACTTATCAGATCGCTGGTGTAAATGCTGAATAGAATCGGCGAGTTGACCGCTCCCTGCTGAAGACCATTTTTATTATTAAAGGTTGTGGCAGAAGTTACATTGCCACTTTTGACAACAAACTTTCTGCCATTGAGCATATCATAAAGCATATACAATAGTGGTTTACTAATGCCAAGTCTGGTCAGCTTTAGATAAAGACCCTCTAACCATACGGTGTCGAAGGCCTTCTCCAAATCAACCAGACAGGCACCCGTACACTGCTTCTTAGATTTGTTCCATTGGACATCAGAAACGAGTTTCGACGCGGCATGAATAGTGTCATGTCCCGCCTTAAAACCGAACTGATTGTCCGGTATGATATTATTGTCCTCTGCCCACTTAGACAGAGCTCTATTGATAACTTTTTCGAATACCTTGCTGATACTCGGAAGAGTCCCTTTTTCGGGAGAGGATGCACCACAGCTGTCTTCCACCGCACTGGATAATATTCATTATTCAGAGCGTTGTTAAACAGAGTGGTATAAATATCTACTGCTTCTTGAGGTAAATGTCGAAGTACAACGTTGGATATGCCATCGACTCCTGCAGACTTCTTCTTCTTTAATGAATCGAAGATGAGCTGGAGCTCCACCTTCGTAATTAACAGGGAACTGGGCCCATTTCGCTCGGCGATTATGGCGTTTGCCAAATGATCTTCATTGAACCCGGTGAAACCAAGGTTCTCTGATCGCCATTGCGTGATGTCATTCCGAAGGTAGAAGTGATGGAGCAAGGCTCTGTTTTCCAGGTCGTGATTGGGGCGAATGCACGCATTCACCTTGTACACTTGCTGGAAAGCAGCCCCCACAGCCTCCACTTTCTCCTGCGGATCTTCGACAATAAAGAGGTCATCGTCCAAGATGGCGTCCTCTGGATTAATTCCTGCTGTCAGAAGTACGTCTCTGTTATCTGTCGTTCTCTGAAGCTTGAGCTGAAGATCGTTCTGATCATTCCTTCTAAATATCTTGTTAATTTGCGGAAACATGATCGGGTCGCTAGCATTAACGGCCCGAATTTTGTTGTCCCAATACAAATTAATTGACAACCGATAGTTCTCTTTAATTAGTTGGTTGATGTTTTTGATCGACGACTTCAGTGTCCTAATCTCCAGATGGTGAGGGTCAGTAAACCGTCGGTACAAGAGTTTTAGTCTTGTCAGCAGTCCACTTTTTTGTCTGTATAGTGCGTCAATGGTTGCGTTTCGATACATGTCGGTTGCGTCCCGTTGCTTGTATTTCGGTATTGTTCTGTTCATTGTTCGTTTGATTGTCTCCTCCATTTGTTCTAGGTATTGGTTTATTTCGTTATTTGTCAAATTCCTGTCATTTGGTGGGGATATGTTGTTCGATCTGATTTCGCTCGATAAGGCGTTGGTAAAGCGTGGCCAGCGCACCTTACTGTAATTGTAAGTATGCACAGGTACATACTCATCCAACTCCACGAGCTCGTTCGGAAGCTGTATTACGGCGGCGAGTCCGCAGTGATCACCGTCGTACTCGATCGTTCGTAAGCAGTTTCTTGGTCTTTGACCCACAGTGTCAGTAATTGTCAGTCTTGCGTCTATTAGCAATAGATCCAGGTAGGCACCGCTTCTTGGAAACGATGGCCGATCCGTAGCCAGCAGGTCGACACCATATTCAGTGTTGTATCGATTCATCCAATTGAAAAGATGAATACCTCTTTGATTCTGAATTTGATTTCCCCAATCTTGGTGTTTGGCATTCAAATCACCGGCCATGAGTAAAAGTAATTTTCTTCCAAGCTCAAGTGTAGACATTCGAAAAGTTTTTCAAGCTCTGTGAGGTGAAAAAATTTGGGTGAGGAAATTTGGGGATTAACGGGCGTTGCTGTAGGAGCACACGTTGATGGGCGTATCTCTACCGCTGTCTGCTTAGCCGCTTTGTTGTGTCTTATTTGCTGGAAAGCTGAGCAACACCGATAATTAGCAGGGTGCCCCTCTTTTCCACAAAGTGCACACTTAAGCTGGGTCATGTCTTGGACCCGTTCTTCACCGAGTTTCCACTCCCCCTTGTTGTGGTCCTCACCACACTCAACGCAGCGTGACTGCATTTCGCAGTTTGCTGCAGCGTGGGCAAACTTTTGGCAGCGCATGCATTGAAGGATGTCGCCACGTCTCTTTAATTTATCCCAAGTAACAACCTGGTAGTTGAGGACGGAGATACTCCTCAACCTATCCAGTTTGCTGCTGGGCGATAGCTGAACTAAGAAGAACGGCAAAGACCGCTTCTCCCGTCTGGCTCTGACTGTAGCGAACGGCTTGACCCCGATAAAGTCGAGATCGTCGCTCGCTTTTTGACGGAGCTCATTTAAGAGCACCTGTGGTTCCGTGCAGGAATCTATGCCCTTCAAGAGGACCGTCTGATATTTATCCACTTTGGGGGTAAAACTGAAGAACTCAGTCGTGGATTTCTTTAACAATTCTTTTATAATTTTATGCTGCGCCACTGTTGAGCAGTGGATAGCATGTCTATCTTTATTTAAACGTTTAATAAAAAAGTTTTGGCCTATGGCCGACTTACATAGGTCAATAGTTTCCTGCAATTCCATTTTGTAAGTGTTTATTGGTGGCACTTTTTCTTTTTTATTTTGGGGCGGCTGTGGCTGCTGTTGGTGTTCTCCTCGCTGCTGCTGACTCTGCTCCTGTGGTTTTTGTTGCTGCTGCTGCTGTTGCTGTTGTGTTTGCTTTCTCGGCCGTTGCTCCTTCGGCTGCTGCTGTTGTTGTTCCTTTGGCATTTGTTGTTGTTGCTGCTGCTCTTGAGCATTAAGGTCTGACTGCTTATTTTTCTGTGGCAGCTCTTGCTGTGTCGCTGCCTTTTTTGGCGCCTGCACCACTTTTTTCTGCTCGCGCTCCTGCTTCTCCCTTTCGCGTCGAGCTTCTTGCTTTGTCTGAGCGCTTCTATCAGTGGGGTCACGATGGCATTGAGGCGTTCCATCTCCCCCCGAATGACATCTATTTTTTGGCTGATGGCCTGCTCGTCCAATTCTTGCGCCTCATTTTCCTCTTCGAAGGACGCCTCTGGCGATGTGAGGTCAACAAGCAGATTGCTGTTGCTGTCCCCCGTTGTATACAATCCCTCGCCACCCTCTGACATATATTCGATGTCATCGTCGGATGGCGAGGTATCCAGTTGCTCTTGTATTTTTGCTGCTGCTGTCGTTTTGGCTGTGCGCGCCGTTTCCTTCACCCCGGCTGGCAGCTGGCCTGAGGTGATGGTGGAGCGGCGCTTCACGAGGTTCGGCGCACAGCTAATCCTCTTCCTCCTCTTATTTTTAGTGTCGGCTGTTGTTGCCGTTGGTGGGTGTGCCGTTGTTGCTACGGCACTTGTTGATGGCGTGGCTGGTGGTGCCATCGCTTGCTTGGTTGTTGTTGTTGTTGCTACGCCTTTTGTTGGTGGTGCCATAGCTGGCTTTATTGTTGTTGCTGGGACACCTTTCGATGTCCCCGCATTGTTGTTCGATACCATTTGCTGCTCCTCCCACTCAATGAAGTTTTCGACTTCGCGATTGTGGAAAAAAGCAGCCAAATAAAAATTGTTGCCCGACTGGGATTCGAACCCACTACCTTCGGATTGTCGGTCTGCCACCATTTTTTTTTTTTTTTTGTAAATTCATTTTTATTTTTTTCAATTATCTTAGAATTATCTTAAAGCTAGACAAAAATTCATAAAAACTAGCCTACTTATCAATATCTTAAAACTAACTTACTGGCCCCAGTCGGGCGCTCTAAGTTAAACTAGAATAACTTAATGCTAATGCCTTTCGGCCTAAGAACTATCTTAATACTAAATCCAGGTCGGTTTTATTTTTTACCGAGAAGAATTTCACAAAAAAACTCGGTATCTGTCTTTATTTTTTGGTTTTATAAAAAACTTACAAACTACATAAAACTAAATTAAAGCTAGTTAAAACTACTTAAAACTACTTACAACCTACTTATAAGCTACTTACAAACTAGAACAGCCACAGCAAGCATTTTCCGGTTTTTATAAGTTTTTTGTATTTTTGTTGATTTTATAATTTTTTTTTTTTTTTTTTTTGCCACCCTGACTGTCCCTACTTAAAACTAACTACCTAAGACTATGTAAGTCGGCCATGCAAGGGAAAATAGCAAGGTCAACTATTAAATGTCTGTAGGAACTTCATCTTCGTTTTTCAACCACCAGAACTGGTTCTCCTGCTTTACCCTATCTCTTCGGTCCCGTTCGGACACAGTCCTACTGAACCGAAGGTGCTCAGCTCCGTCTTGTGCGAGGACGTCTCGACCGTAAAGGAGCCGCCGATCCACAGTTCTACGGCCGACGTGGTAGATTAGCGGAACCGCCGCTCTATCCTGGATCAGCACTCGACTGTCTAGGTGAAGGAATGCATCGGGCGGAATAAAGCCGCTTAGACGCACACTCTCGTAGTATTCCTTGTTGGGGTAATAAGCCCCGAAAAAAGCTGTTAGACGAGGACATCGCTCTTGCAATGTGACCTCGAATAAGCTTCAGCAAGAAATTATCTATCCTGTTTATGTTGGCCCCGTTGTATAGAGCCAGGTTGGAATAGTAGTGTTTGTACTCCGACTCTGGTGTTCTGTGCAATCCAAGGCAGCGTCGAAGACACTGCCTCTCAAACACCCGAATCTTTTCCATTTGAGATGGGGCAACGTTGAACCAAACCGGGCATCCATAGGCAATCATCGGCCGGATAAGGGCCATGTAGCAAATCACCTTCACCCTGCTGTCAAGCCGGCTGCTATAAAACAACCGTTTCGTCAGGGCAAAAGCTCCCCCAGCCCTGGCCAGAACAGCATTTATATGTCTGTCGAAATACAAATACTGATCAATCCAGATGCCAAGGTACTTTACTACACTTTTACTCGCCAGTGGATGTCCATTTGGCCCTACGATCACCAGCTTGCGCCAGTTCTTTCTCGTATCCCTTGTGGCTCTAAGCAACGGAGTCCTTAACAAGATAGTTTCTGATTTCTGAAAGTTGATTTTCAACTTCCAGTCATCACAATATCGCTGAATCTTCTCGAAGTCACGCTGCAAAAGAATCCTGATGACCTCGACTTTTCTAGCTGTTCTGCACGCAATTAGATCGTCGGCATACGCAATTGCCTGAGTTAGACTACTTATCAGATCGCTGGTGTAAATGCTGAATAGAATCGGCGAGTTGACCGCTCCCTGCTGAAGACCATTTTTATTATTAAAGGTTGTGGCAGAAGTTACATTGCCACTTTTGACAACAAACTTTCTGCCATTGAGCATATCATAAAGCATATACAATAGTGGTTTACTAATGCCAAGTCTGGTCAGCTTTAGATAAAGACCCTCTAACCATACGGTGTCGAAGGCCTTCTCCAAATCAACCAGACAGGCACCCGTACACTGCTTCTTAGATTTGTTCCATTGGACATCAGAAACGAGTTTCGACGCGGCATGAATAGTGTCATGTCCCGCCTTAAAACCGAACTGATTGTCCGGTATGATATTATTGTCCTCTGCCCACTTAGACAGAGCTCTATTGATAACTTTTTCGAATACCTTGCTGATACTCGGAAGAGTCCCTTTTTCGGGAGAGGATGCACCACAGCTGTCTTCCACCGCACTGGATAATATTCATTATTCAGAGCGTTGTTAAACAGAGTGGTATAAATATCTACTGCTTCTTGAGGTAAATGTCGAAGTACAACGTTGGATATGCCATCGACTCCTGCAGACTTCTTCTTCTTTAATGAATCGAAGATGAGCTGGAGCTCCACCTTCGTAATTAACAGGGAACTGGGCCCATTTCGCTCGGCGATTATGGCGTTTGCCAAATGATCTTCATTGAACCCGGTGAAACCAAGGTTCTCTGATCGCCATTGCGTGATGTCATTCCGAAGGTAGAAGTGATGGAGCAAGGCTCTGTTTTCCAGGTCGTGATTGGGGCGAATGCACGCATTCACCTTGTACACTTGCTGGAAATCAGCCCCCACAGCCTCCACTTTCTCCTGCGGATCTTCGACAATAAAGAGGTCATCGTCCAAGATGGCGTCCTCTGGATTAATTCCTGCTGTCAGAAGTACGTCTCTGTTATCTGTCGTTCTCTGAAGCTTGAGCTGAAGATCGTTCTGATCATTCCTTCTAAATATCTTGTTAATTTGCGGAAACATGATCGGGTCGCTAGCATTAACGGCCCGAATTTTGTTGTCCCAATACAAATTAATTGACAACCGATAGTTCTCTTTAATTAGTTGGTTGATGTTTTTGATCGACGACTTCAGTGTCCTAATCTCCAGATGGTGAGGGTCAGTAAACCGTCGGTACAAGAGTTTTAGTCTTGTCAGCAGTCCACTTTTTTGTCTGTATAGTGCGTCAATGGTTGCGTTTCGATACATGTCGGTTGCGTCCCGTTGCTTGTATTTCGGTATTGTTCTGTTCATTGTTCGTTTGATTGTCTCCTCCATTTGTTCTAGGTATTGGTTTATTTCGTTATTTGTCAAATTCCTGTCATTTGGTGGGGATATGTTGTTCGATCTGATTTCGCTCGATAAGGCGTTGGTAAAGCGTGGCCAGCGCACCTTACTGTAATTGTAAGTATGCACAGGTACATACTCATCCAACTCCACGAGCTCGTTCGGAAGCTGTATTACGGCGGCGAGTCCGCAGTGATCACCGTCGTACTCGATCGTTCGTAAGCAGTTTCTTGGTCTTTGACCCACAGTGTCAGTAATTGTCAGTCTTGCGTCTATTAGCAATAGATCCAGGTAGGCACCGCTTCTTGGAAACGATGGCCGATCCGTAGCCAGCAGGTCGACACCATATTCAGTGTTGTATCGATTCATCCAATTGAAAAGATGAATACCTCTTTGATTCTGAATTTGATTTCCCCAATCTTGGTGTTTGGCATTCAAATCACCGGCCATGAGTAAAAGTAATTTTCTTCCAAGCTCAAGTGTAGACATTCGAAAAGTTTTTCAAGCTCTGTGAGGTGAAAAAATTTGGGTGAGGAAATTTGGGGATTAACGGGCGTTGCTGTAGGAGCACACGTTGATGGGCGTATCTCTACCGCTGTCTGCTTAGCCGCTTTGTTGTGTCTTATTTGCTGGAAAGCTGAGCAACACCGATAATTAGCAGGGTGCCCCTCTTTTCCACAAAGTGCACACTTAAGCTGGGTCATGTCTTGGACCCGTTCTTCACCGAGTTTCCACTCCCCCTTGTTGTGGTCCTCACCCCACTCAACGCAGCGTGACTGCATTTCGCAGTTTGCTGCAGCGTGGGCAAACTTTTGGCAGCGCATGCATTGAAGGATGTCGCCACGTCTCTTTAATTTATCCCAAGTAACAACCTGGTAGTTGAGGACGGAGATACTCCTCAACCTATCCAGTTTGCTGCTGGGCGATAGCTGAACTAAGAAGAACGGCAAAGACCGCTTCTCCCGTCTGGCTCTGACTGTAGCGAACGGCTTGACCCCGATAAAGTCGAGATCGTCGCTCGCTTTTTGACGGAGCTCATTTAAGAGCACCTGTGGTTCCGTGCAGGAATCTATGCCCTTCAAGAGGACCGTCTGATATTTATCCACTTTGGGGGTAAAACTGAAGAACTCAGTCGTGGATTTCTTTAACAATTCTTTTATAATTTTATGCTGCGCCACTGTTGAGCAGTGGATAGCATGTCTATCTTTATTTAAACGTTTAATAAAAAAGTTTTGGCCTATGGCCGACTTACATAGGTCAATAGTTTCCTGCAATTCCATTTTGCAAGTGTTTATTGGTGGCACTTTTTCTTTTTTGTTTTGGGGTGGCTGTGGCTGCTGCTGGTGTTCTCCTCGCTGCTGCTGACTCTGCTCCTGTGGTTTTGTTGCTGCTGCTGCTGTTGCTGTTGTGTTTGCTTTCTCGGCCGTTGCTCCTTCGGCTGCTGCTGTTGTTGTTCCTTTGGCATTTGTTGTTGTTGCTGCTGCTCTTGAGCATTAAGGTCTGACTGCTTGTTTTTCTGTGGCAGCTCTTGCTGTGTCGCTGCCTTTTTTGGCGCCTGCACCACTTTTTTCTGCTCGCGCTCCTGCTTCTCCCTTTCGCGTCGAGCTTCTTGCTTTGTCTGAGCGCTTCTATCAGTGGGGTCACGATGGCATTGAGACGTTCCATCTCCCCCCGAATAACATCTATTTTTTGGCTGATGGCCTGCTCGTCCAATTCTTGCGCCTCGTTTTCCTCTTCGAAGGACGCCTCTGGCGATGTGAGGTCAACAAGCAGATTGCTGTTGCTGTCCCCCGTTGTATACAATCCCTCGCCACCCTCTGACATATATTCGATGTCATCGTCGGATGGCGAGGTATCCAGTTGCTCTTGTATTTTTGCTGCTGCTGTCGTTTTGGCTGTGCGCCCCGTCTCCTTTACCCCAGCTGGCAGCTGGGCTGAGGTGATAGTGGAGCGGCGTCCTTCACGAGGTTCGGCGCACAGCTAATCCTCTTCCTCCTCTTATTTTAAGTGTCGGCTGTTGTTGCCGTTGGTGGGTGTGCCGTTGTTGCTACGGCACTTGTTGATGGCGTGGCTGGTGGTGCCATCGCTTGCTTGGTTGTTGTTGTTGCTGCTACGGCTTTTGCTGGTGGTGCCATAGCTGGCTTTATTGTTGTTGCTGGGACACCTTTCGATGTCCCCGCCGTGTCGTTTGATGCCATTTGCTGTTTTTCCCACTCGATGAAGTTTTCGACTTCTCGATTATGGAAAAAAGCAGCTAAATAATTTTTCCCCGACTGGGACTCGAACCCGTGATCCTCAGGTTGTGGGTCTGCCACCTCTTCCTCTAAGCTATTAACACTATTGGGAATCGCTTGGTTAAAATTGAACTTTACTACGTCACTCCGAGATAATTACTTTTAATAAACTGGGAAGCCGAAAACGTCTACACACTTCCACAGTACGAGATCGACATAGATATTCGACTTGGTTACAAAGATATGAGCATTTGAAATTTCCATACAAAGTGCAATTTGTTTATAATAAAAAAAAAAAAAAAATAGGAGGTGTTTAATTAAAATTTTTTTGATTTTTGAAATGTGCAATTAGGAATACATCACCTAAGATTTTTTTTTTCGCGAAAATCGAAAGTGCGCCGACTGACTTCGAGGTGGTGCTAGTTTGTTGTTCATGAATGACGATTTACGCTACGTTACGTTACAAATCTTTTATTTGTTCGTAAATTGTTATTGTTGATAGAACTATCAATTTGTTTAAATTTTGTTAATTACTTAGTAAACAACGGTTTTCCAAATTCTCAAATTGGTTTTCCAAATTTGCCAAAACGATTTCCAATCGATTGATACCGATAAAGGGGTTTTTTATTTCTATGCCTGCAACGCCAAATCTTAGATTGTTAATAACTAATTAACTACGGTTTTCCAAATTTTAAAAATGATTTCCCAAATTGTTTCCAAATTATTTGCATTTCAAAAAATGGAATTCATGATTGTCACCTGCTAAGTATACGGCGGTAAAAAATTGCAAGTTAGTGGTGCCGTTGATTTTAATTTTTTTTTTTAAGAAAGTCATTGCTCTTATGGTGGATTTACATGTATCATGATCTTGCTCTTCAAGAAAAGTAGAGCGGGTCAGATATAGTGACAAAATATGAACGTGTAAAAGAGTGCAGGGGTGGTAACTCTTTTTAAATTACTATAATATGCTATATTCTGTTTGGCGGTCAAAAACATATGTTTTTGTTATTTTCTTATTTTATTTGTAGATTAAGATTCAGTCGATAATAGTTTGTATTTTCATTCAATACCTAATTTAATTTAACAAAATTTTCTCGGTGTTTTAACGTTTGTTCAATAATTGCTTTGCACGGATATCTACAAGTCTTTAAACCAATGTATTTACACTTTCATATATCAATTGTTTTTTTTTTGTCTTTGACCCTTCACTTCTTTTTTATTTTAATTTCTCAATCAGGCCAAAAAGCTATAGCAAAACATGCACACATACACAACATGAACATGTGCACACAAATACAGACGCAGATGCCATAATAAAGATGAACATGTTCGTCTTTACTATAATCTTGATCTTGATTTCTATGTTTTACCATAATCTTGATTTTATCAAGATGCTCTTGATATTATCAAGATACTTTTGATTTTGGTCTCTCTATCCAACAAACGAAACTTTTATATTTTACATCCTTTTCTTTTTTAAAGAAACGAAATCAACATACATGTAAATCCACCGATCTAAAAGCGGAGAAATAATCCCCCCTTCCATACGATTTTTTTTTCTAAAAATATCATTTCATAAAGTATCCTGCATGAAAAAGGGAACACCCTGTATTTGGTTTTGTTTTGACATCTAATTGACAGCCCAAGGTGAATAATTCTGACGCAGGACGTGTCCAACAAATAGAAACCAAACAAGGGCCAGGTTCACATTAGGTGTTTTTTTTCCTTGCGGGAATGGACTTCTACGAAAAAAACAACGTCGGGGCTCAACAATGATCCGTGGTTCAAAATTTATTAATTCATCAAATTCTGTAGATCTACTGGGCTTTAATGATGATTTAGGTTTCATATAAGTTATAATACCCAGTTACATGCTTGAACCATCCTCAGTTCTCATTCTCAATGCAGACAGTTCTAGTAACTTGCTTTCTATTGTTTTAATTTTCCAATATGGATATCCAATGCTCTGAATGCAATTTCTTAACTTCAAAAAGTGATTTGATTTGTTGCGGTATTTGTCCATCCGGTTTTCATTTCAACAGCACACAAATTAGTGATTCATTACGTTCTACGTTTGAATCTAATGAAAACATTTTTTGGAAGTACAATTCATGCATAAAAATTTCTCTCTTCAGTTGCATACTCAAAATCAAAGACTTATATCGTTTCTTTGTAGACAATAAATCTGAGTTCGATAAACTCGTGAAACCCCCACGGTAAACTAGCTCTCAAGCAAAGCCGCTGCCGCCATCGGCTATTGATCTTAACAAAAACGTTAAACAATTACAGCCCTCTACAGATAAAACCATTTCTTCTTCTCCTCGCTTTCTTTATTCGCCTTCGCAAAAAAACACACCCTCTTCGTCTCCCTCCCTCAAAAGTTGTGATAGCAAACGTGCATTAAATAAAAAAAAAACTTTTCCCTTATCTAAGCAAAACACTAAAACAACAAGCAAGTCCAACTCTTCCACAAAGAGTGACGATCTTGCTAAAGCTGTTTGTAATGTGAAAGCTTCAACATCTAATGGGATTACAACGACTGATGTTTGCCTGATGCCCATTTCTTCATCTTCTCTGTCCGCTGGTTCTGACAGATCATGTAAGCTTAATACACAGCTCAATTGATTTAAGAAACTCCGATGCTGTAAAAGGAAATGAAGTTGTTGTTGTTGGCGATGAAGGTGATGCTACTTTATCCGCAGCTGTAAAAGAGGTTGTTTTTGTTGATGATGGAGATCAGAGAATATGAATTACCAAGAAGCCAATCTTTCGTACGTTTCACCCTCTAAGACCCATTTGTTTACATTGTTGTATTTGTAATTTCACTTCGTGTCGATGAATAGATGTGAATTGCAGAACAATTGGCAAGTTTATATTTCTTGAGCGCTCAGTATTTTTCCTCAATTTTTAGACAGAGCAGGAGAATAAAATATAAACACTATTCCTCACATATAAGTCAAAACAACTCTCTTTTCCTTTTCTTCTTATGTAATTTACTGCGACAAAAAATAATTGAGCAAGCGAATCCAAAAAATTTCAGTCTCAGTTTTTAAGGAGAAAAGTGAGAAATTTTTGGGAGGAATCCTGTTTATATTTCTGAACGCTCTGAGTCCTCTGAGATCTCAGAAATATAAACTGGCTAAATGTAACGCGGTGAGATTTATTTGTTTTGACAGCTGTTTTTTTTTTCTTTGAAAATTGGAAAATAGTTTTGAGAATTTTACTTCGGCTAATAACAAAAACATCTATGTGAAATTGTTTAATTAATTTAATGTACACAAACAATTGTAATTGTTAGTTAATAATCTTCCACAATTATAATAAAATACACAAAATGAATCCATAAAAGGTCTTCAATCACCCAGATTTCCATTCATCTTCAATGCATCTTGCATATTATACAGGGTGGCCTTTTCTTCATCCAGAAAAATTTTAAAATTATTGTTGGATATATTCTAAGGAAAAAAATAGTTAAGAAAAATAAGAAATACAAATATAGTTTTTCTGCAATTTGACACCGGAACTTCAATTTGTTGTTTAAACTCCACTAAACTCTCAATTTCCACTTGGTGGGTTTTATTATCCTCTGTCGGGATTCGGGTATTGATCTGGATTAACTTTAAGTACAAAAAAGAAATAATGAGGAATTTTCAAAATCGTTTTTGTAGCACGTGTTAAAAGGTGATCCAGATACGGATCTCTATCGAATATAATAAAACAGCAATAGCTACTTTTGATTTTTTAAACTTCAAGATATCTAAGATTTTGGTTTTGAGTGTTTAATAAAGGAGAACTGAATACTTATTACTGAAATTATAATTCATAATGTAAAAAAAATTAAATAGTTTTAACAAAAACACTAACTTTTTTTTTAGTTTAAAGTTTGATAATTATTTTTTTTTAAAATAATTACGAAACAACTTAATTTGAAAAATTGATTCAAGAATGGTTTTTGAGAAATTATAGCATGACCTTGTAGCTGTTGTCGTATTTTTTAGTTTTTTCATTTTAAATATAATTTGTCGTAAAATTCAAAAAAGTTAAGTTAAGTGCTGCGTTGATTTTTATTTTTTTTATTTAAGAAAGTCATCACTCTTATCTAAAAGGGGAGAAATAATCCCCCCTCGTATACGTTTTTTTTTTCTAAAAATATTATTTCATAAATTATCCTGCATGAAATAGGGGACACCCCGTATTTGGTTTTGTTTTGATATCTAATTGACAGACTAAGTTGAATAATTCTGACCACGGGGCGTGTTCAACAATAAGAAACCAAACTAGGGCCCGGATCACATTAGTACGTATTTGGCGTGAATTAGTGTGTAGCAGTGTAAAACAAAGTGACGAAAATTAATATCTATTTTCACATACCCTACTCGAAGTTATATTTACTTCAATAGTGCACAAGAGTAGGTAGTAAGGATATTCATCGAAAATGAAATATATTTTAATTTGCAAAATGGAAGAGAGTTTTTTATTTTTGTTTAGCATTGTTTATATTTTATATTTTGTATCATTGCGAATAATTTGCTATGGTTTTGAGTCGGTTTTGAGGAGCTTTTAATTCAATTGCACTCATTAAGCCTGAATTATAAAAGAAAAACAGATTTAGGTGTGGATTTAACTAATAAATAAAGCCAAACCCCAAACCAACATGAAATCATGGGGAATCATTTGTAAAAAATACAAAATATGGCAAGCACACAACCTTTAAAGGCTCTCCCAAGCCAATTCGAATTTGCAGCGAATCATTCACAATAGTTCAAAATATGACACATACACAATGCTAAACAAAAACAAAAAATCGTCGTCGCCCCGCATTCGCTTTGGTTTGGTAGAGCCTTTAATATGGAACTGGAGATTTCGGTCCGAATCTTCACTTTTCTCCATACTGTTTTAAAATTTCGAAATGTGAGATTTCAGTGAATTTAAATGAATGCGAACGAAACAAATATCTAATATCACAGTTTGCACTATTATAATTTCAAAAAACGTAATCACTCAAAAGTTATCATGTATAATAGCTGAAATAATCCCGTGTAAACACCCAACACAAATGAATGTATAGACAAAAACAATTTGTTGCTATAAGTTCCCAACAAAATGAAAATCAAGATTTTATTTTAAAACTTTTGTTATTTCAAGTATACAGAACAAGATTTCATAAATATTTCGACGAAATCTCAATGAAAACTTTAGATTACGACGAAATTTTAAAGAAATCCTGCTCGAATTCGAGTGCTTAAAGTTTTTCAGCTGAAATATCAGATCTCGGTTTGGTGGAAACGTAGTATTAGATTGCGTATTAGGCCCTAACTACAAGTCTGTTCGTGTAATTCCCATAACTACGAATTTTATTTATATTATATGAGCTTGGACATAACTTTGGGCTAAATTCGTAGAAAAACCTTTCTCACAATGAGTTTCAAAGTTGTCACCTAAGGCACACTACTGGTATAAAAACGATATTATGGATATTATAGTATTAGCAATACTTCAAAGCCACAAAGGCTGATACACATTCTGTTAAGTATTATATTGATATTTTTTTTAATAAAATTAAGATGTCAAATTCGTCACTAAGGAAAAAATCAGTGCTCGTGTAAGCAAGAAAAACTCAAGCTTTGAAACCATGTTTTTATCATTTTGCTCTCGTAGTTAATATCATGAACATGACACACTTGTGGAATAAGTTAATACTATAATATCCGTACCACTAGTGTGTCACGGGTATTATATCAGTAACTTACACCTTTTTTTATTTAAAGTTGCTCCAAATCTTCCACATAGTTTTAATTTGGATGATATATAAGGTTAAGTTAGCACTTTAAATTTCGTTCTTCCGGTTTTCATACTTTTTGAACATGTCCACGATTTTCAAAAATAACCGACAAATTAATTCACCATTCCTATACAGACTGTGGTCAGTGACTATTTGCTTCTATGTGTGCGGCTTTCACTATTAGTTGGTTCTATGTGGGCTGCTTGCACTGCTTTTCACTAATACTTTGAAAATCTAATCATCACAGCTGTTCGCTTCAGCTTGTAGGCAAATCAAACTGACAACTGAGGATTGCCATCTTTATATTGTTTATCTATGGTGACAATGCTGCTGTGAAAGATATTGTTGTTGTTGCTGATTGTAGTGCAGTCATTATTGTGTGTGACGTCGATTAATGGTGCCGCAGACGTCATGGTATCCGTTGGTGTTGACTCAATTGTTGAAAATGTGAATGCCGTTGTTGCCAATGCTGATGATTTTCATAGTGTCAAAGACGTTGTTCAAAAAAGTGAAAACTTGGATACCGCCGGTCTTATTGATGGTTGTGCTGCTCATGTTGCTTTTTTTGATGATGCTGGTCTAAATGCTGATGCCTCTGTTGGTAATGTATTAAAAAATATTAATGGTGCCGCAGGTGTCGTAGCCTCTGGTGGTGCCGATATTGTTGTTGCTGTAAATGGTATCAGTTTTGTTGCTCCTGTTGAATTTTTATCGGGAAGAAGTCATCATAATAAAGAAAAACAAACACATCACCGTATTGTTTCCGGTACAAGCACACAAAAGGTGGATTTAGAAATTTATAATAACCTAAAATGGTTTCATTTGTCTAAATTCTCTTTATTGACATCCACCAATTCTATTATAAACTAATTATCCTCAAACTTAAATGTGGATCCTTCACTTTTAAAATGCCTTACATTTCTAAAAACTGGATCTGCTCCAAGTCTAAGATTCATTTGCTTCAAAATTGGAGTTCCTACGGAGCTTGTTAGTTCCGTATTCAACCCATCATTTTGGCCTAGCGGGATCAAAATTCGGAAATTTGAACACATTCCAAAAAACATACCATTAATAGGGGAACAAATAAAACTATAAGTAATGTTTGTCCATCTAACTTCATAATTGCTGATTGTCTGAAGATGTACTACCATAACTCCAGTGGAATTCGTACTAAACTGCCTGCTTTGTATCATGCATCTAGTCATGTCGACTATGATATAATAATTATCGTTGAATCCTGGCTTTGGAATGGAATCTCTGATTAAGAAATTTTTGATGGAAATTCTTATATCACGTTCCACAAGGATCGTTGTTTTACTGTTGAAGAACGTGGAGGTGTCTACTTTCGGGAGTCCGTTCATGCATTTCTTGTAATTTAATTATCTTCAGATGTTACTGTTAACATTATTATAAGTTATATTCCACCGAAGAGTAACATTGATATTTATGAAAAACACCTTGCTAATATAGATTTTTATATATAATCTAAGCACACAAAATTTTCGTAATCGGTGATTTTAATTTAGCTGATGTAAATTGGTTGCATTCTTATTCTGAAAATTTGCTTATTCCTTCTAACTTAATAAGAGATACTAAAATAACTTTTCTTGGATCATTTATTTGCTCCCAATTTAAACCAAATCAATAAAATTGTTAATAATTTAAACGAAATCCTTGATCTTATATTTATTCCTTATGATGATTTTAAAGCCTCAGTTAATAAAGTTGTTCCATTTACATTGTTAAAAAATTCAGTTCATCATAAAAAATTATACATTGAAGTTGAACTATATAACTATTTAACAATTGATCATAACTATCTAAAATCTTATAACTTCTTAAAGGCCAACTTCACTGAACTCGATAACTACCTTGGAAATATTGACTGGAAAACAGAGTTTTTAAGTTTAAATTTGAATGATATGTTTAATAATTTTTCGAGTTTTTTACATAATGCTTTCAATTTATTTGTACCAACTAGATTGAAAAAGAATGTCTCAAAGCCTCCATGGCTTGATACAACTAAATAAGATAGCGCATTGCGCATCATTCACATAAAATGACGTCATCGACGCACACAAATACTTTTTCCAAGATTAATAAAACAAAGAATTTTTGACTAAAATTTATTAATTAAATATGAAATATAATTTCCTAAAAGCAATGCACTTGTTTTTAGGATTCTGCACACACATTTTTATTATAAAAAGAACAAAAGTATCAGAGAAAGTTGTGCGTCGATGACGTAGATGCGCAGAACAAAACGAAAAAATAACAGGACGGCGTTATCTGTTTAGTTGTATCATGCCTCCATGGTATAATAGGGGGTTGGCTCACCTGAAAAGTTTTAAAAACAAATCTTTTGCCAAGTTGAAAAAATGTACGATTTGAATGATAAGATACAATTTTGTAAGCTTCGGAAAGAATTCATTGCTCTCAGTAAATTCTCGCACAGAAATTATGTCATGAACGTTGAGGTCAACTTAAAAAATGACCTAAAGCGATTCTGGTCCTTTATTAATTCTAAACGGAAATCGATTGGTATTCCCAATTCTATGAATTTCAAAGGTAAAGAATCTTCTGAGGTTAATAAGACTCTTGATCTTTTTGCTCACTTTTTTGAATCCTTTTATTCTAACGCTCAGGTAAATGCTTTCATTCCATCTAATGATCAGCCCAAAGTAGATATTGGGTCCATACAGTTAAATTCTGTTGATATTTCAGAAGGACTACAAAGTCTAAAACCGAATACTAAACCTGGTATGGATGGCACTCCTGCCACAGTCTTAAAACGGGGCTCTAATTTCCCTTGCCTACCTTTGCTTATTATTTTAAATCTTTCTCTATTTTCCGGAATATTCCTGGACGAATTGAAAACTTCTTTTCTAACTCCCATTTTTAAATCAGGCTCAAAAAATAACGTTGAAAACTATAGGGGAATTTGTAAGTTGTCTGCAATACCTAAACTTTTAGAAAGTCTAATTAAAATAAAACTTGATTTTCTTGTGAAGAAACAACTTAGTAGTGCCCAACATGGGTTTATTTCAGGAAGATCGACTGTTACGAATTTAGCTTGTTTTTCTTCTTTCGTGGTTGAATCCATCGAAAAGCAAAGCCAAGTTAATGCTATTTATACAGACTTCAGCAAGGCCTTTGATTCTGTATGTCACAATATATTGCTTCGTAAACTTGAAATATTTGGCATTCACTCAAGTCTACTTCAGTGGATCGGCTCATTCTTAATTGGTAGGCTGCAAGACGTGAAAATTGAAGAATATACTTCAAGGCCTATTAGATGTACCTCAGGTGCCCCTCAAGGTCATCTTGGGCCTTTGCTTTTTATAATATTTATTAATGATATTGTCAACCATATTAATTTTAGCCACTGTCTAGTATATGCTGATGACGACTTCACTAAACTTCAACTGGATTTAGATAGTTTATTCCGTTGGTGTAAGTTAAACTGCCTCAACTTAAACGTTAAAAAATGTTTTGTTATTTCTATCTCCAAGAAACATTTTATATACGAGTTTCCTTATTCTCCAGTCTCAAGTCTTCAGAGAACTTTAAATGTTAAAAATTTAGGGGTTACATTTGACTCCAAATTTTCATTTGTTCCACATGTTGAGGGCACTGTCACCAAAGCTAACACAATATTAGGATTTATAAAAAGAAATTCAACGGATTTTTTCGATCCCTACACCTTTGTTGTGCCCTATTCTACTTTAGTAAGATCTACGAGTATTCTGGAATATGCTGATTTCATCTGGAACCCTCACCAACAACTGTCCTCTGATAGAGTTCAAAAGATCCAGAATCGTTTTACAAAGTGTTTTTTTATAAAATGCATTGGAATTTCTGTCCAAATTCCCTAGCCAGGCAAAACCTTCTTAGTTTGCAGCTGCTCAAATCTCGAAGAACTATTCATGATATAGTGTTTGTGCGTGATACTCTGTGCTACCACATTAAATGCCCTACCTTACTGTCTTTAATTTGTATTTATGCTCCAACAAGATCGTTGAGAGAAAGACACCTTCTTTTTCAACCTAAACATCGAACAAACTATGGAATGAATGAGCCCATTTCAAGGTCAGTTAGAGAGTTCAATGAAATTAATGGACATCTTGATCTTTCAATTTCCAGAATCAAATTCAAAAATGATTTACTGTACTTATTTTTAAGAATTCAATTTTATTATTGTTTAATGCTAAGCTTAAAGTATATAATAATTCTATAGTAATCTGTGGAGCTTGTTACTCGTAAGTGAATAAATAAATGAATAAATAAAAAAAGTTAAACCACCAAATCAGTGAGCTAAAAGTGAGGTGTTATGGATCAAAACTTTAGTATATAGATAAAAACACATATCGTTAAATAAATAAATAGATAGATATAATAGATTAATTAATAAATACAAACCTAAAACATTTTGGCTTACAGTTATGAGAAATAATACAAATATGCTCGGCTGCCAAACTGAATTTAAATTATAAAATGGCTAGTTATAGCTTTAAGCGTGACCATGTTTACTAATACAAGCAATATAGAAATGAATTAACACAAACTAAAAGCTCTCCCAAGCCAACGCGAATGCTTTGTATATTTGTCATATTTTGTTCTAATGTGAATGATTCGCTGCGAATCAATCGGCATTCGCGTTTGTTTAGATCCTTAATACTACGTTTTCATTAGACCAAAAGAGAAAATTTCCAAATTTGATTCCCACACAAATTCAGATTTCGAAATGATATAGTCTTAACCAAATTTGCACGGAATTATGTAACGGACACACTCAGTTGGGTACATTTTAAAGGGCTCTGAAAAGATTTTGTACGAAAATGTCAAAGCTGAAACAAAAAGTGAACAACAAAATGCGATTTACAGGCAGTTGAAATTCCAAAAAACCAAATGAAATGTCATAAGAAATATCAAACTATAGATGAAAGCACTTTTTCTGTGATTTGCAAAATTACCTCTATTGGGCTCTAATGAAAACGTGGCATTACATAAAAATTATATAATAATTTTACTGGATGACTATTGAAGCGAAAGCTCCTTGGTCATTTTACAAAAGCAATATAGAGAGATTAAAGAAACATAGGTACATCGCTTTTATTACGTTGATATAATTTTCACAAGAAAATATTGAAAGAAGCAGTAATACTCCAATAGGGTATTTACCTCTCTTCAGAGGGGAAACAGGAGCACTATTGAAACAGGAGCACTATAAAAATCAATTTTATGTCTGAAATGCTAAGCAATTCTGTTAGTTGGATATGCGGATCAAAATTGTTTAGGATCTATCGTTGTGTTAGAACCCTATTACATGATGATTCTTTGCGTCCGACTCTTTTCAAAATTCAATGAATGTGAAATCAGATGTTTCTTCTCCTTCGCACTCATGAAAATTCGAAATGAGTCAGACGCAAAGAATCATCGTGTAATAGAGGTCTAACTTATTCAAACAAATCAATATATAAATCTGCTATATAGGTATTTATAAATATATTTATTACGGACAATTATTACTAGGCGTGTTTTGCTATCATCGTTATCTGGATCTGGATTAATACCTACTACAAAAACGGTTTTGAAAATGTCCCATTATTTTGTTTTTGTTTTATGCTTAAAAGATAATCCAGATCCAGGTAAAAGGTAATAAAACACAGCTATTAAGGTTCTCCCAAACCAACGCGAATGCGGAGCTATTCGCAGCGACTCATTCACAATAGCACAAAATATGACAAATACACAACGCTAAACAACAACAAAAAATTTCCACGGATTCGCGTTGGTTTGGGAGAGCTTTTAATAAAAATAAACGCTGCGGTTTTTAAATACAACGCCAGTGATCCGTTCTTTTTCTAACAATAGTTGACTTTTATCCTTTATTTCAAATAGTAACGATTCGTAACAATATGACGTCATAACAACGTTCCTAAATGCATTTTGGAATGTCAAATAGTTATGATTTGTAACTATTTAAACTCATGTCCAGGGCATGAGTTGAAAGTGTTGACCTGTCAAAGTACAGATAGGAATAACCCATTTGTTTACAAAACAAACCAAATTTTTGTTGGTTTTGATAAAACTCAGAGAAAAAACAATAATTAAAATAATATTCGTGCTAATTATAAAGCAAAATATACGATCTTATGCAATAACAATGCAAATAAAATATTTTTCATCCATTTATCTGACACATTAACAATATCTAATAACGTTTCGTTCCTTAATAGAATTGTAACAATCCGAACAAAGCCTAACAATAACATATCAACATTTATTTTTGACATAAAAACAATAGTTAACTAATCTCTTTCAAACAAGCCATATTTTTCCATCAATTTTGATGAGATAATTGCGTTGAATAATGAAAAGTATAATCCTTTTTCGAAACAAACTTATTAGGTCGGTTTGGCACTTAATATTTCGTTGAAGCCTTTTTTAAAACTTGAAAATAACAGAAAAATTTCAAAAATAACTGACATATTCGTGGTGGATTCAGCCCAACTGTCTATGTGTGCGAATAAATGCGTGGTGAATTTAGCCCAGCTGTCAATGTGTGCAAAAACTAAGTAGTGGATTAAGCCCAACTGTCTATGTGTGCGTGTCTCTGTTTGTAGGCAATGCCGGATGACAGCCGAGGATTGACTTCTTGGTAATTGTTATTCTCTGCTAAAAATGATTGGTGAATGGTTCTCTTCACAGATGAAAGGAAGTTTAATTTGGATGGACCGGATGGCTACAAATTTTATTTTCATGATATGCGCAAAGAGGAACGATTTTTAACACGCCATCATAGCCGAGAGGGTGGAGTAATGGTCTGGGGATCACCAATTATGGAGCCCTGGAGCTGCAAAGTAAAAGTTCAAAGTACAAAAATTAATAACCTAAAAGAAAGTATGGGAATCAGCTTTTCCTAAGCTGAAGGACTTTTTTGAACATTTGCCATGGATCTTGCAACATGACAACGCACCAATCCATACTGCTCGTATTGTAAAGTCATATATTGGAAGCCAACAAGTGATGAATTGGCCTCCGTATTCACCTGACCTTAACATTATCGAAAATGTTTGGGGGTGGCTTAAACGCAAGGTATACGAAGGAGGAAGGCGGTTCGAAAATAAAGAAGGACTTATCCATGACATCAAGGCTGAAAAGTTCCTAAATTACAATAAAATCTTTAGGTATATGACTCAGTTCCAGATCGGATTTTTGAATTAATTGCAAAAAAAGGTGGGTCATACCCACTACTAAATTATTTGCTTTATTATTGTTTATAACGGGTGATTTTTTAGCTGGTTTGGTTTTGGCAACACTGGTTTTGACAGCTGACGTGTGTTTAGTACCTTGTGTCACTGTCAAACAGCTTCAGTTTGGTTTGCAATTTAACCATGGATCGTCTTACAAATGAACAACGCTTGCAAATCATTGAATTTTACTATCAAAATTCGTGCTCGGTTCGAAATGTTCATCGCGCGCTGCTTGTGTTCAGCGATGAGGCTCATTTTTGGTTGAATGGGTACGTAAATAAGCATAATTGCCGCATTTGGAGTGAAGATCAGCCAGAAGCATTGCAACAGCTACCAATGCATCCCGAAAAAGCCACTGTTTGGTGCGGTTTATGGGCCGGCGGCATTATTGGGCCATATTTCTTCAAAGATGATGCGAATCGCAGCGTTACTGTCAATGGTGAACGCTACCGAGCGATGATAACAAACTTTTTTTTGCCCGAAATGGAAGTTCTTGACTTGCATGATATGTGGTTTCAACAAGACGGTGCCACATGCCACACAGCACGCGAAACAATGGCGCAATTGCGAGGCGAGTTTGGTGAACAGTTAATTTCACGTTTCGGGCCGGTCAATTGGCCGCCTAGATCGTGCGATTTGACACCATTAGATTATTTTTTGTGGGGGTATGTCAAGGCTAATGTCTATAGGGACAAGCCCGCTTCGATTGACGCACTGGAAGCCAACATCCATGCATTCATTCGTGAGATACCGGCCGATATGTGTGAAAGAGTATGCCAAAATTGGACTCAGCGGATGGGCTACCTGAGACGCAGCCGCGGTCAACATTTGCATGAAATTATCTTTAAACATTAAATTGCAAGGTTCAAACTATCGATTCAAATAAATATTTCATTCATTTTTTCGAATTTTTTGTGTTTTTTTTTTTTAAAGTTCTAAACCTCTTAAAAAATCACCCGTTAAAAATTACCAAAAAGAAGAATCAATGAAATCAAAATGCTAAACTTTTCCACAACTTTAACAGCTTACTTTTTTAAGAATTCTTACAAACTTTGAAAAATGTCCGTTACTTTAATAAAGGAAATTATTTTTGTAAGTGTATTCCATGGAGAGATTTAGAAATTTTGCTTACCGTCAACACATTATTTTGTTATGGCCATGAAAGCTGGCCATGCCACACAGCTTAATTTTTCCATCCATAGTTTAAACAATACAATTTTTTTTTAATTTTATTTGCATATATAACCCTTTGCAAAAAAAATGTTTATTTTTCTAATACATGTTTGTATATTATAGTAGATCACCATTATTACCGAACTTTTTCGTTGAGTTAATATTAGTATGTATGTGTTGTGTATAATATGTATTTATATAGTTAATTTTAAACTATTCGGGTGAAATAAGTTCAAACCTACAAATCTTATTTGGCTTGCTAAGTTACCAAATATTAATTTAAAATGGTCTTAGTATCTACAATACAAAGAGAAACACACTTTTTCAATTAAGAATAGTAGGTATATCGAACTTAATAAGAAATACTTTTACCATTTAATTAGTCAATTTTATATTTTTGTGTACAACAACTCCTTGTATTGCTTTCTTATACAAAGGTTACCTTGCGATGTTTTTCCGTGCATCATTTTTTTGAAACTCAACTACAACCACATACAAATAGTTTAATAGTTTTGCACTTAGTAATTACAAGTCAATAAAAATTTATTTTGTATTACCTAAAACGCATGATATTGAACGCAACAAAACTATTTTCTAATTAAATGAACAATTTGTTAAAACTTTTTAAAGTAATTAACTAGCAAATACTAGTTTTGTTTATAACAAAAATCAGAATTAATTTGTTGTTTATTTTTTGTTTGATTTTTAACTTACGCTTATAAAAAAATATACATATATGTATGTACGTAGATACATATATAGCTAAATATATTTCTCGTCAACAATTTGCAAACAAAACTATATTCTATACCTATATATTTTATTTTATTTTCTTTAAGAAAATTGAATACATAAAGTATAAAAAAAAAATCGATTGACGACCGATTGGAAAAAGAAAAGCCGGCTCCTGAACATGTCTTGCAAAAAAACTAACGGACCCACACAAATCCTTGTCCGAGCAGTTACATATCCATACAAATCATTCTGCCGATAGGGATCTCGACTAAATTGTCAGAGTCAAAGTGACAGCTTACAATTTGGCTCTTTGACAGTTGCAATTGCAAGGCAAACAAAAATTCCAAATATTTACACTTCGCCTCAACTGAATAAGGACTAAAATTTTTAAACTTAATTTGACCATTTTTTCTAAACATTGCCTAGTAATGTATCATTTTATTATCATTATTTTTTGTTAACGGTGTTGGGAAAAGATAACAAAACGAATTAATTCACAAAGCTCTGCTTTTTTTTTGTCCAGTTCTCTTGAAATCATTCCATTCGGAAAAATGCAGTGAACTGAATAAGTACAAAAATAAGAGTAAAATAATTTTTTTTTTTCAAATGGTTTTTATTGTTTATGATGATCTTAGGACAATGTACATTGTACAATGTTAAAAAAAAAAATGGACAAACCATCACGTTTAAAATCTATGTGCTCATTCAGTTGAAGTGGAGTGTATTTTCTTCCAACATAAGAAAACAAAATGGGTGTTCATGAATGCGATCAGAGCCAAATTCTTGAGTTTGACGTTTAGAAATCAACAAGACAGAGATGTATTCACTGATCTCTATAATACACTGGATAGTGTATTCCTTATAATGTATAGCAGTTTTTTTGCTTCCATTTGAAGATGACAATTAGGTGGTCGGCTTCATAATTTGACGTCTACATCTACACAAAAAAACGTGTTTCAAAGATGTAAATCTGAAGAAAGAGAAACAGACCAATGATATGAAAGGGAAACACTTTGTAGAAGTATTTTTTTTTTGTTTTAGTATTTTTTATCATTAAGTTATTCACTGGTGCATTTTTTTGTGTTATTATTTTCCAATGGCACTAGAATTATATCATTAGAAAGGTGTTTAAATAGGTAAAAGTAAATATGTAGATGGGAATCATTGACTACGTTCATCATTTCTGTTTGCAAACAAGTTGAACAAAACAAAAGTGTGATGAATAGAATGCAATTACATAGTCTGTGATTTTTTATGATTTTACCTCCTTCTCACACTCTACGTTTGTAATTCCATTTCATTTAACCATTTGTGAATGAAATAAAATTACAAACACAACAATGTTAGCGAACAGATTTGGGGGAAGCAACGAACGGAGATTTGACGTCTTCATAGTGGATTATTTCGTATAACTGATTGTACAGTTATTTTGTTATACAAAAAAGTGGTCAGCTTCATAATATAACAATTCTTCAAATGGAAGCATTTTTCTTGTGTCGATATGCTATCCAGTGTATTATAGAAATCAGTGATTTGACGTCATTTCTCTTTTCCCTTCAATACCTATACCAAAGGCACTAGCAATTTTCAAAAACCATCTTTTGAAAAATGATATTCCAATCGAAAAAGTTAACACATATCTACACGCAGCTGAAATGTGCATGAATACGAATTTCTTTCAGTTAAGAGGACGTTTTTTCAAAATAAGTTCTGGAACAAGTATGGGCAACCCACTTTCACCTCTAATCGCAGAGACGTTCATGTCAGATTTTGAAATGGAATTAAAGGAGAAAGGACATCTTCCAACCATCTGGCTCCGCTACGGTGATGATGTCTTCACAATTGTAAAAAAAAGATAAGGTAAATGATTTGTTATCCATTTTAAACAGCCAGCACTCCAGCATTAAATTTACATACGAAATAGAAGAGAACTCTACTATTAACTTTTTAGATTTAAAACTAATCAGAAATGGTTCAAATCGAATCGACATAGCCATCTACCATAAGCCAACTAGCACTTCTAGATATATCCCAAGCAACGCTTTCGCACCAATCCAACACAAATTATCGGCATTCTATTCTTTGGCAAATAGACTAGTGAGTCTACCACTATCCAACAAATATTATAAAGAAGAATACACATATATAATAAACACTGCCAAGATAAATGGTTACGGATCACAACTTATAGACAAAATCATCCAACAACACGCAAATAAACGCAAGAAAGAACAACTTTCAACTTTATTCAAACAAAATAGAACAACACAAACAGCTGACTTTAGTCGTGTATCAATAACATTCGCTCCAGACATTACAAATGGACTAAGAACTGTTTTCCACCGCAACAAAATGAGTTTGGTTTTTTCTAATAAATTTAAACTTAAAAACAAATTGACAAGTATCAAAGATAAAAAAGATAATTTAGAAAAATCTGGTTTTTACGAGATCAAATGCAACTGTGGACTTAAATACTATGGACAAGCTAAGAGATCAATTTTAACGCGGTTCAAAGATCATCAAATTTATATAATAAACAACGATCCGAAAAAATCAGCAATTGCAGCCCACGCATTACAAGGACAACATTTGCCAATCACTTTGAATAGCGTGCGTTTATTTGCAAGTGTTTCAGATAGTAATAAACTTGATGCAACCGAAAGTTATTACATACAATCAGACAACTCTGCATTAAATGCAGATAATGGCAATGTATAATCATGTTTATTCAATTGTTTTTAATCTGTTTTCTCGCCCACGCTTTGTTTATAAAAAATTTATATTAAAAAAAAAAAAACAAAAAAAAAAAAATTAATAATAATAATAATTTCTAATGTAGTCACTCTATTTGTTTTCGTGTAATTTAAACTATCATTGCTTATATCTGTACTGCTCCAACTTTCTTTTATATAATTCATAATGTTCAATGTTTATATAAGTGACAACAATATCTCTCAGTCGTGTTGCTGAAGATGACCGGTGCACCGGTTGAAATGCATTCAATTGTATAATTAAAATCTCTTTTTATTCGTTTTTTCTTTGTGAATTAAATAAATAAGGTTTTTTTGGTTGACTCAAAATTTAATGGTGTTTCTCATTTCAAATCAAAAATTTTAATAAATTAGAGTCATCGAAATTGTTCACTAATTAATCAAGTTATACTACATAATACTGTAACGATTGTCACATTTGTACTATAAACACTCTGGAATGAACTATAACCGCTCTCGAATAGAAGAAACACCGAATTTCGGATTAGACGGGACACCAACCAACCTATGGTGAGCATTCGAACTTCCAATACTAAACGTCAAATTGAAAGCTTTGGAAAGGGAAATTTATGGGAAATTTCCCCTATGGAAAGCTCTGGAAGCAAATACTAGCAGTTTATTTTTAATCGTGAATGCGTAAAGTTGGTTGCAATTAAAGTAGTGGTGAATTGATTTCAGTGGTGAACAATACATTATTTTGTGGTAATAAAAGTAGAGTGTTTTATTTTGTAAAGTAAATATGTAAGTGGAGAATTTAAATAAAGTGAATAAGTTTTATTAACGAACCTGAGAAAATATTACATCGGAGCCTGAAGTGGGATAAAACTTAATTTATTTGTGTCTAGATAATTTATTGTCCTTTAACAGCCAATAATTACAGAAGTGAAAATAAGAAAAGACTTAAATTTAGTGGAACTTAAGGCAGAACTGAACAAGCGAGGTCTTCCTACAGCTGGAACAAAAATGATCTTATAATTCGTCTGCAAGAAGGTTTAAGAAAACGTGGAGAAAACCTAGACACGTTTATATTCGACATTGAAATGGAGGAAGAGCAAGAACAAGTTAGTACGTCAGACATGACCAATCTGCTGTCTCAGCTGCTTGATAGTCAGGAAAAGAATCTTCTCGAGCGATTCGAACAACAAAGCCAGGAACAACGCAATGAACAAAAGAATCTACTCGAACGATTCGAGCAACAAAGCCAAGAACAAAAGAATTTTCTAGAACAACAAAGCCAAGAGCAAAGAAATCTCCGAAATCTTCTCGAAGGTAAGTTAGAAGCCTTTGACAACAGAATTATTGCCCTTGACGAGCGTGTTGTTAAACAATTTTTGACTATCGATGCAAAGTTCGAAAAAGTCGAAGACAAAATCGAATCCATTACAAAGGAATTGGATAAAGTTAAGAAAATGAAGGTTCGAGAAAGTTCTGGCGACTATCCAAAAAGAAAGGGAATGCATCCACCAACCTTCGATGGACAAACTTCTTGGTCAATCTATAAGACACAGATTGAGGCAGCCGCGGCAACATATGGCTGGGGTGAGGAAGACAAATATATAGCTCTGACGCTTGCCCTTAGAGGAACTGCTGCTGAACTGCTACAAACCATGCCAGCAGATAAGAATGGCAACTTCAGTGCTCTTGTTCAGGCCATTGAAAAACCCTTTGAAGATGGCCATATGCAAGAAGTCTTTCGCGTTCAACTCAATACTAGAGTCCAGAAAAGAGGAGAAACTTTGCAACAGCTCCAAACGGACATCGAACGGTTGGCACATCTGGCATATCCGGCTGCAGGGGATGAAATCATCAACCAATTCGCAAGAGAAGCCGTGCTGTATCTGATATCAACCTTCAGCGAGCAATTCGAACTGCTGGAAAACGCACACTTTCTGAGACATTAGCGTTTGCCCTGACTATCGGAGCAGCAGAACAGGCTTCTAAAGGAGTCCATCGAGTAATAGAAATTGAGAAGTGTTCATGCCAGAGAACAGCGTTGCAAAGAAACTAGCGAGATGGACCTGCTCGATGCTGGAATTGTAACAAGACTGGACATCTCCAATGTCAGTGCAGGCTACCACCTAGAACACCTGCATGTCAACATTGTGGTAGCAGAAATGGAAACAATAACGTCAATACTCCAACTCTACCTGTTTCCGAACCGGGAAACGAGTAAGAACCAACTTCGAGGGGCAGAAGCTGGTTTCTGGTATCGATGGCCCCAGAACCACTATTCAGGTCTCGCAGACTAAACGAAACAATAAAAGTCTTACTGTGGAGGCAGTATTAAACGGCAAGAAACTATTGGCTTCGATCGACACCGGTGCCACTGCTTCCATTGTTAGAAGAGACGTGGTGAAGATGACATGGCTGCATAACACCAACACCTACCGTCTGAAAACTGTAACAAGAGAGGCAGCCAGAGTGTACAGGGAGTTTCATCTTACGATCCGTTTGGCAGAACTGGAGTTTTCACATCTGTTTCTGGTAGCAGATATATGTGACGAGTGTGTCGTTGGAATCGACTTTATGAAAGAGCACGGAGTAGTCCTTGATATCGGGAAGCAAGTTCTTAAGTATCGAAATGTGGAGATTCCTATGGCTTAAGGCAATGAAAGCACATCGACTCTGAGGACTCTCATAAAGGAAGATATATGCCTGCCACCTTCTTCAGAAGTGTTCAATTGGACAAAAATAAAGGGTGATTTGGGTAGCCATCGATACCTTATGGTAGCGCCAGACTCTGAGCAGTCTTCCCAAAACATCATCCTAGGGAGGACTCTTGTGGCACCTAACAACAACATGGTGCCCGTACGGATACTAAACACCAAACCGTACGAAGTCAAGCTTAGAAAAGGTGAAATTGTTGGAAAGTGTGCAACAGTGTCTACAATAACTAAGATCACAGAAGTGGACACTCAGCAATCTGTGGACCCGAGGAAATTGAACTCTATGAAGGCAAAAATTGAAGTGCTTGAAGTCATCCAATTTAAGTGGACGACGGCTTGGTGTTGCTGGAAGCCTCCTTTACGAGTACGCTGATATACTCTCTTCACCCAGTGGGCAGTATGATCGAACACAACTGGTGCAGCATCGAATCGACACGGGAGACGCTAGACCAATTCGACAACCATCGAGACAATCCTACTAGCCAAACAAGCCGAAGTTGAAGAGATGATGTCGACGATGAAGAAAGATGGGCTAATCGAAAATTCTAAAAGTCCTTGGGCATCCCCAGTCGTCCTTGTAAAAAAAAAGGTAGGAAGTACTCGATTCTGTGTGGGCTATCGGAGGCTGAATGATGTAACAAAGAAAGACAGCTACCCCCTACCAAGAATCAGCGATACTTTGGATGCGATGGAAGGAGCTGAATGGTTCTCAACTTTGGACTTAAAGAGTGGCTACTGGCAGGTAGAAATCCATCCAAAAGATCGAGAAAAGACGGCTTTCTTCACAGGAAATGGTCTGTGGCAATTCAAAGTAATGCCTTTCGGACTATGCAATGCTCCGGCAACATTTGAGCGTTTGATGGAGTGCGTTTTACAAGGACTTACTTGGACGATGTCATCGTGTATGGTAAAACATTTGATGAGCATTGTGGAAACCTTAAGGCCGTGTTCCAGAGGCTTCGAGAAGCAAACTTGAAATTAAATCCAGACAAGTGTACATTCTTCAAGTCGGAAGTTAAATACTTGGGACACATCATCTCATCCCAAGGAGTGAAGACTGATCCTGAGAAAGTGGACACTGTTAACAATTGGCCAACTCCACAAGATAAACATCAACTTCGGAGCTTTCTTGGTCTCGCCACGTACTATCGTCGTTTTGTTAAGGATTTTGCTGGGATTGCGAAAAATTTGCATCAGCTTACCGAAAAAGGCAAACCATTCAAATGGTCAAGTGAGTGCGAGTAAAGCTTTCAGGTACTCAAGCAGCGCCTATGCAATACACCTGTTCTGGCCTATCCGACACCAGGAAAACCTTTCTTCATCGACGCTGACGCAAGTTCATGATAGAGAAGGGAAGGTCATCGCCTATTATAGCAAGGTACTCTTAAAGCCAGAAACAAATTATTGTGTGACCAGAAGAGATCTTCTAGCTCTAATATCGGCTACAAAACACTTCCATAAGTACATCTATGGACAGAGGTTCCTTCTTCGAACAGACCATGGCGCACTTAATTGGCTTTTGAACTTCAAAAATCCAGAAGGTCAAGTGGCAAGGTGGATCAAGAGATTGCAGACATACGACTACCAGATTCAACATCGAAGAGGAAAGTTGCACTCAAACGCAGATGCCTTATCTAGGAGACCCTGCAAACCGGACAGCAAGCACTGCACACGTCAAGAAGAAAAGGTGGTAGCTGCCATCCAGCGATTAAAAATCGATCCCATTTACGATTGGAGTAGTAAAGAACTGAGGACCGCCCAACAACAAGACTCGGATATTGAACCCATTCTTGCATGGAAAGAACACCAGGAGAAACCAGAGTGGGGTGACATCTCCGATAGAAGTCCAACTATTAAGGCGTATTGGGCACAATGGGACCCACTTCTTGGAATCTTTCGTTGTGTCTGTTGTGGGGTGCACGCGCTATTCAAACAAAGTTTCTTACTTTTTCATTTTTTCCAAGTTAATTATACTGTTAAAATGATTTGCCTAATTTGCAATAAGAAAATAGAGCATACTTATGTATCTAAAATCTCATGTGCGGACTGTATTTCATTGCGAGTGTGTTTATATTAAATCAGTTGACTTCGATTACATGAAATCAAGCAATATAAAATATCGTTGTGATAGATGTACCTCGCTTCGTCGGAAATCACTGCAACAACAACATTCAGTAATACCAGCAGCAATTGATTGTGTTCAACAGCAACAACAAGCTGAATCACCATCCGAAAATGCTTTGTCAGCTAAGCGTATACGTCAGCAACCAACAAGAATCACATCTTTGCAACAACAACATACAGCAGCACCTTCTAAAAGTGCATCGTCATCTAGGCAGCGTAAGACGTCTCCTAAAAGAAGAGGGGAGCAAGAGGAAGCAGAATATCACCAAAGCCCAGTTCAAAGCAATCAAATTCTAATGCTCTTTGCAATCTACGTGAGCCAGCTAGCGAAACAGACGTACAACAAGAAGGGGTAGCGATAGAAGAATTTTGTACACTACGTCTACAAAGTGCAATTTCTAATGCTCCTATCAATTTACTTGAGTTAGCGAGCGAAACCGATGATCAACAAGGAGGTTCCGGGACAGAGACAGAAGATGTTTGTGCACAACGTCAACAAAGTGCAATAACCTTGGAGCTACCTTACAAAGAGATTATCAGTCATCATCTTTGTTTTGACTGAAACTTGGCTGAATTCAAGTTTTCTTGACTCGGAACTTTTCAATCAAGAGTTTCTAGTATATAGAAAAGATCCTCATGTTGATAAGCCCTAAGTCTTGCTCCAACAGCAACATATAACTTCTGGGTGATTTTAATTTACCTCACATTGAGTGGGTTCCTTCTGATGACGAATCCTATCAAGAAGCTTCTTTAACTTCTTCTCAAAATGATCTTCTGCTTCTCGATAGAATAATTTCTACTGACCTACAGCAAGTATTAAAAATTCTAAAAATCGAATTCTCGATTTGGTATTTTCTTCGGACGCTATTAGTACCTTGGTTCTGGAATCTAGTTCTGGGGTCACTAATTTAGATAACTATCATCCTCCTTTGGATATTTTTTTTGACTTAAGCAGAAGAGCAGACTTTCAGTTGCTTTCAGAAGAAATAGCTAGGTCTGGTATTGAGAATATATCTGTGTCTAGCGATATTGACGAAGCAGTTTTTAGTTTTTATTCCATCCTTAACAACTACATTAATAATACTGTTTTGTATTATTTGTGTACAATTTATATTTTGTTTGTGGACTGTATTTTGTGTGTAGTTTATGTAGTTTTATTTTGTCAAATTTGTTTAAAAAGAACTCAAAAGAATTTATGAATTTCAATATATGTTATTTAATATAAAATAAAATGTGTTTGTACAATAAGTGTTCGATTATGTTACCAAGTCCAAGATAGGTGTTTACTGTGTGATGTCCAAATAGCAAAGAGGTAGAAATTTAGTTTAAGCAAGTTGATTTAGCATAAGAATATAAGCACAAAGAGTAAGCAAAGATTATAGTTACGTTAGGATTAACAAGTTATTGGGAGAGATTTAACATTTGTAATTGCAGTTAAGAAACATAGGGCATTATTGCACATTGTTTGGCATTGTGCAAAAAAAAAATATTTTTATGTTTTGATTCCAAAACATTCAGCCCCCCCTGGAAGACTACGGGCTTTCAGAAAACGGCAAAGGGGCGACTTAACGATGGGTCGAACATAATCTCCATTTTTAGTTCGGATTGTGACAACTCGGCATCTGTCGTCTTTTCCAAAATGTACATCTATGACTCGTCCCAGAATCCATTTCGAAGGTGGAAGATTTGGTTCCTTCAGCAATACCATGTCATTTGTCTGCAAGTCGCGTTTTATCTTCTGCCATCTGGGCCGATTCTGCAAGGAGGTTAAATATTCCTTATGCCACCGATTCCAAAATCCTTGCATCAGAGTCTGTAATAGATACCAGTTAGAACTTATCGAAATATTTGAAAAATTTAAATCAGGTTGGGGAATTGTAGAATATGATTCTCCAATCATGAAATGAGACGGAGTAAGGGCAATGGGTTCAAAATCAGATGTCTGCCACATGGGGCGCGAATTAAGCAAACATTCGATTTTGGCGAGGAGGGAATACATTTCCTCATATGTTAGTATATGTTCACCGATAACGCGTTTAATGTGCTGCTTCACGGATTTCACACCTGCCTCCCATAGCCCACCAAAGTGGGGTGCAGAGGGTGGTATGAATTTCCAATCGATGGCGTCCTTGGACAGATGATCTGCGATGATGTTGTTTCGCTGTTGATTCATCAACAGCTCATGCATCTCTCCGAGTAGCCGCTTTGCACCATGAAAATTTGCTGCATTGTCACTCCATATTTCGGTTGGTTTTCCTCGACGCGATACAAAGCGATCTAAAGCCAAAAGAAAGGCGCTGGATGACAAATCACCAACAAGTTCAATATGAACTCCTTTTGTTACGAAACAAACGAAAAGGGCTATGTAACCTTTGACAAATTTAGGGTTTCTCCCACGTGCCAAGCGAAGATTGATAGGGCCAGCATAATCACAGCCAACCTTACTGAAGGGTCTTGAGAATCGAACTCTTTCGATTGGAAGATTTCCCATCATTTGCTCTGAGGTAGATTTTCGTAGCTTGAAGCAGTGAACACATTTGTGAACTGCCTTTCGAATAATATTTCGGCAACCGAGAATGTAATAGTTTTGTTTTATCAAAGATACCATAAATGTTACACCAGCATGAAAGTAATGCTTATGAGTATAATCGACTATAAGTTCCGTGATAGGATGCGATTTACACAGAATTACAGGGTGTTTTTCATTGAATGACAGTTCCGAATTATTTAAACGCCCACCTACGCGAAGAACATTCATATTATGGAGGAATGGAGCGAGTGATAAAAGTTTATTTCGCGAAGGCAAGGATTTATTATTTTTAAGAGTTCCGATTTCAAAATTGAATAAAATTGATTGAGCAGCTTTAATAAGGCGAATTTGAGCACTTTTAAGTTCTTGAATTGAAATTGCTTGGAGATTACGTAAGTCTGGAGATAGGCGACGATTTTTTAGAAAACGAAAAATGTATGCAACCACACGAACCGATTTCATCCAGTTTGACGATTTAGTTAATATTTGTCGTAAAATATTGTTTTCATTTATATTTGATACGAATACCTGGACTGTGTGCGATTTTCTCTCTTCCAACTGCTCACTTGAAAAGTTTACCAGTTTTTGGGATTCAGGCCATTTGTTCCGTTCCATTTGAAGCCAAGCTGGACCGTTCCACCAGATGTCAGTTAAAGCCAATTGAGATGGCGCAATTCCTCTTGAGGCAACATCAGCAGGATTTTCGGCAGATCGAACATGGTTCCACGACTTCACTGGTATAGTTGAAATTATCTCCGATGTTCTATTCCCAATGAAGACCGACCATTTTTTGGGCGGTGCAGATAGCCAATTTAGCACAATGGACGAGTCTGTCCAGGCAAATATTTGCATTTGAGGGATCTATAACGAGAGCTTAATTTTGTTTATTAAACGGGTTAGTAACAGAGCTCCACAGAGCTCAAGTCTGGGAAGTGAAAGCACTTTGATAGGAGCAACTTTGCTCTTAGCAGCGACTAATGAAATTGATACGCTTCCATCTAAATTTTTACTTCGGCAATATATCACAGCTGCGTAGGCATCCAATGAAGCATCACAAAACGCATGGAACTCGTAGTTTAGTTTGTTTTGCCACATAATTCTTGGAATAAAAATTGATTCCACCAAATGAAGTTCATCCCGAATAGTCTTCCAGCGCTGAGAAAGTTCCTGAGGGATTTCGTCATCCCATCCTATAGCCTGTCTCCACAAGTCCTGGAAAAATACCTTGACAGATACCACAATCGGAGCTAGAAAGCCAAGAGGATCAAAAATTCGAGATGCTTCCGATAGAATGCGACGTTTTGTACATGATGTTGACTCATCAAGATTTACTTTGTACGAGAAGCAATCTTTTGATGGACACCATAGCAGCCCAAGAACCTTTACCGTCAGAGAGTTTTCGAAATCGATAGGAGACAGCTCCCGTTGATCTTCAGGCAGGGATAAAAGAAGTGGCCAGCAATTAGTTGTCCATTTACGAAGATTGAAGCCGGCAGATGACAAAAGCTCCACGAGCTCCTTTTGAGTTCCGATAATTTCATCAATCGTATCAGCGCCAGTCACGAGGTCATCGACGTAAAAGTCATTGAGAATTATTGAAGAAGCCCGAGGGTGTGTTTTAGCTGAATCTAATACCAGTTGGTTTAGTGAGCGTTTTGCTAAAAATGAAGCAGTGGAAGTCCCATAGGTTACAGTTAAAAGCTTATAATGTTTTATTGAGGATTTAGGATTTTCCCTCCATAGAATCCTTTGACAATTTGTATGATTTGGCGAAATCCAGATTTGTCGGTACATCTTTTCGATGTCCCCAGACATGGTGTATATATGGCGTCGAGAACGTAGACATATTGTAAAGATGTCACGTTGGATTTCAGGGCCAACGAAAAGAGATTCATTCAAGGAAATCGAATCAAGTGACGACTTTGCGGAGCCATCAAAAACCACTCTCACCTTAGTTGTGCTGCTATCAGCCTTAAACACAGCGTGGTGAGGTAGATAATACGAATTAGTATTGTTTATTTCTTTGATGGGTATTTCTTCCATATGACCCAACGAAAGGTACTCATTTAGGAAGGCAGTATATTGTCTTTTGAGTTCCGGATCATGAAGAAATCTTTTTTCCATTGAAGACAGCCGATTGAGTGCGATTCGAAAAGAGTTACCAAAACTTGGAATGGAATTCGATTTGAATGGTAAATTAACCATGTATCTACCATCCACATGACGACGATGAGTTCGAATGAAATGATCTTCAGCCTTCTGTTCTTCAATAGAGAAAGGCGTTTCACAATTGACCTCTTCTAGACGCCAAAAACGTTCTAGATCAAACTCCTGTGTATGGTCAAGTTGTGTGTAGAATGTCCTAACTCCGATATCAGATTCACTGGATTGAAGATGATGACAGTTTCCAGCTATCACCCATCCGAAAATAGTTAGAAATGAGTTAGGAACACCAGGTTCTGGTTTCGATGTTTTGAGAATGATATTGAAAATATTATCTGCTCCGATGAGCATGTCGATTGGACTAGGTTCATTGAATTTTGGATCCGCAAGATCCAACGAAATAAACTTGTTTGTCTTCAATTGTAACGAAAGAGGTGGAAGCATAGATGTCAGTTTTGTTATTACATGAAAATCGATGTCTATGTGATTTGAATTGAAGCGAGAGTGTAGTTTCAATGAAACCAAGCCGTTGGTTGTGCCAGCAGAAGTTGATGCAACGCCAACAATTGGAATACGAGACGGTTTTCTAGGAAGTCCCAAACGTTGGAGAGCCTTCTCCGTAATAAACGATATTTGAGATCCCGAATCGAGTAGAACCCGAATGTTTTGAAACGATCCAAATTTGTCCTGAACCTTGACAACGGCGGTGGGAAGAATGGTCGATGAATTAAGATTGGATTTGAGAGAGTGATGTGTAACGATAGAAGAGTTTGAAGTGTTTTGTGACGACGATTGTTCATTTTGTTGTTGAGTGGTTGTATAAGGCGATGTATTTTGTGCATCATGTACCAGTGAATGGTGTCGAGAATGGCATGATTTACACCGAAATTTAGAGTTGCATTTGTGAGATGCATGTCCAACTCTGAGACAGTTGAAACAAATCGAGTTCTCTTTAACGAATTCACGACGAGCGTTTGTATCAAGAGCGAGAAATGTCTTACAAAAAGGAAGAATGTGATCTTCTTTACACTTTGGGCAACTTTGTTTTGTTTCAACAAAATGTGAACGAATATTGGTTTGAACTTTAGCTACAGTTTTTGGCGAACGAGTGAATGAGCTACACGATTCGAAACAGCTATATCGATTTTGAAGGAATGTGAGAAATTCTTGGATGGAACAATCATCCCGAGACTCTACCTTCTCTGCCCAAGCTTGCTTAGTTTCGCTGTCTAACTTTTGAAGAAGAATATAGATCAACCAAGGATCTCTGGAGTTCATATGTAACGCATTTAATCCACGAATCCACTTCATCAGCTCCGTTCGTAAGTTTTCGTAGGATTTCGAGATTCGAACTAGACGACGACGGCAAGAAAATGAAACTTTTAACGAACGATTGTACAATCAAATGCTTTTTGTCGTAGCGCGATTCAAGTTTATCCCATGCTTCGAGATAATTTTCTTCGGTACACGAAATATGTTTTAAAAGATTAGCCGCTTCTCCCCCCAAGAATGATTTCAAATATTGAAATTTTTGCGTAGCGGATAGGGAGATGTTACAGTCGATTGTTCCCGTGAACAAATCTTTAAATACCGGCCAGTCTTTATAGTCCCCAGTAAAAACTGGGATCACAAGCTTAGGTAACACGACCGATTGGCGAGAATTTGTTTGCTCAATCTTTTTCAACAGCGAAGCGTTTTGTTTGGATATTTCATCACTAGCTTTATCTGAGCGCTTGCGAATTGTGTCAGAAAAAATCGAAAAAGCTTGAAAATATTTAGTTTCGTAGTCCCCATATTCTGGCTCAGGGTCTACAAAATCCTCATCATCGTAGAATTCGTATAAACTGTCTTGGTGCATAACGAATTCATCCCAAGATTCCTGAAGTTTCTTCAGTTGAATCTCTAACATGTCAAGAGGGGTGGAATCATCGACGGATTCCGAAAATGTAAAAGCCCTAGTGATAGAACCCTTCGCACGACCGCGTTTTTGTTTCACGATATTCATTTTATCAGAATATTTTTTTTGTTTAATCGAAATATAGTTTATTAAAGTATATATATACGAGTAGACGACGAAGTTGTTTTTGTTGCAATATAATTGTAAGATATATGTGCAACCGAATGAAATCTGTTCGATATACAACACACGTGTTTATTGAAATTTCAATAGTTTCTCATTCAATTTTTCATATAAAATTTTACACCAATTAGCATTGAGAATATGCCGAAAAAAACTCAGGAAAATGTTTCTTAAAAACAATAGTTTTTGCTTTTTTGTAGCAGGATCATGCGATGAATATCAATTTTTTGATATAAAAATCATGCACTAATTGATTTGATATAAATGTATATTACATATATACAAAATTTTCATGCAGTTTACCTACTTCTTTTGCATGCAAAACTAGAATACGCTTTATATTTTTACCATGAGTTCATATAATGCATCGACCCGAACACGAGGAGCTTTTTTTATATAATTTATAAGTCATAAAACCTAACGCACATAATTTAATTGAGACGCCAAGTTCATGCACACGTTTTTAATTGATTTCGAATTAATTAATCTTTCGCGCACTGATCAACGAGAATTAATCCGACGAGCAAAGGACCATTATGTTTTGTATTATTTGTGTAAAATTTATATTTTGTTTGTGGACTGTATTTTGTGTGTAGTTTATGTAGTTTTATTTTGTCAAATTTGTTTAAAAAGAACTCAAAAGAATTTATGAATTTCAATATATGTTATTTAATATAAAATAAAATGTGTTTGTACAATAAGTGTTCGATTATGTTACCAAGTCCAAGATAGGTGTTTACTGTGTGATGTCCAAATAGCAAAGAGGTAGAAATTTAGTTTAAGCAAGTTGATTTAGCATAAGAATATAAGCACAAAGAGTAAGCAAAGATTATAGTTACGTTAGGATTAACAAGTTATTGGGAGAGATTTAACATTTGTAATTGCAGTTAAGAAACATAGGGCATTATTGCACATTGTTTGGCATTGTGCAAAAAAAAAATATTTTTATGTTTTGATTCCAAAACAAATACTATCCCTTTAAAAATATCAAAGAATATGCACTTTTGTCACTCATGGTATACGAAAGAGCTAAGAACACTCCGAAATAAAAGAAACAGAGCATGGAAAGTGTACTTAAGAACTCTTTCGCCAGTAGACCACAACTCCTACATAACCCTTTTTGAAGAATTTAAAACTCTTTCAAAAAATGTATACACTAACCATGTAAACGAAATGGGTAGTTCACTAAAAGATGACCCAAAGGCATTTTGGAGGTTTGTTAATTCTAAAAAAAACTCAGATGGTTATCCAACGAACTTCGTGTATGAAAATTGTTCGTTACTGGAAACCATTGATATCTGTAACGCTTTTGCAAAAAATTTTCGTAATTCTTTTGTTGACAAGCCCAAGATGTTGACGAAGATTATTTTAAAAACTTACATACCTATGCCCAAACTAGCTGCAATAATATCCCAGTGCCAGCGTGTACTATCTTAGACCTTCTCTCATCATTAAATGATGATTACTCATCTGGTCCAGATGGAATTCCCCCTATACTATTGAAAAAGTGCAAATTTATACTACTTCAACCCCTTCAATTTTTGTTCCAGTTGTCTTTAAGGACAGGCATATTTCCCCAATTTTGGAAAAAATCGTTTCTTACACCAATTTTTCGTGTTTTTCCTTATTTATGTTAACCTATTTCCCACAGATTTGGGGGCTCTCCGGGGATTGTGAGTTTAAAAAAAACACAAACGAAAAGTATTGTGCGGAAGTGATTTTGTGTGTTGTGCTCGCCCAGTGCAAATTGCCACATGTCCATTTTCCCATTAAAAAAAAAAGTGAAAAATAAGTCTTGAAATTCAATAACGGAAAGTGAATAAAAAAAAAAAAGTTTTAAAGATAACGCCCATATATAAAAACGAAGTCAAGTCAAAAACCAAGCCATACGAAAAAAACGTTAAAATTTGAACAAAATAGAACGGTAAAATACGACACAAGAAAAAAAAATAAAACTGAATCCAAGCCAAGACAAACACACTCACGATTTATTAATTTCCCCTTGCCATAACAAACACAAAAGAAAATTGTAAAATAGGTATACGAAAAAATAATAACAAAAGTGAGTGAAAGATATGACAGAGAAAAAAAAACAAATAATAACCCAAGCTTTGTATATAAACTTTATAGTATCATGAACATCGCTGATTTTAGCGTCAACTAGCGGTCAAACAGCTTGCCTACTCTCAACACAAAATGTTGAGGGAAACATTTGGACAGAGAATATCAATTACCAATAATAATTGATATTCTCTGGTAATTGATATTCTCTGCATTTGGATCTTTTTTTTCATTTTTCTTGTTCTACTTTTATACATTTTTGTATTTTTATTTTTAGTCATAAGAATGCATTGGTTAGGGGTTGGTCGCCGCTCAGCGCTCCAGACATGAATACATTTCTTGTTGTTTATTGTAGGTAGGTCGTATAGGCAGGCTGGTCGCCGTCCGTGGTTCGTTATGTTGGATGGTTGGTGGGGTGGATGGTTTGTTATGTGACGTTTTCGTTCTGATGATTTTTTTTTTACTTTTGCTCTATCCCTTTTTTGCGCATCTGCGTGTGGATGTGTATATATTATTTTCATATGCCTCGATCTTGAATAGAATTTCATTTAGTATTTTCTTTTCAGAATTTTTGTGAGGCATACAAATATTTTAAAGAAAAGTTGGAGGATTTCTGTCGTTTGCGGCGGGAAAACATTATAATTGCCTTGTTGGCGGTTGTTTTTTTTTTTAATTTTTAGCTATTCCTAGTCCTTTTTTGTGCAGGTGCATGTGTACACTTGCAGAGGTATACCTTTATTATTGTTCTCTTCGATCCTTAAATAATAGCAAGAGTTCTCATTTTTGTTATAATTTAAAGGATTTCTGTTCGGAATGAGCCAATATGAATGTATGTAGATAGGTACCTAACATATATTGTAAAGTTGTTTTGAAAAATTTCTTCGTTTTGATTTTTAAGGGTGAGTAGTGGGTGTGTTTGTTTTATTTGTTTATTTATTTCTTCAGTTAGTAAAGAAAATTGCTAAAAGAAATGATGTAGGCATAAGTTAATGAGGAAGTTTTTTAATTAAAAAATATAAGGCAATATTTTCAGTTACAATTTGAAAAAGAAAATATATAGGTACCTACCTTATAAAAATCAATAGATGTAATTTTGTAGGATATTGATTTTTTGAATTCAATAAATATCTACACCCAAAAAAATATTTAGTGCATTTAACTAAAAAGTTCGTTTATTTGACTTTCGTGGTGGAAAACCCCAAATATTTTTCTTAATATACACTAATTGACTTTCTTTAAATTACAAATAGCATTGTTTATTTCATTCGTGAATGCTACGAAATTCTTGTATTTTTACAAATAAAATTAAGTTGAATTTACGAAATATTTTCTCAAAAATTTTGTAGAATATACTTACAAAATATTTTGGGATATTTTGTGTATTGTACGAAATCTTTGGGTATAAATTATTTTTTCATTATATGTTAATATAAATATTTTACTAAAAACTCTTGGAGAGTTGAGAGAGGATGACTTATTTAAAAGTTTTTCTGTGTACGTGTTGCAACTTGTAAGTCGACAGAAAGATAGACGACTTATAATTCTAGGATCTCTTTTAACGAGGGAAAACAATATTTACTGAAGGATTTTTCACTTTGTTGCAAGAGGCAGTACGTCTTAAAAAGGATCATGGTCTTAGATGGGATAGGCTGGAAGTTGATAGTAGATATCCGAAAACAGTAATTCATGAAATATTTTTTGTACTTACAACACTAATGTACTTACAGAACATTTTCAAGTTAATATTGATACTAGTTATAAAAGGTAATAGAAAAAGAATTATTATACAAATTAGTGTTAACAATATTCCTACTTTAACTACTGTATCTACTCTCTCACGAGTCACGACCCAACACTTTAACGATTGAAAAACAAATACAGCCGAATTTATAAGATTTTCTTAAAATGCCTCTTAGAGGTTATTTAGTAAAGTTTGCTTATATATTTAAATTGTCTTTAAATCACGTTACTTAAATCCTCATCTAAAATCAAATTTCCATTGCTACTTAACTAAACGATTGAAATGTAACGTAACGTGAGAAAACTCACTAATACATATTCATTTCAGCTGTTTTTTGACAGATTGCAAACAGTGTAACCAAAAGATGAGCATATGTATTTATATGAGAGAAAGAGAAGCAATAATAAATGCAAACGAAAAGAAACGAAACATGATTCCATTTTGGTTTGTGATGCTTTTATGTTTCTATTCAGAAACCTTATTATTTAATTTTTTAATTCACACCCTGGCCTGTTTACAAAAAAATATGTTAATAAATCGATACAATTTATTTTACAATTCAATTTATGAAAGCAAACCACAAATCTTAAAACTTTCATTAGGTATCTGCAGCAAAAATATTAAAACTACGTACATACATACCTAGGTAGTATAGGAGATATACTCTGTAGTAAAAACAATTGGCCTCGAATGTCAAAATATGTTTAAGATGGCTTTAAGTAACCTTTAAACGCGGTGAATGGCGTTTAAGTTAAGGTGCATTTAAGTAACGTTGCTTGAAAGTGAAAATTGATTATAGATACAGATTTCGCACTTAAGAGAAATTTAGAGGCATTTTAAAGTTACGAAGCCTTTGAATGTTCTTTATAAATACGGCTGATAATGTTTTTATACGCATAATCATTTACGGAATCGGGATATTTTGAAATTTTTCAAATGAATGTCCATTAACATTGGTAATATTTAAAAAATATTTTGTTGTTATATCGTAAGTAAAATGACTACAATAGAAAAAAATAAACACTTCTCCATATCATCGAACGAAATATTTCGTACATATGAGTTAAAATTTGTTCAAGACAAATTACGAAAGGCCTTTTGTATATAGCACGAAGTGTTTGTTATGCACAATTTTCGTATCGAATTTTTCCTACGAAATATTTGTTGAATTAACCAAATTTTGTATAATGCACGAATAAAAGTTTTACGAACAAAATTGTTGAAAATATTTTATTAATACACCTTACCTAATTTATGTGCCAAGTTGAAAGATTTTCCATAAACTTTTACAACTTTGCTGATATTTTGAGTAAAAACTGTGGAAACCCCATGTATTTTGTACGATGTAAACCTTAACAGATTTCTATTAAATTTTACACAAATTTGATTTAATAACTTTGATTACTTTTCTCATTGAAGGTAATAATTTAAAAATTCAAATAAAATTATATACATAAGAATAAAAATGAATTTTAAATCGTACGTGTCTCCTCCGTTACCATTAGCCACTTCTCCGTTACCATCTTTCATATTTTTTATTAAAGTAAAATGACACTAAGCATTACACCAAAGATGGTTCTTAGAATATGTAAGCTTAATAAAAGTGTGCAAGAAAATCAACTTCTATCTTGATGGACTGCGCACAATTTTTAACTTTAAGAGTGTTCCCAACTGAACAAAACCAGTACTTTGCTAACTTTTTTTTTTGCATATATATAGGGTCATTTTTCACTTTCATAACATACTCTGTTTTATAAAACTTTTTATTTTTTACTAATTGGTCACTTGTAGGGGTATTTATGCACTAAAAAAATCATTTTGTAAAAGTAACTGTAAAGTGCCTTTTAAGAACTCAAAATATCAATGTGAAATGATATAATTATATGAAAATAAATTAAATTTATATCCACTAGAAAAAATACCGTTAGCTATAGGAAACTGACTGTCAAAGATGCGTTTTCATTTTGATCGGACAACTACGCGCTTCACAATCTTTTTTCTCAAAATCGCCATCCGGAACACTCCGGAAATCTATAAATTGAACGTGTCTACCCCGTAACCATTTTTTTTTTTGAACATAGGTATAAACTTGCTACATTTAATTATTTTTTGGGGAAGCATATGTGTCATCTACTTTGTGATGAATTCTTAAAAATCACAGAGTTTCGTGAACAAATATAACTTTCAAATAAAAAAAACGCTTTGGAATGGCCGTAAAAGCACCTACTATGATAACATACCTATGTATATCAATCAAATGGTATTCAAAATTTTTAGAAATTAAAATTATCTACATATGTATGTATATACCCATATATATACCCATATCATATATCATCCAAAAATTGGTTTCTCCTGAAGAAATGTTTGTATCAAAAACAAACATACTAGTTCTGACTTTCTCGCAAATACAAATAAATTAATTTACCTAATCCAGGTAGGTGCCTACCCATTTACGAAAAGAAAACCAGGTAGAGACATCCACATAAATAATTTTTTTGAAGTTTAAACTAATAGGTAAATACTTTTTTGAAATTATTTAGGTATTTGTATACTTTTCTTTGCCAAATTGTTAATTAATATTTTTTTTTTTTAAATTAAATCACCTCTGTCATTTACCTAAAAGGTATACCTATTTATTATAATTTTCATACCTACTGAAAAAAAAAAGATAAAACGAAGTAAATATTCTCCACCCCCAGAAGTCAAAATACACATATTTATAAAATAAAAAAGTTTACCTTGAAACAAGAGATTATTAATTATTATTATATTTATAATCTCTACTTGAAACCATCATTCATATATTTTTCTGTTTTACAAACAGAAGAAATATCTAAATACAAACAAAAATTCATTTATCAAGAACGAAAGAAAAGACGAACGCGGGGAAAAAAGAGGATCGAACAAAAATCTAAGAAAAAAAAACAACCACCATTGCATTTCGAAACTGTTTCATAGCAAAAGAAAAAAGAGAATCCATACTCATAAACCAACAACCAAACCAGATACAAATGCCATTGTTATGAACACAATTTTCAAAATGTTGAAGCAACTTTAGCGACGTGAGCGCACCACTGGACAAACAGCGCGTAAATAAAAACGACTCCATGATATTACTATGAAATATATATACAAAGGTATTAGTAATTGTATCTTTTCTTTTCTTTGAATCCTAATGACACACTGACCGTATGTATTTGTATTTGAAATATTGTTACAGTAGAGTAGACTTAAAGATTTTTTGGTTTGTATTGTAATTTTGTTTGCCAAAATGGAACTGGTTGAAATTTTAAATCTAAATGTAGAACAACTAAAGGAAAAATTAACTTCAGTAAACTTAGAGTGTACAGGGAATAAGGCTGAGCTGCAAGCTCGGTTAATTGATTTTTTTCGGACAAATAACGAAGGCAACATGCAGGACGACGACAATGACGAGCATGAAAGCCACTTTACAGACGCACATGGTACTGCAGATTTGATGTTTACATTCCGAGATATGGAGGAGTCCATATCTCAATTCTCCGGAGATGACGAACTAAACGTTCTTAACTGGGTTAGGCAATTTGAAGAGATAAGCTATACAGTTGGGTGGAATATTTTGCAAAAATTTATTTTTGCAAAGCGCTTACTAAGGGGTTCAGCTCGACTGTTTGCAGGTATTAAAACTTGGAAAAGTTTAAAGGACGAACTTATAAAAGAATTAAAAAAAAAATTTAACAGCGCAGAAATACACAAACAATTGTCAGGTAGGAAAAAGAAAAAAGATGAAACATTTCTAGAGTATATTTAAAAAATGACAGCTTTGGCCAATAATGGCAATGTAGAAGAAGAGGCCTTAATAAGTTATATTATTGAAGGCATAGGTGACAAAGGTACTGAAACCTACATTTTGTATGCTGCCAAATCAAAAAAAAAATATGAAAAAATAAAAAATAAAAAAAAATGAGCATAAGCCATTCACTCAACCTTCAGGTTCCGGATTAGGAAATGATATTTGTGGGGATAAAAGGCATAGTACAGATTCGTGTCCAAATAAATCTAAAGGTTTTAAATGCTTTCGGTGCAATGAATATGGGCACAAATCGACAAGTTGCAATACTCCGAAACCACCAATAGGAAAAAAATCTGAGATTAATATTTTGACAAGAGGAAGAAATTATGTTAAAATTAAGATAAATCAAAAAACCACTCAAGCATTGCTTGATTCAGGAGCTGATATCTCCATTATACGGTGGGATATTTTCAGAACTCTTAACAAAGGTTATCTTAAAGAAAAGATTTTGATCTCGGAAATAGGTGGTGATGTGACAACGGTTGGTTCTTGTGAACTAGATGTGGAAGTTGAGAAATTTGCTTACAGGTTGAAGGTTTTTATTGTCCCAAATGAACTTATTAAAGTTCCTGCAATTTTGGGTAATGATTTTTTTTAAAATAGCTAATATACAGTTTTATAAGGGTGAAATCACCATAAAACCTGCATTAAGTTTGGGAACAGGTAACAATGACTTAGATACGAAAAGTAATTCTGATGTTTCTGTAAAACTTAGTTGTGATTCTACAATATCTAATGAAGTTACTTTGAACATTGCCAGGGATGATATAAAACTTCTTGAAAAAGAAATGGATTTCCTGGAATGTTATAATTTTGATGAGCATGAAATTGATTTGCTACATATTAAAGAAGTTAATATTCGTAACGATATTGTGGGATGTATTCAAAAGTATACTCCTTGTCAAGTAATTGAATCCCCAATCGAAATGACTATTGTTTTAACGGGCGAAACCCCGATTTATGAATCCCCGCGAAGATTGCCTTATCAGCATCGGTTAGAAGTTGAGGCCCAAGTTGACACCTGGCTTAAGGACGGTAAAATTGAAGAAAGTAATTCTGAGTTTGCTAGCCCAGTGGCGCTTGTTTCTAAAAAGGATGGAACGAAACGATTATGCGTAGACTATCGGCGTATTAATAATAAAATTGTTAAAGACCCATTTCCTTTTCCTTTAGTCGATGAACAGCTAGATCAACTGCAAGATGGAGTATTTTTCACTACGCTAGATTTGGTTTCGGCTTTCTTACACGTACCAATTGCAAACGATTCACGAAAGTACACGAGTTTTGTTACTGATAATGGACAATACCAGTTTCGCTTCTGCCCATTCGGACTTTGTAATAGTCCTGCGGTTTTTACAAGGTACATAAATGCAATATTCCGACAATTAGTGAGAGAGGGACATTTACTTATTTTTATCGATGACTTAATCATACGTTCTAAGACTTTAGAGAAAGGCCTCGAGATTTTACAACGAGTACTAAAGATAGCTCAAGATCATGGTCTGAAAATTAACTGGCAGAAATGCCAATTTTTTCAAAGAAAAATTAATTATCTAGGACATGTAGTGGAAAACGGTTTTGTTCGTCCTGGAGTCGAAAAAGTCAAGGCAATTATTAATTATCCTACACCTAATAAAAATATAAAGCAAATTCAAAGTTTCTTAGGTCTTGCTTCATATTATCGAAAGTTTATTCCTAATTTTGGATTAATCGCCAAACCTTTATCAGACCATCTTCAAAAGAACACCACGTTCTTATTTGGCATAGAACAAATATCAGTTTTCGAAAAATTAAAATCTGAATTAGCCAAAGATCCAGTCCTTCAGTTATTCAAATATGGTTCTTATACGGAGGTACACACTGATGAATCACAGAATGGTTATGCTGCAGTGATGCTTCAAAGAAATAACGAAACCAGTGAGTTGCATCCAGTTCAGTACCTCAGCAGAAAGACAAACGATACAGAAAAGAAATTCCATTCTAACGAATTAGAGGCATTGGCCGTAGTTCAGGCTTTTAAGAAATGGCGACCATATCTTCTTGGACATAAGGTTAAAGTCATAACCGATTGTAACGCATTTGCCTCAGCCTTGAAGAAAAAAGATGTACCCTTAAAAGTGGCTCGTTGGGCACTCTACTTACAAGAATCCAATATAGAGATTGTACATCGCTCAGGGACTCGAATGCGTCACGTTGACGCACTCAGCAGAGACATTTTAGTTATTGAAGCTCCAGTTTCTGATCGGTTAAGACAAGCCCAAAGTGAAGATACTTATTTGAAAACACTGAGACTTATTTTACAAGAACGTGACCACGAAGATTATTTTCTTAAAAACAATCTGATCTACAAATTACATAATGGTAACGAGTTACTAGTCATTCCTACGTCTATGGAGAATGCAATCATACAACAGATGCATGAACAGGGACATTTTGCTGTGAAAAAAAACATCAGACCTGTTACTCAAACAATATTTCATTCCTGAGTATCGCAAGAAAATAGAAAAGTTAATCAAAAGTTGCATTCCCTGTATACTTTCGGAAAGAAAGAATGGAAAACAGGAATGTATTCTAAGCCCAATCGGAAAGGAAGATGGCCCACTTCAAACCTACCATGTTGACCATTTGGGAATTTTAGAAATTACCCAAAAAACGTTATAAACACATCTTTGCGGTTGTGGACGCCTTCACAAAATTTGTATGGTTGTATCCAACCAAAAGCACTTCAAGTGAAGAAGTAATTGATAAGTTAAAAAAAACAATCTGACATTTTTGATAATCCAGCTAGGATTATATCTGACCGTGGTTCAGCATTTACGTCAAACCAATTCAAAGAATATTGTGCTGAGGAGGGTATCTCCCATGTTTTGATTACCACTGGTGTACCCAGATGTAATGGTCAAATAGAACGGGTAAACCGTATCATAATTCCCATGCTTACCAAACTTTCCCTCGCTAAACCTTCCGACTGGTATAAACATGTAAGCACTCTACAAAAATTTATAAATTCGACCAAATCAAGGAGTACTGGAATGTCTCCTTTCTTCAAAATTTTAACCGGAATCGAAATGAAACTTAAACCCAATTCTGAATTGCTTAGTTTAGCTAAAGTCTTGGATAGTGAGTTATACAATGAACTTAACCAAGAAAGAGACGAGATTCGACAAATTGCAAAAAATAATATTCTTTAAGTCCAAGAGGAAAACAGACGATGTTTTGATAGAAAAAGAAAACCTCCGTTGAAATACAAAAAGGGTGAATTAGTTGCTATAAAGCGTACTCAGATGACACAGGGGAAACTGGCAACGAAATTTGTTGGCCCCTATAAAATATCGTTTGTGGGTAAAAGAAATCGGTACCATGTAGTTAAGGTAGGTGATCATGATGGTCTCAACAAAACAAGTGCTGCCGATTACATGAAAAAATGGGACAGCAGTATTCGAGACGAATAAACAACAGGACGGCCGAATGTGGGATCGTATACGGACGTACACAGTACATTACATTACTAACACCACGAAACACAAAACTTAGCGCTATCGTCAGCCAGCCATGTTCACTCTTTTCGATCTACATAAGTGTCCACTCAATATTTTAGCATTCTGTATCCAGTCCTTAAAGAGTTCAGTTGTGTCTTTCTTTTATGTAATTTTAAGATCTTTTTTTTCAACTTAATATAATTAAATATATATACATAAATACAATTTCGTGTTTTTCCTTATTTATGTGAACCCATTCCCCACATCAATACAACATAACTTCATTCGTTTTGCCTTGAAAGGACTCCCTTGGGCTGATCCGTACAACCTGCCACCTTATTAACACATGGATAATGTCCTACCTTGTAAAAAGATCTTGTCAAGTAAAATTCAGAAATTGTCTTTCAAACTCTTTCAGTGCTCACTCGGGTGTACCTCAGGGAAGTCATCTGGGCCCGTTTTTGTTCATTCTCGCTATAAACGATGTTACTTCATGCATACGCTATAGTGATATTCTTATATACGCTGACCAAATGAAGATTTTCAAAACAGTACAATCTTATCATGACCATGTTCTCTTGCAGGCTGATATTGACAGTTTTAATCTTTGGTGTGGGAAAAATGGCCTTTCTCTTAACCCAGTGAAATGCCAAAGTATAACTTTCTCTAAAAAGCGAGTAGTGAGTGCTATTGATTATTCCATTTCAGACAAAACAAAACAAACAAAAAATTATGAAGCAGAAAAGGAATGCAATAAAGAAGCTGAATGCTGCACTATTTGTAGAAGGGAAGAAGGGTTATATTTATGTAAATGATTCTTTAACTAAATTTAATCGTGCATTATTTATGGAAGCGAAAAAAAGTAAAAAAAAACAAGTAAATTTAAATACCTATGGTTTCGAAATTCTCAAATCCTGTTGCGTAAAGTTGATAAGGGTAGTGTTGTTGCTATAAGTTCGTTTGAAGATTAAGGTAAATTACAAGACTAATGTGTCATATTTAAAATAATTTTGTAAAATGTTTAGTATTAATAATAACTTCGATCTAGATAGCAACAACTCAACCACTACAACCATTAAAAATAACTGTGATAAAATTTTTCGCTTAAACTTAAATGATAGAAAACCTTTTTATGTTGTCCATCAAAATATACGAAGTTTGAGACAAAACTTCGACTCATTGGTTTGTAATCTTGAAGCTTTTGAATATTTGCCAGATTTGATATTTATATCTGAAATATGGATTTTTTCTTGCGAAACGGATGATTTTAACATTCCCGGTTATACATTTTATGCAAACACAAATGAATTATATCCAGCAGATGGTGTAGGTGTTCTTATTCGAGATGTATACTCAGATGAATGCTTGAAGGTGGAGCGATTCAACATGGCTGGCGCAGATATAATTAAAATTACCATTGATGTTCGCAAAGTTCTTTTTGATTTTGTTTCTGTTTATAGATTACAGACTATACCTTCTCAATCCTTTCTTGAAGATTTTTCAAATTTCCTACGTGGTGAAAATGGGTGAATTATTGTTGTATTAGGTGATTTCAACATTGACATCTTGACTTCGAGCACAGTATCTGATTATTATCTCGATCTTACAGCTGAACATGGTCTTACATCTTTTGTAAATGAAGTAACAAGGCCAATATCAGACAAGTGCATTGATCATGTTTTTGGTCGTTTTATGAAAATGCCTTTGGAAAATTGTTTTGGTATTAACTTTGATTTGGAAATAACTGAGCACAGTATGACAGGTATCTTCATCAACAATGTTTTTGGTATAAAACGTAACTGTTTCACTTCTCCACAGATCGTGACTAATATAAAATATCCCTTACTTAATAATCAACTGCGTTTTGAATTTTGGGAGGAGGTCTATGCTGAGGAAAATGCTTCTAAAGCATATGACTCTTTTTTAAACATTTTAAAAGATTATATAAGAAGGTCTAGTTTCACAGTCACAAAAAAGAAATCCCAGTTAAAATTAAAACCGTGGATAAGCACTTATATTTTGAAAAAAATCTAAGTAAAAAAAAGGGCAAATTATGTTATAAGCATCCACTTAACTCTAACTTAAAAAAAACGGTTCAAGAAATTGAGTAGAAAAATCCAAAGTGAAATTTTCACCTTACGTGATAACTATTACTGCTCTAAATTTCAAAATGCCCAAGGAAATCCAAAAAAGGAATCGAGCATAATCAATAGTATAGGAAATAGAATAACGCCTTTGTATATAAACTTCATAGTAATATCATGGAGTCGTTTTTATTTACGCGCTGTTTGTCCAGTGGTGCGCTCGCGTCGCTAAAGTTGCTTCAACATTTTGAAAATTGTGTTCATAACAATGGCATTTGTATCTGGTTTGGTTGTTGGTTTATGAGTATGGATTCTCTTTTTTCTTTTGCTATGAAACAGTTTCGAAATGCAATGGTGGTTGTTTTTTTTTCTTAGTTTTTTTTCGATCCTCTTTTTTCCCCGCGTTCGTCTTTTCTTTCGTTCTTGATGAATGAATTTTGTTTGTATTTAGATATTTCTTCTGTTTGTAAAACAGAAAAATATATGAATGATGGTTTCAAGCAGAGATTATAGGTAAATATAATAATAATTAATAATCTCTTGTTTCAAGGTAAACTTTTTTATTTTATAAATTTGTGTATTTTGACTTCTGAGGGTGGAGAATATTTATTTCGTTTCATTTTTTTTTTCAGTAGGTATGAAAATTATAATAAATAGGTATACCTTTTAGGTAAATGACAGAGGTGATTTAATTGAAAAAAAAATGTTTCAATTAACAATTTGGAAAAGAAAAGAACACAAATACCATAATAATTTCAAAAAAGTATTTACCTATTAGTTTAAACTTCAAAAAAATTATTTATGTGGATGTCTCTACCTGATTTTCTTTTCGTAAGGGTAGGCACCTACCTGGATTAGGTAGATCAATTTATTTGTATTTGCGAGAAAGTTAGAACTAGTATGTTTGTTTTAGATACAAACATTTCTTCAGGAGAAACCAATTTTTGGATGATATATGATATGGGTATATATATGGGTATATACATACATATGTAGATAATTTTAATTTCTAAAAAATATCCTTTGAATACCATTTGATTGATATACATAGGTATGTAATCATAGTAGGTGCTTTTACGGCCATTCCAAAGCGTTTTTTATAAGAAGGTTATATTGTTCACGAAACTCTGTGGTTTTTAAGAATTCATCACAGAGTAGATGACACATATGCTTCCCCAAAAAAATAATTAAATGTAGCAAGTTTATACCTATGTACAAAAAAATAGATGGTTACGGAGTAGACACGTTCAATTTATAGATTTCCGGCCTTTTTCTTAAGAGTGTTCCGGATGGCGATTTTGAGAAAAAAAGATTGTGAAGCGCGTAGTTGTCCGATCAAAATGAAAACACATCTTTGACAGTCAGTTTCCTATAGCTAACAGTATTTTTTGAAGTTTTTTTTTTCTAGTGGATATAAATTCAATTTATTTTCATTTAGTATATAACTATAATTATATCTTTTGACATTGATATTTTAAGTTCTTAAAAGGCACTTTACAGTTACTTTTACAAAATGATTTTTTTAGTGCATAAATACCCCTACAAGTGACCAATTAGTAAAAATAAAAAGTTTTATAAAACAGAGTAGGTATGTTATGAAAGTGAAAAACGACCTTATATATATGCAAAAAAAAAGTTAGCAAATTACTGGTTTTGTTCAGTTGGGAACACTCTTAAAGTTAAAAATTGTGCGCAGTCCATCAAAATAGAAGTTGATTTTCTTGCACACTTTTATTAAGCTTACATATTCTAAGAACCATCTTTGGTGTAATGCTTAATTTCATTTTACTTTAATAAAAAATATTAAAGATGGTAACGGAGAAGATAGCTAATGGTAACGGAGGAGACACGTACGATTTAAAATTCATTTTTATTCTTAGGTATATAATTTTATTTGAATTTTTAAATTATTGCCATCAATGAGAAAAGTAATCAAGGTTATTAAATCAAATTTGTGTAAAATTTAATAGAAATCGGTTAACGTTTACATCGTACAAAATACATGGGGTTTCCACAGTTTTTACTCAGCAAAGTTGTAAAAGTTTATGGAAAATCTTTCAACTTGGCACATAAATTAGGTAAGGTGTATTAATAAAATATTTTCAACAATTTTGTTCGTAAAACTTTTATTCGTGAATTATACAAAATTTGGTCAATTCAACAAATATTTCGTAGGAAAAATTCGATACGAAAATTGTGCATAACAAACACTTCGTGCTATATACAAAAGGCCTTTCGTAATTTGTCTTGAACAAATTTTAACTCATATGCACGAAATATTTCGTTCGATGATAAGGAGAAGTGTTTATTTTTTTCTATTGTAGTAATTTTACTTACGATATAACAACAAAATATTTTTTAAATAGTACCAATGTTAATGGACATTCATTTGAAAAATTTCAAAATATCCCGATTCCGTAAATGATTATGCGTATATAAACATTATCAGCCGTATTTATAAAGAACATTCAAAGGCTTCGTAACTTTAAAATGCCTCTAAATTGCTCTTAAGTGCGAAATCTGTATCTATAATCAATTTTCACTTTTAAGCAGCGTTACTTAAATGCATCTTAACTTAAACGCCATTCACTGCGTTTAAAGGTTACTTAAAGCCATCTTAAACATATTTTGACATTCGAGGCCAATTTTTTTTTGTTTTTATTACAGAGATATAGGTACGAGTACCTAAACCTAGGTATGTATGTACGTAGTTTTAATATTTTTGCTGCAGATAAATCCAGGCGTTCCAAAAATGTACGGACTGTGCAAAGTTCACAAACCAGGAGAGAAGATGCGAAAAATTGTGTCATTTGTCAATTCTCCTTTGGTCAAAATCGCTCGTTGGTTTGTAAAAAGTATGAAGCAATTTGAAAGTTTCGATGGTCTTAGCGTTAAAAATTCTTTCTAGTTCGTTGAAAAAATTCAGGATTTAACACTGTTAGAGGGAGAAATACTCGCATCGTTCGATGTGACTGCTTTGTTTCCAAGCGTGCCAGTCCCAACAGCTATAGACGCAATAAAAAATCATCTTGTGAAATACAATGTTCTACCTCAACAAAAAGATACGTACATCAAAGTAGCTGAAATTTGCATGTCACATAATTGTTTCCAATTCAGAGATGAATGGTACAAGTGCGAATTCGGAGCTAGCATGGGAAATCCAATGTCACCACTGATTTCTGAAGCTTTCCTCACTAGTTTTGAATCATCTCTTAAAAATCAAGGAGTACTACCTAGAGTTTGGATCCAATACGTGGACGATGTATTTTGCATCATAAAAGCAAACGACATCTCACCTTTGCTCAACATCTTAAACAACCAATATGATAGCATCAAGTTCACTTACGAAGTCGAAAATGAATCCACACGCTCAATCAACTTTCTTGATTTGACTTTAACACGAAGCAATGAAAACAAAATCGATGTCTCCGTTTATCGAAAACCAACGACCTCCGACCGATACATAACCAATTCTTCGTTTTGTTCACAACAACATAAGCTAGCAGCATTTAACTCCATGGCCTACCGCTTATGCAAATTGCCATTGTCAGCGGCTAATTTCATGGAGGAATATAAAAACATTCTCCGTATTGCTAACATCAACGGCTACAAAGATAGCATCATCCAAAAATTGGTGCAAAAACATTCAAAAAAGATACAACAGCAAAAGTTTTCAACTTTATTCTCTCAGAACACCGAAGCTGCATCACAAAACGAACATAGGGTTACCTTTTCGTATGTACCTACTTTCACGAATCATCTGGTCAACATTTTCTCTAAACATGGCATGAAAATAGTTTATACCAATAACAATAAACTAAAGAATGTATTAGGGAGCACCAAAGATCGAACCCCAATACAAAGCAAATCGGGCATTTACGAAATAAAATGCTCCAACGCAAAATACATAGGCCAAACGAAACGGAACGTGGAAAAGAGATTTAAAGAGCATCAATATGACATCAAATGTAAGGCTGTTCAAAAGTCATCGATTGCTTTGCATGCTTACAGCAACACAGAAGAGCCTCCTCACACAATAGGCAATTTCTCTGATAATTGCAGGCTTATAAAAAACGTCACCGATGAGCGAAAACTTGATGCGTACGAAGCTATGTACATATACAAAGGCAAAAATCTAATGAACACCGATGCAGGCAACATCATCTCTAGTCTTTTCAAATTTGCCAAATAATTGTTATCTTTTGCTCTCTTAAAACTATATGTAACTTCCTCTTTACTCATTTTTTCCTTTTGTCAACAAATTTATGATTGTTTCTCTTCTTTTAATTGTATTTCCTTAGTTTATTTTAAAGCGTGAAGCTGATGATGGCAAGTAAATCTTGCCGAAATGCATTTATAAATTTGTTTTTATTGTCGTTTAAATGAATAAAAATATTTGACAATTGTTTTCGTTGAAAATATATTTTGTGCTTTTTATTTATTTATCGTTATATAAACAAAAAACTTTTTGTAATCAATAAAGAACTAAACATTAAACAAAAAACATAAATATTTAGAAGGAATGATCAGAACTACCTTCCTTGTCTTAAGCTCCAGAGAACGACAGACAACAGAGACGTTGTTCTGACAGCAGGAATTAATAATTAATTTCCAGCAATTGTATAAGGTGAATGCGTGCATTCGCCCCAATCATGACCTGGAAAACAGAGCCTTGCTACATCACTTCTACATTCGGAATGACATCACGCAATGGCGATCAGAGAACCTTGGTTTCACCCGGTTGAATGAAGATCATTTGGCAAACGCAATAATCGCCGAGCGAAATGTGCCCAATTCCCTGTTAATTACGAACGTGGCTCTCCAGCTCATTTTCGATTCATTAAAGAAGAAGAATTCAACAGGAGTCGATGGCATATTCAACGTTGTACCTCGGCATTTACCTCAAGAAGCAGTAGACATTTATACCACTCTATTTAACAACGCTCTGAATAATGAATATTATCCAGTGCGGTGGAAGACAGCTGTGGTGCATCCTCTCCCGAAAAAGGGAAAGGACCACTCCAATCCGGCGAATCTCCGGTTGAAAAGTCTTCCGAGTATCAGCAAGGTATTAGAAAAAGTTATCAATAGAGCTCTGTCTAAGTGGGCAGAGGACAATAATATCATACCGGACAATCGGTTCGTTTTAAGGCGGGACATGACACCATTCTGCCGCGTCTAAACGCGTTTCTGATGTCCAGTGGAACAAATCTATGAAGCAGTTACGAGTTCCTGTCTGGTTGATTTGGGAAAGGCCTTCGACACCGTATGGTTAGAGAGTCTTTATCTAAAGCTGACCAGACTTGGCAATAGTAAACCACTATTATAAATATATGCTTTATGATATGCTCAATGGCAGAAAGTTAGTTGTCAAAAGTGGCAATGTAACTTCTGCCAAAATATTTAATACTAAAAATGGTCGTCAGCAGTCAACTCACCGATTCTATTCAGCATTTACACCAGCGATCTGATTAGTAGTCTCACTTAGGCAATTGCGTATGCCGACGATCTAATTGCATACAGAACAACCCCAAAAGTCAAGGTCATCAGGATTCTCTTGCAGCGTGACTTCGAGAAGATTCAGCGATATTGCGATGACTGGAAGTTGAAAATCAACTTTCAGAAATCAGAAACTATCTTGTTTTGAGCCACAAGGGATACGAGAAAGAACTAGCGCAAGCTGGTGATCGTAGGGCCAAATGGACATCCACTGGCGAGTAAAAGTGTAGAGTAAGGTACCTTGGCATCTGGATGGATCAGTATTTGTATTTTGACAGACATATAAATGCTGCTCTGGCCAGGGCTAAGGGAGCTTTTACCCTGACGAAACGGTTGTTTTATAGCAGCCGGCTTGACAGCAGGGTGGATGTGATTTGCTATATGGCCCTTATCCGGCCGATGATTGCCTATGGATGACCGGTTTGGTTCAACTTTGCCCCATTTCAAATGGAAAAGATTCGGGTGTTAGAGAGGCAGTGTCTTCGACGCTGCCTTGGATTGCACAGAGTCGGAGTCGGAGTACAAACATTACTATTCCAACCTGGTTCCTTACAACGGTGCCAACATAAACAGGATAGATAATTTCTTGCTGAAATTTATTTGAGGTCACATTGCAAGAGCGATGTTCTCATGTAACAGCTTAATTTTCGGGGCTTATTACCCTAAATACGATTACTACGAGAGTGAGCGTCTAAGCGGCTTTATTCCGCCCGATGCATTCCTCCATCTAGACAGTCGAGGGCTGATCCAGGATAGAGCGGCGGTTCCGCTAATCTACCACGCCGGCCATAGAACTGTAGATCGGTGACTCATTTACAGTCGGGACGTCCTCGCACAAGACGGAGCTGAGCACCTTCGGTTCAGTAGGACTGTGTCCGAACGGGACCGAAGAGATAGGGTAAAGCATGAGAACCAGTTCTGGTGGTTAAAACATGAAGAATGAAGTTCCTTCAGATATTTAAAAGTTGTCCTTGTTTGTTTCTCTGTCATGGCCGACTTACATTGGTTTAGGTAGTTAGGTTTGAGCAGGGACAGGCAGGATGCCACAAAAAAAAATTATTAAATCAACAAAAATACAAAAAAAGTTATAAAACCGGAAAGTGAAGCTCTATCTCCGTGCGCCCGCTCTTAAATTCAGCTCCAATATTTTTTTATTTTTTACCAGTAAAACTTTCATAATAAATTCATATTTTGTTCATTAATTGATCATTAATTGTATTGGCATATAGTCCGCCGCCTTATTCTGTGATTGTTTTTTGCCAAAACCCTTTAAATTATATTTATTATAATAATTATATTATTGAGTGTTATTCAATATTTTCGCATATCAACATCCTAACTTGCTCCCGTTAAAGTTGAGAAGAAATTTTTTTTCTGCCGGTGAGTGAAACATTTGTTGTATATGTTCTGCCTCCGAAGCAAATTTGGTGCTACACACAATCAAACAAACGTATTTCTACTTTGCATGCCTACGACCACAACCTGAAACCCGCAACCCGTATCACGGCTCTCTTTTATTTCGAGTACCTGTGTCCAGAGTGACAATCACACACATGGACTGTCGACGAGTGGAATAATAGGCTAAACAAATTGGAAAATCTCAATGAGTTCGACCCTTATTTTTTATATAATACGGCGATCAATGTCGGATGCCCCTGGATCCAGAATCTTTTTATGCGTAAATTCAAAATCGTCATTGGTGAATGCCGCAAGATCAGCTCTTCAAGCTTTAAAATTTATATTCCAACCAAATATCAATGGTTGTTTTGTTTTTCTAATAATAAACCCATATATGTGCAAGATAATGTAAAAATGTATAAATGGTCAAATACTAAAATTAAAGTATCCCCCAAAACTACCTTGCCAAATGTAATTAGTAATAAGAACAAAATTGTAAATAGATCTAAGAACAACTCTTTTTCTTCCAATTCTTTCACACTCCCAAATACTTCTACTTCCAATATATCTAAAAAACCCTCAATTCTACAGCAAAAACGTGTCTCTTTCAACACTGATACTAGTGGCCTTTATACCAATTTTCTCCATTCCCACACCATTAACCCCACACCTGTATCTCTCACTCCCCGTCCTTTTTCTAGGGCTCCCCGCCCCAATAATGCTATGGTTGACCATTTACCTCCTCCTATTTTTGATCCAATGTTCTCTCCCGTTGCCAAGCTCACTACTAAACTTGCCGCCCCTATTACTAACAGTGATGAGTTTGATGGTCGATATTTGATGGCTAGATTACGCGACAGTAAACTTTATGAAAATGTTCGTCTATACCTTTCCTATCTTTATAACAAGTCTGATAACGTTTGTATTAATGGCAAGACCAAAATGAATGTTTTGGTATCTATACAAAAAGAAGGCCTTCCAATTGACCCAGCCACTCTCAACAAAATATACGTTCGCTTCCACGAAACCTTTAATATCTCTCCTTCTACAGTTTCAAAGGACCTCGCTACTTACGCTTCGCACATACGCTCAAAATGTTTACCATTCGCTAGACACGATAATAAACAATATCTTTAACTGTAATGTGGCTCTACAGCCTGTGTCCACAATTACCCTATCTCTCTATTATCAGAATGTAAGAGGTCTCCGTACCAAAACTTCTAACGTTTTTCTTAGTTCCCAAAACCTTCCTTTTGACATCTTCGCTCTAACGGAGACAAATCTATGCTCTGATTTTCTGGATAGCGAATTATTTACATAAGATTTTGCTGTCTTTCGTGCGGATGGTCTAACTAGTGATACTGCTCCTACGGGGCGTGGTGTTTTGTTTGCTGTCCACAATCGTCTTAATGCTTCACTTGTCGAAACTTCTAGATCACCCCTATTTGAATATGTATGCATAAAGTTATCTGTATCTAAACGTTGTTTTTATCTTATTTGTTGCTACATTCGTCCCTCACAACCTAGCCCTGTCTATAAACAATTTGTGGATTCACTTAGTTCTTTGGTCGAGGGTGCAACTTCCAATGACGACTTTATTATCCTAGGGGACTTTAACCTACCTGATTTGCAATGGATACCTTCTGAAGATGAATCATGCTTTGTGCCCTCTAATCCTTCTTCTGAAAAAGAATTTATTTTCACAGATAATTTACTCGTATCTGCAACAATTTAGGGAGACAACTCGATCTTGTCTTCTCCTCGGATCCTTTTAACTCAGCTGTCTCAAAAAGCCCCCATCTTCTTTCCACTCTAGATCACTATCACCCTCTTCTTTCTTTTATATTCGGTCTTGAAGATAGCTCTCCAACTGTTGAATCTGAAAACTGTTCCATTTTCAACTTTCGGAAGGCCGACTTCAATAAACTTAATAATCTCCTTAACAACATAAACTTTAACCTTTTCATCAACCTCACTACTCCCATCGATATATCGCTTTCTTTCTTTTACACCTCTATCTTTGCTTGTCTCATTCAATGTGTCCCTTATACAGTTAAAAAAAACTTGTGTATCATCTCCTCCCTGGTACACACAAGAATTACGTCACATCCGTAACATTAGAAACAAGTTATGGAAAACTTACCTGAAATCCCAAACACCTTTAAACTATTTCTACTACCAACAAGCATCTTCTAATTTTTCTGTTCTCTGCAATTCCCTATACCGAATCTATCTCAAAAAAATGCAAACCTGTCTCATCACCGAACCGAAACGCTTTTACCAATTTATAAACGTGAAAAGAAAATCCGACGGTCTTCCTTCAACATTCAATTTCATCGGCACATCTTCTTCCGAAGCTAAAGTAATTGTTAACCTATTTGCTACCTTTTTTAGTCAATCCTATAGCAATAATTCTAATGAACCTGACCTTGATTACCACAAATTTCTTTCTAATAGCCCGCACACTTCTCTGTCTTCTCTCAACATTAATTCGCATACCGTCCGTGAAAAGTTAAGTTTACTGAATGATGACTTTTCACCCGGTCCTGATTGTATCCCAGCAATTTTTCTTAAAAATTGCGCTTCTGCACTCTGTGAACCCCTCACTAATCTTTTTCAACTCTCGCTTTCACAGTCAGTTTTCCCTCTCTTTGGAAGGAATCCTTTATTTTTCCAATTTTTAAAAAGGGTTGTAAGAACGAAATCTCTAACTAACGACCGATTGCTAAACTCTCCTTTATCCCCAAGATCTTTGAAAGTATAGTGTATGATTCCCTTTATTTCCATTGTAAATCAATTGTTTCTCCACTTCAAGACGGATTTTTAAAGGGAAGATCCACTACGACTAATCTTACCCAGTTTGTCTCCACGACGCTCTCGGCAATGGAAAAAGGCTACGATGTTGATGTTATAACTACTGATTTCAGTAAGGCGTTCGATAAAATCAGTCACCAAATTATCTACGTTAAGCTACAAGCCTTTGGCTTTTCACCATCGTTCATCAAGTGGGTCAAATCTTATCTCGAGAACCGTTTATACAGGGTTGTTTTCAGAAATGAAGTGTCCGATCCCTTCCTCGCCTCCTCTGGCGTTCCTCAGGGTAGCCATCTCGGTCCACTTCTATTTGTGCTAGCTATAAACGATGTCGGTAGAATCATCTCCTTCTCAGACCTTTTTATTTATGCAGACGACATTAAAATAGTTAAAGTAATCTCATCATCTCATAATTCTTCGCTGCTTTAACTTGATCTAAATACTTTTCTTACCTGGTGCAACAAAAACTTTCTTGAGCTTAATATTAGTAAATGCCAATCTATGACTTTTTCCCGTAAACGTATACCTTCAAATCCTCGAATCTATCACTTCTGTAACATACCTGTCCCAATCGTTTCATATATTCGTGATCTCGGGGTTATATGTGATAAGGAGTTAAATTTTCGCTCTCATATTGATCATATCATCGGGAAAGCGAATTCTACCCTCGGATTTGTTAAACGATGGTCTAAAGAATTTCCCAACCCCCATGTTACCAAATCTTTATACACCACATACGTCAGGCCTATCCTTGAATATGCTAGTCAGGTTTGGTCTCCCTTCCAAGTCACTCAATCTCTTAGAATTGAAGCTGTTCAGAGGAGATTTCTCAGATTCGCCTTGCGTAGTCTACCTTGGTCTGATCCCGTTATTTTACCCCCTTACGAAGACCGTTTGCAACTAATTGGCATGCACACCCTTTCTCAACGTCGCCGTATCGCCGACATAATATCCGTCCATCAGCTCATCATTGGAGCCATAGACTCTCCGGCGTTGCTTGAATGGATTAAAATCAATACCAATCCACGTAACCTTAGAGCTGTCCCCTTCTTCCGCCTCCCTATTCACCGCACCAACTACGGCCATTTCAATCCAATGAGCAGAATGCTTCGATTAGCCAATACAGCACAAGATATTTTCGATTTCTCCATTAGATCCCCTTCCCTTAGAAGAACTCTATACACTTTTTCTTCCTAACCTCACTCCACCGTATTATTTTCTTATTAGCGTTAAGTATATTATTTATAATTTAAGTTTGTATAATACAGTTTAAGTAATTCGCTTGCAATAAGCTAAATAAAAAAATAAATGCTGAAACTGTCTGTGGCTGTTCTCGTTTATAAGTAGTCTGTAAGTAGTTTGTAAGTAGGTTGTAATTAGTTTATAATTAGTTTGTAAGTAGATTTAAGTGACTTTAAGTAGTTTTATTAGTTTTAATTAGCTGTAATTAGTTTTATGTAGTTTGTGAGTTTTATATAAAACCAACAAAAATAAAGACATAGATACGGAGTTTCTTTTTGTAAATTATTCTCGGTAAAAAAAAACCGACCTGGATTTAGTATTAAGATAGTTCTTAGGCCGAAAGTCATTAGCATTAAGTTATTATAGTTTAACCGCCCGATTGGGGCCGGTAAGTTAGTTTTCAGTTGTTGATAACTAGACTAGTTGTTATGAATTTTTGTCTAGCTTTAAGATAGTTTTAAGAAAAAAAAATGAATAAAAAAAAATTTTTAATATGCTCGCTCCGCAACTGGAGGGTTGCGAGTTCAAATCTAAATAGAGTCAAGCGTAAAGTATTTATAAAATGACCTGCAAAATAAAGAATTGAGCAAGACTGATCTTTCAAGTGGCAATATGACAAAATAAAAGTTGTGATCACAATTCTTTTATAAATTGTGCAATTTAGAAACATTTGGATCAAATTGCGATTTGTTGTTCGCAATTTTTGTTTTCTCTCGATAGAATAATTGATACTAAGGAGTGTTGATTTACGATTTTTGATCTGACCCAAGAATTCTTTCTCTGCATCTACAGTTCACAGGAGATAATTATACTACTGAATGGCAGCTAACAAAACAAAGGTACAACAACAAGCAGCTCATATACACAACATACATGCAAAAACTGATGAACCAACCATGTGCCACAACGGAATCAGCAACCTCACTGAAAAACTCAGGAATGTATGGCGGCGATAAAAAAAACTTTGATATAGACACAACAAACTGGGGGACAAAGCCAAAGAATCCCAAAGACTATACGAACAATCAATAACAAAAGAGATTCCAATCAATGGAAACAATGAATGACAACCGTTATCGAAAAGAATTCAAGCAAAAGTAATACCAACCGAAGGCTTACCATACAACCGTACATCCAAATAGATGCGAGATATGTAAAGGAGATCATCCAATTTACAAAAAGGAGTACACCAGGGAAATGAGGTTGCTAGAGAAAAGGAGTTGTGCATAAACTGCTTGAGACCAGGACATTTCACCTCCAATTGTTTATCACCTAGACGTTGTCTGAAATGCTGTAGGATGCACCACTCTTTGATGTATCTCGAACAAAATTCCGAAATACTGAGACGCGCAATGGCTGCCGAAAACAAACCAACACCACAACCAGGGAGAATGCCGTCTCATAACTGCACAACCGATAACAATGTGCTTCTGGCAACAGCTTTAATCAAGATGATTGGACCTCATAATAATATAAAATACCCCCTTTTTTTTAAAAAAAAAGGTTGTTCTTCCTCAATTTGTCTTGCCCTTATACTTCTTTTTGATACAACTCTTTCATCAGGTGAGTTTGTAGAAGAATGGGAAGTTTCATTTATTGATCTTATTCATAAAAGTGGTTCGAAGCAATTAATTACAAATTATAGACCAATTTCCAAGCTTTCGGCTATTCTAAAGCTTTTTGAAAAAAATATAACCGAAAAGTTATACTCCTCTGTAAAAGAGAAATTGTCAAAGATGTCAAGATGGTGCAAATACAATCATTGAATTTAAACTTCTCTAAATGTAAAATTTTTAGTGCAACCAGATCTTTTAGCGTCATCAATTTTGTTTATAAATTTGATTAAGATGCTCTTACCAGGGTTGAGTTGATAAAAGACCTTGGAGTGCTCGTTGACTCTAAACTGAATTTTCGCGCTCATATTGATTTTTATAGTTTCAAAAGGTAATTCTTTGCTTGGATTTCTTAGACGAAACTCATCTAATGTTACTGATGTTTACACACTTAAAGCATTGTTTTCATCATTGGTACTTCCATATCTTGAATATTGTTCCATGATTTGGTGCATATTTTACGCGAATGGAATAGTAAGAACTGAGCAAATTCAAAAAAGATTTACGCGATTCGCTCTTCTCTTCGCAATTTGAATTAGTCAGGTGATATGCCGAACTATCATTCGAGGTGTATCCTGTTAAGTGTGAATACACTTGAAATCAGAAGAAATGCTCAAAGTATAATTTTTATAAAAGATATTCGTTCATAAAACAGAATAAATTCTATTGAATTACTTAATCTTATAAAGTTTTATGTCCCAGAAAGAATACTACGGAACAGATTCGAGCTCTTTTATGTTTCTACTCACAGAACCAATTATGGACTTAATGAGCCCATTTCGCGTTCATTATCATTGTTCAATACTGTTTGCAATGAAGTTAACATTGTTATGAATAGAAATCAGTTTAAACGAATGTTTTTTTAAATACTAAACTAACTTAACAAATTTTATAAATATTAATTTATTGGACGTAGTTCAGTTTGGTTTATAGTAAATTATACTATATTAGGTGTAAGAATATTAAATGTAATCAGCAGATGTATATCCATTAATGAAAAAAAAAATAAACAAAACATTGTGTCAGAGCATTGATAGACCAAGGTTCACAGACATCGTTTATCACCGAAGAAACAAACTACAACTACAAAATAAAGGTAGATGCAACAGTATCGGCTTGACTCACACGAAGTGTCAATAGTGAAATACAAAGTGAACATTATCCTAAGCAGCAATTCAGGAAATCTCCGCAACAGCATATTGTAACGACTGTCACATTTGTACTATAACGACTCTGGAATGAACTATAACCACTCTCGAACATCGAATTAAAGAAACGCCGAATTTCGAATTAGACAGGACACAAACCAACCTTCGGAGAGTTTTGGTGAGCTTTCGAACTTCCAATACTAAACGTCAAAATGAAAGCTTTGGAAAAGGAAATGTAAGGAAAATTTCCCCTATGGAAAGCTCTAGAAGCAAATACTAGAACCTTCCAGCTTTTTCGGGAACCTTGTGAAAAGAATAAAAGCACATGTCTGACCGGCAGAGGACGCAGGTTATTTTTAATCGTGAATGAGTAAAGTTGGTTGTAATAAAAGTAAAATGTTGAATTAATTTCAGTGGTGAACAATAAATTGTTTTGTAATAAGAAAAGTGAAGTATTTTATTTTGTAAAGTAAATAAGTGGAGAATTTAAATAAAGTGAATAAGTTTTATTAACGAATCTGAGAAAACATTACAATATGTTTTAAAAAATGTCACTTAAACGCTCCCATTCACACATATAACAACGAAATGGGAGCACCTGCAAAAGTTAATACTAGCTGATCCTACATATAATATTCCAAGCAAAATCAACATGATTGTAGGTGCAGAAGTAGTTACGGAAATATTCCAGGAAGGAGTCATCAAAGGAAATATATGTATATATTTCCAAAGAAGAATCCTACACACAAGACAACATCATTGTCAGATTTTCATCACTCACACGATCGGTTAGGGTGATACTCGTAGCATTCTGTCGCAGATACATCAACATAATAAAGGGAAGAGTAGAAGCTCGAAGGAATACTGAAAAGCCCAACAGAAAAACACAAGAAGAAAAAATTGCCTTACAAACTTCAAAACTTTAACTTCAAAAACTCTCACGAAACTTGGCACATATGAGCTAAAGTATGCTCATATCAACATTATAAAATTAGCACAAAGAGCACTCTATTAAAAATATGAAACTCTTCAAGAACAAGGCTCACTTCCGGTTAAAAACAACATAACCAACCTAAGTCCATTCATCCAGGAAAGTATATTACGGGGTGGAGGAAGATTGCAAAATTCACAACTTTCTTCAGACGCAAAGCATCCTGCAATAATCCCACATAAATCACATTTTGCTAAGTTAATCATACACTGGGCACACAAAGCAACACTTCATGGAGGAAATGATCTAACGATGGTATCATCCTAACTCGATATTGGATTGAAAAAGGAAGAGGTGACATACACAACTTAATTAGAAAATGTGCCAAATGCAAACGATTCAACATACGAAAAAAAAAATGAAATAAATAAATTTGGTGGCACAACAGCTCGTGAAGAACCAAGGCCTAGTGACTTACAACTCTCAAACCATTCCTGTGTGCGTGTTGTTGGCAGGAATGGAGGGGACCTACAATTTTTTGCCGATTCCGAACGACTAGATGAGAAGCACTTATTCATGACAAGTATACTCTTGGAGGATTTGTCAGTTCCTCGCAAGAGGCAGTACCTCGCGAAAAAAGCATTTCTGTTTTTAGGTGGCAGCGGCTGGGAATCGAACCCAGACCTTTGGCATGACAGTCCCACGCACTAACCATCATGCCACGAGGTACTACATTCTACATACGAAGCCAGACACAATTAATGGGGAATAACTATATCAAGACACCTTTTACACACATTGGAGTGGACTATGCAGGACCATTTATTATGAAGACAAGCAAAATTCGGAACTCCAAATTAACAAAGGGATATATTGCAGTCTTCGTATGCTTAGCAACAAAAGCTTTTTACCTGGAAGCAGTATCTGACCTACCCACACATACTTTCATAGCCACATTCGACAAAATGAGCTCTAGACAAGGACTTGTAAGTCATCTGTATAGTGACAATGCTACAAACTTTGTTGGAGCCAGCACCAAAATCACAAATCAATATAAAAATAAAAACAAAGGACTCACTGATGCAATGATAAACCAAGGAGTAACATAATGTTATATTTTCTCAGGTTCATTAATAAAACTTGTTCACTTTATTTAAATTCTCCACTTATTTACTTAACAAAATAAAACACTTTACTTTTACAATAACAAAACAATTTATTGTTCACCACTGAAATTAATTCACTTACTTGACTTTTATTACAACCAACTTTACTCATTCACGATTAAAAATAAACTGCGTCCTCTGTGTGCTTTTTTACTTTCCACAAGATTCCCGAAAAAGCTGGAAGGTTCTATTATTTGTTGCTAGAGCTTTCCATAGAGGAAATTTCCCTTTCCAAAGCTTTCAATCTGACGTTTAGTATTGGAAGTTTGAAAGCTCACCAAAGCTCTCCGTAGGTTGGTTTGTGTCATGTCTAATCCCGAATTCGGTATTTCTTTGATTCGAGAGTCGTTAAAGTACAAATGTGACAGTCGTTACAATAACATGGCATTTCATACCACCAGCATCTCCCCACTTCACCGGACTCTGGGAAGCTGGAGTGAAATGAGTAAAACTTCACCTAAAAAATACAACTGGTAACACTCATCTTACGTATGAAGAGTTCTCAACTCTACTTTCAAAAATAGAGGCCTGCCTCAACTCCAGACCATTATGTCCAATGAGTGGCACAAGAAGATTTAGAATAGCTAACGCCAGCACACTTCCTTATCGGCTCAAATATGTTCTGCAGAGATACAGATAACGTCCTTAATATCCAAAAGAAAACAGGCTGTCATAGCCTGTTACCTAAACAAACTAACCAACAATTCTGGAAAAAATTGTCGTCAGAATATCTGACAAAAAGACCCAAATGGACAAATACATCAGATAATATTGCAGAAGGTGATCTGGTACTCATACGAGAGAACAATGTCGCTCCCGCAAATTGGTGTACGGGAAGAGTTCAAACAACATATCCTGAAAAAGATGGATATGTCCGAGTTGCTAACTAAAATATCCAAAATACCAACAGATGAACCAGTACGACCTGAACCAAACAATAGAATAGAGCAGAGTCCACAAATTGAAGATACAATTAAGAAGAATCCAGAAGTAAACAAAAAAAATGCACTCAATTTACGTGTCACCATCTTCAGCCAATAAAATCGAAACCAAGAAAACCCATTAAAAAATTTAAAATACGACCAAATACAATCCCTGTCAGACCTCCAATAGAAGAACTTATAGAGCGACACCAAGCCAGAAAGCGGGGAAGTGAAACAATACAAGCAACTGAAACAAAGAGAGCAATCAATTGCACTGGCATCACTTGTATAGCAACTCATCTGAGTGCCTTAACATCCTCACAATATTGACAGCACACGTAGCAACTATCGAAGAAAGAAATAAAATTCTCTATGCAAGAAGGGGAAGAGCCAAAAGCCAATTTCAAGTACTACAGGAACGAGTTAGAAACATTACCACAGCAATGCAGAGTACAGGAGATAACGTGCAACAAACCCAACTGTTGACAATTCTAGGGTTGACTACGCACATGTATGTCACCAACATCGAAAACATTCAAGATTCATTGTTCGACGCAGGATTAAACACTCAACACGGAACAACCCATCACTTGATAATAACTCCCAACAGCTAAGAAAACATCTGATTGATATTCGGCAAAACATACCAGCAACAATGGTGCTACCAGCAATTGAACGCCCAGATCAACTACTCCAAATATACAAATTGATGAGTGTTCATAGGAGAATAACTAAAAGTTATGTTATCTTTGAGTGCAAAATACCAATATTAGATTCAGAAAAGTACCAAGTGTTTAAGATAATACCTGTTCCAACGCCATTTCAAAACCAATTTACCTTCATTGCGCCGTCATCAAAACACATATTAACTAATCTCGCTCGCGAAAAATATTATCTAATGCAAGAAAGTGACAAATGTATATCGGTAGCAGAAGGATTATATTACTATTGAAAACGTCATCCCCTGTACCCAAACCTCCAATCTAATACATCCCAATGTGAGATCAATCTACTAAATCACAACAAGGAAATAGAAGGAAGGTGTGAAGTATTACACATGAAGCCCAGACAAGTGTGCGAAACCTCAATAGTTAGCTATATGTAATGGATAAAGAAACAACTTTTAATCTTGTTTACAAAGAAAAGGCATTCACTAATACTCTTATTAATGACGGAATACTTACCTTGGAACCAGGATCCCAACTCAGTTTGGATGCTATGGTAATCACAGCTCAAGAGTCATATACAAAAAGCCTTAATACGTCATTCACGCCACAACTCAACTTACGCACCATAATACCGAAAATTGCCAAAGATCCAATCACCCAATCTGCAAACACAATAAGGCTAGTCGCGCACATGCAATTTTCAGTTTCGAAACTGTTTGGTTGCAAAATTGAGTCCTATGGACTCGTATGTGACTCCGCGCACATGCAGAAACTATTCCGTCGTCGATTCGAGCAACTTTTCAGTTTGTGTTTTGTCACAAACTGAACGATTGCCCGAAATCAGGTTTTCAGTTTGTGTCATATGGTATAATAGGTCACTGCGCGGACATTCAACCAAATAGTTACGGATATTTAACCACATCGTTGAATTTTGTTCTCTATGTGAAAGAAAACAAATGTATCTTTTCTTTAATTTGCTGAGCAAAAGAATAGGACGAAGGCGATAATATTTTTCTTTGAATGTATGAGATGGAAAAACTGAATAAACATTGTCGGTGTGTTGGTTAGGTTCGTTGCGATTGCTGGTGGAGTTGCTCATGTGCGCGCTCAGTAGTCAACTTGTGATTAAACTATTTTGTTGCGGTAGCAGTTGCATGTGCGGGACTAGCCTAAGTGCATTTCATTATCCAGATGAGCAAGTGAGAAACTTAGAACACTCCGTACAACAATTAAAAGAAGCTGAAATCTCCAAGCCCGATAACTCCAACAATACATATCATTCATTAATAGCCCTTCCACACTAGCCCACTGAGTATTAATACATGTCAAAAAAGTGGTGGAAAAAAATGTGTATAGTGTGGAAAAAAAATATGGCAGGTATTAACACAAGATGTGACAGCCCATCTTATACAGCTTGACAGCTCTGCATACATGATTTGACATGTATTAATACTTTACAATTTTAAGGGTTGGTTCTAATTTTTAATACATTTCATCTGTGTGTCAACACAAGTTTGGCATGTATTAATACAAGCCAGTGTGGAAGGAAAACTTGAAAGTCATATTTCCCACAAATTTGACAGTCGCAAGAAATTCTTTCCCACTTTCAATTTGACATGTATTAATACTCAGTGAGCTAGTGTGGAAGGGCTTTAATACTCATTATATTGCTGATCATTGCGGTCATAAGAAGACATCAGAGAACTCATAAGCCCCTCTAGTTTCCTACACCAGCACCAAGAACTTCTGCCTAGGAGACAGGGGGGGAAATGTTAATAGTATCAACAGTTACAAAAACAATATTAAACATGACACCAAATTCCCAGGTAATCCAGCAACAGCCGCAGTATGCTGACTCACAGCAAGAAACCTCAACTGTTCAGTGCGTTGCACAGTGGGCCCACATGATATTTTGCGTCTCATAAATCTGCAACTTGCTTGTTTCTGCAAATAATTGGGTGAAATCTTGCACTTTTAATGATTCGAGGATGCTGAATTCAATGATACTGCTTATTCTTTTCTACGCCTAATAGGGACTTCACAATTTTGATCAGAATATGGTACCAAATTCAAAATTGTATATAAAGTGTTCTCGAAGTCAGGAATTGAGTCAAGTTTATGTTCGATGTATCCTTAAATATGTGGCTGAATATATACTTTCATATAAAAATAGCTCCAATACAAAATTTTAAGAAGATGGTGCAGTTTGTTCATAAATGTTCCCAAGAGATTAGAACTAATTTCAATGTTAGTTTCTTAAACATGTTTGATTGGAAATTATTTTAAGACCTAATCTGATTGAATCTGATAGAAATTTGACAGCTTGTAGTAGTGAATCAAATTTTAAGCCAACTACTCAAAAGCTCAAAAAATTCAAAAAATAGTTTTTGCTGATAACATTTTGTACACATTACCTAGAATGTACTGCCTATCAAGTAATATATAAATTTTTTAAGTGTGAATTAAATGTGAATTTAGTTTATTTATATTGAAAAATTACTCAAAGTTAAGGATGTAACAAAAAATCTATATGACTTACAATCATGTTGAGTACATTTTAGTCAATACAATTTTTATCAAGGAAATTACACTGTAGTGTTCCGTGGGTTTTTGATTGCTCCCTCCCATCAGGCTTTCGTGATATTTTAACATTTTAGTTTTTGAGAAACTCAAAGGATTATGTTATTTTTCAGATAACTTTGTTACTTTTTGGGAGAAATAATTTCGCTGTGTAACACATTTATGACAAAAAACTGGGTATGTTGGTACTTTTGTTTTAGAAAAAACACTAGTTTACATTACGTTGGGTCACTGCAGATACCAAATACAAACATTAATTTCGAATTTTAGGTTGCTGAAAACGAAAATGAAATTGAAGAAGCGATAAGTGCAAGAAATAATTTTTGTTTTTTTTAAGCACTGTCTTTTCAAAAATTATTTATTCATGCTATTCACATAGAAAAATAAATAATACGAGTATTTAATACTTTAAGAATCTAAAGTGAAAGATAATTTTTTCACCAACAAATTTCTAAACATTTTGCTATGTTTAAATCGGATAATAAATGTAGAAGCATAGAAGTAATCAGTTAGTGAAGACAATTTCAGTGTTTTAATATAAAATCGTTCCCATGTACATAAGGGTGTCCGTTTTATCTCAATATCAGTTTTTGATTTCAGACATCCCCTTACTCAATAGGTTGAGTCTTAAAAATAAGTCATTGACCAGAAAACACTTTCTCTGAGGTCTTTAATCCGTGCCTCTGAAAAGGTGGAGTAGAGCAAACCATTCTAAAACCTTAAAAATAATGGGAGTTTGCAACCATACATTTAAAAAAGCCAAACTAACTTAGTAACAAAAACAACATGACCTTCAAAAAAAACATACAGGAAAGCTTATTCCAGATTTTTTGTTTTGTACCTACCTTATGCTAAGCTTATCACCCTTTTTCAAAGGGGGGCAGATTGGGGCAGAATTTTTTTCTTTTGCCTTCTTAATAAGGTACTTAGGAATCATCTGCACTAAAAAAGAAAACAGCGACAGACAGCACAATAGTTTAAAGACTCTCTGAAGATTTAAAAAAACTGACAAAAATTAAGGGTTTACAAAAATTATTTTTTCTTAATATATGAATATCTTTAAATATATTTTCAATTATTTGTATATTATTGCAAGCTTTCCATCGATGTATAACACTTGTATAGTCCCACTAACAAATTGTTAAAAAAAATAAATTTAATTAGTAACTTCATTAAGTTATTCAAGCAGTGAGATCTCTAGCGGCCACTTCAGGTAGTGATGTCTATGTATTGCCAAGGCTCAGACATAAAATTTGTATTGTGATAAAAATTTGATATTTTTTTCATACATTCTCATAAAAATATTAGTACTTATAACATTTTTGAAAAAAACGTTTATGAGACGCAAAACATCATCTGGGCCCACTGAGCGTTGCACCGTTGAACCAATAAGGCACCGGGTCATTAATTAGCATTATTTATTCTTTTGTTTTGTTTATTATTCATATTCTAAATAAAAGGTCAAGAAATAAGTACAGAGTATAAGCAATATATTACACTGAAATATGTAGATTTCGAAATAAGTAGAATTAAATTAACTAGGTTACAATACTATAGACAATAATTATTATTATTATTATTATTTATTAAGTTTTGAACAGTAAAACAGAATAAGTTTTAATAACCAAAGGAACATGTTCTCTCTCTTTGTATCGATCAAACCTAACATTTTGGGGGGCCTAATAATACTTCCTGCCAGTTTTCCAGTCGTGTTAATGCGGTATTAACAAGTGACGCAAGTACCATTGGAGTGCTTTTATTTGCTTCTATTTTTCGAGGTCACATATTTTGAAAACAAGAATTGTAAAAAATTAAATGCAAAATAAAAGAATTTAGTTCTCAAAAAGATGCAATTACCCGACACTCTGCAACACTGTCACACTGAAACTTTAAGAAGTTTAAAATTCTATATAACTTGTATTTTTGTTAGTTTTCATATAATGCTCATGTCGTGTTAAATGAAATATATTTTTTTCATTTCATTTGTACAATTATGTTTTTATTTTTGTTTTGCTAAGAAAAATGAATATCTTGATAAGCTGTTTATATTCAGCCTCAGCGACGGAGTAAAATAACTTTGACTTTACAACGCCCCTGCTCTAATTCTGAAAAAACTTATTTTTCAGAAATACACAAAGAATGCATGCGGAGTAAGCTTAAATTGGTTCATAGGAAGTATAAAGCCGTAGTAAAGTCGAGTTTTAGTATTATATGTCATGAAATCACTGTGTGAAATTTACAAAAAGGAATGTAAATTTAATTTGTGTTTACCTTTTTGTTACTAATAACGTTTTCTTTAATTTATCTAGCTCATTTTTAATTACTTTGGCAAAATTCCAGCAAAAATAATTAATTGAAATGAACTGTTATTGTTGTTATCAGAGACTTTTAACTTTAACTTTTAACTTTTAAAATAAGTTTAAAAAATCTAAAATCTATTTTTATTTTTTGACATTTTTTGTACATTCTGTCTTTCGTGATTTTTATAGATTCTAGATTTTCATGCCTTCGAGATATTTGGATTCGCTATTTTTATTTCGACATCTCTCGTATTCGATATTTCTTTCATTCGAGATAACATGATTAAACATAGAACCATTTACATGACGTTGTATCGTCTTTCAATAAACAATAATTCAAAAAATTAAATACTTCATTTGAAATCAAGTCGAATGTAAACTGGCATCTGCTCAGTTTTTAAACGAATCAAAATATATTGTGTGAACATACGCTTTCGATAAAAGCCGAATGCGAAAAAAGTGCAGTGCTTTACCGTGTGAACTGGGCATAAGCATTCTAAAATTTTAAATCTGGCAAACTAATCAGATATACAAATGTCAAAATTGAGTAGCTTCATTTTTTCCCACTAGTTGCAGTGTTGAGGGCGAGACCTAAGGTATTGAGTGACGTTCAAGTTTTCCAAATTTTAGTCATTTAAGGCGAACTTAATTAAGGTGAGTCTCAAACAGTAATTCCACATAGTCACATTTGAATTTTCGACTAGGGGAATCGCAAGTCATAATAGGTGCCTAAGTACATACTGCCCGAATACTCTTCTTTTCTGAACCATCGGCGACTTGACACTATTGACTAATTTTTTTTCAGAAATTTCCCAGATTGTTAAAAATGTGCGGAAGAACGAAGAAACATCTATTAAAGAAATGCTTGAACTTATCCTGAAAAGGACTGACAAACAAGATTTAAACATAAAACAGCTAAGCGAAGAAGTCGCTCTTAAGAAACAATGATGGACAGAACACTCAAAATCGCAACATGGAATGCAAACGGTCTTTTACAACATGTATCAGAACTAGCATATAGACATTTGTTGGTGTCCGAAACTCACCTCGCTATAGAACAAAATCTTGATAATAAATTACCTAACTACACGTGTTATCACGCTCCACACCCAGCTGACAAAGCTAGGGGAGGATCAGCAATACTAATAAAAAAGTGCTTAACACACTATGAAGAGCATAAGTTTAGTAATGAAAACATGCAAGTAACAACAGTTAGTATTGGTATAAAAAAGAAAGAGTTTAAGATAGCATCTATATACTGCCCTCCGAGGCGCTCTCCAACTGAAGAAGACTATGCAGAACTCCTAAATTTGTTAGGACATAACTTCCTTGTTGGTGGCGACTTCAATGCTAAACACACCCAATGGGGATCTAGGCTCATAACAACAGAAGGCAAACGGCTATATCAAGCAGGCCGCAAATACAACTGCGAATTTTATTCTTCTGGCTCGCCAACATATTGGCCATCTGATTCTAACAAAATACCAGACCTTATAGACTTTTTCGTAGTAAAAGGTATTAAACGAAACCATATAAGTGTCGAAGGTAATTACGATTTATCGTCAGATCATACTCCAGTAATATTATCACTGAGCGAAGCAGAAATAATAGAAAAAAGTAATCCTAAGCTCGTGAACAAAAGAACAAACTGGAACGAATTCAGAGACAAACTTGAAAGTTTTATAAACCTAAGATCCTTTATGCAAACAAATGAACAGATTGATCATGAAGTAGAACAATTTATTGCTAATGTGCAACAGGCTGCAGAAGAAAGTACTCCAACAATTTCGAACTCAAGAGAAAAAGAAATAAAATATCCTGTCGAAATAACGGAGCTGATCTTGGAGAAAAGAAGAGCCCGAAGAAAATGGCAAGCTACGAGATTTCCAGGTGATAAGGCAGTTTTTAACCGTCTTAACAATGAACTAAAGAAAAGAATCTGTGAATTTAAAAGTGATTCACTTAGTAGATTCCTGAATAGTCTGACGGCGGATGCTTCTACGGAATACTCCTTATGGAAAGCAGCTAAGCGCCAAAAAAGACCACAGGCACAAAACCCGCCAGTAAAATCTCAAGATGGTAAATGGATCGGAAACCCAAAACAAAAGGCTGATCTCTTCGCTGAACATCTCGCGAATGTTTTTAAGCCATTTCCAGCAAGCACAGCTACAGATCCATTACAGTTTGTTGATAGAAACGACGAATGTGAAATTCCTTTTGTCACGCTCAAAGAAGTAAGAAGTATGTGTCAACATAAGTTGTCTAACAAAAAATCACCAGGGTACGATCTAATAACTGCTCAGGTTTTGAAAGAAATGCCTTCTATAGCCTTCAAAAAACTCCAATTTATAATAAATGCATGCCTTCAATTAAGATATGTGCCACATCATTGGAAAATTGCAGAAGTCATTGTTATACCTAAACAAGGTAAGCCACCAACAGAAGTAACATCTTACAGACCTATATCGCTTATACCAATCATGGCAAAAGTTTTCGAAAAACTGCTTCTGAAAAGACTAACAGAATAATAGAAGAAAGAAGACTAGTTCCGAGCCATCAGTTTGGATTTAGAAATAAACATTCCACGATAGACCAAGTGCATCGGATTACGGATGTTGTGGAAAAAGGACTTGAAATAAAACAAGTATGGTCGGCTATATTCTTAGATGTTGCTCAAGCCTTTGACAAGGTTTGGCACTTGGGACTTGAGTACAAACTGCAAAGGGATCTTCCCAGGCAGTACTACGAAATACTGAAATCCTACGTTACGAACCGACTCTTTAGAGTACGGTACGACCAAAATTACTCGGAACTAAAGAAAATTGAAGCCGGTGTACCACAAGGAAGTGTCCTAGGACCAACCCTGTATCTGTTATATACAAGGGATATTCCAGTGGACATCAACGCTATCATGGCCACCTTTGCTGATGATACTGCAATATTGGTGCCAGATAAATCCGTTACGAAGGCTACACAAAAACTGCAAAATGCAGTCGATAAAGTAAGTGATTGGACGCAAAAATGGCGAATCAAACTAAATGAAACAAAATCGACGCATATAAACTTTACAAACAAAAAAATAAACAATGTTCCAATTCTTATAAACAGTACAACAGTACTTTACTCCAATACTGCCAAATACCTTGGAATGACTTTGGATGCAAAGCTTAAATGGAAAGAGCACATCAAAAAGAAAAAAGACGAACTAAACTTGAAGTACAGAAAAATGCACTGGTTACTAGGAAAGAACTCTGACCTATCTATCCAGAACAAACTAATGTTATATAAGCAAGTACTGAAACCCGTTTGGACATATGGCATCCAACTATGGGGCTGGAGAAAGAAAACAAATGCTGAACCCATCCAAAAATTCCAAAGCAAGGTCCTTCGCGGAATAATAAATGCCCCTTGGTATATAAGAAATAGCGATCTACATCGTGACCTTCAAATTGAAATGGTTACAGAAGTGGTTAAAAAACACGCTGTATCACACAATCAGCGACTGCAAAGTCATACCAATTCCGAAATGGAGACCGTCTTAAATGTACGAGACAATGTTCGGAGATTAAGAAGAACCAAGCCTCATGAGCTGATGGTCTAAAAGCTATGGAAAGTGTTATAACTTAAACTTCCCACAATGCGACTGATAAATTTAGAAAGAAAAATCATTTGTCGATCTTTCATAGATTGGTCCTGATTCACCGGTGGTTTTAGTGCGGTAAAAGTCCCACACTACTTGGTACCGATTCTTACCGAGTGCCAAAAAATAAAAAATTTGCCTATTTTTTGGTGACGCAAAAGAGCTGTAAGGAGAAGCTACTTTTGTCCTCAGAAATTTGTTTCTTTTTTATTGGTTTTGCCAGTCTATTGTTACAGAAAGCCTTTAAGCAAATAATGTGAAAATGATTGAAAAAGACTGAAAATGAGAGTAAAATTGGTTGACAACTTCTGAATTCAGAAGAAAAATAACAGCCTTATTACGGTTGTCAAAGATCAATTAATTGACAATTGAAATGTTTTGTCAATTAATTGATATATTGGTATTATGAACGCGAGTTGATCATTTTTTGATCCATTGTTTGACGTTTAACGTTTAAATTTCATTAATAATTTTCCAACGGACTGCCTTCTTTCGTGTCACTTATTTTATTTTGGTTGATTTGGATTAAAAATGTAAGTAATTTAATAATTTTAAGTGTTTTCTTTACGTAGGAGTAAAATTGTAAGCAATAAAAATCAGCTCGCCAGATTGGTAGAACTGATGGAAGAGAGCCCAGGGTGATATGAATAAAATCGAGCACGTACTTAGAGCAGGTGCTCCATGAGAACCGGAGGAGGTGCTCCATAAAAAAGTACCTGCTCCTGTTTCGTATGAATAAAATTACAAACAAAATCGAGAGCACCTCCTCGTTCGAACATAGCAGCTGCTCTCAAACCTCAAACAAAATTATATTGTTTTTGGCATTTGGAATTAATTTCGATGATTTATAAAAAAAATAATAATTTTAGAAATGAATATTCTTCTGTTTTACCCTGCATTTGTTTGTGAAACATGGAAAAATGTTGTTTGACTTGTCCAAAACATCGATTAATAAAACACTTATTGAATGCATTTTTTCATATGTAAGTATCTGAATTTTGATTAGGAGTAACTCACAACATACATATCGCACCCTCAGTGCAAAAGAGCGATAACTCAAAAAATTTCAATTTTAAGTTAATGATGAGAAAATGTTGCATTTAAAATTATCTTTCTTTTGAGGGGCTTGTCGTTAATAGGATCGAAAAATACGAAAAATTATGACTGTTTTTATAAAATTATTACTATATGAGATGTCAAACTCTTTCCTAATTTCCAGTGCAAAATAGAGCTAACACAAAATGTTCACCTTTTTACTACTTGACAGCTTCAATAATTTCAATGTAAGAAAGACATAATCCAAAATAGTCCCATAAATCACACTGATTATCTTATTGTGAAAAAAAATATCTATGCAAGACAGATACATTCCAAAAAATGTTGCTTAAAACAATTCTTGGTTCCAATGCAATACAGATACATAACAAAAATATTTCTTTTTTCTTAGTGCAATGCAGCGATAAACCAAAATATTTCTCATTTTCTCTTTGAATGTATCCATGCAAAAGAGCGATAAATGGAAAAAGATTTTTTTTTCTTGTGCAAAAGGGCGCTTTTTCAAAATTTGGCGGGATTTTTGGTGTATAAAGGAATATTTTTGTGGAAAGTTGTCACTTTGTGAATTGTGTTTGTGAATAAAAGATTATTAGCTCTTACATAATAGTTTTGCAGGATAAAAAAAGGGAAAATTCACGAAGTTTTAATATTTTATAAAAGGTAAGAGAATATTAATTTAGTGAACAAGGAAATGTGAAAACTAAGAAAGTATTTTTTATATTCTTAAAGTGTGCGACAACGTCAACATCTTTAAAAAATTTTTTCGAGGGTATACAAAAAAATGTTAGGGTAAAATTATATTTGTGTTGTGTGATTATTTTTGGTTGAAATATTTTATGTTTTAATAGGAAGATGAGAAATTAAGCGAAATTAATTTAAAACGAAAGGATTTCCATCTTGTGGGAGAAATAATTGATATTTCCCATTTAGAAATGACAATCATTGAGGTAGAAAAGAATGCATATTCTATGTCATTTTTTCCTAAATGTAACGAATTAAATCTATTTAGAATGTGAATGACCCTGGAGTTGAGGGTGGAATCGAGGTGGACATTGAGGCTGAGATGAATGCACAAATCGAGGACGAAGAAGTTGAGGGTGAAATTGAGATGGCTGAGATGAACTGTGGAATTGGAGCTGATTTGAACGCTGACACTGAAATCGAAGCTGAAATTACGATTGAGAGTAGGATTGAGGCTGACATTGGAGATGAACAAAATACTCAAGATGTGGAAGTGAGTTTTTTTTTCATCTTAACAAAGTTTTTTTAACTAGAGCAATATTTTTCTATTTGTAAGGCAAACGAAAAAGTGCTTTCAAGAAAGCGTGCCCGGAACACCGAAAATTGGCAAAGAAAAGTAAAGAAATTGAAGCGGAATTTGGGTGAGTCCTTCAAAAGTGAAGCTACAGGGCGCTTTTTCCCAGCTAGATCCCTAAAACCAGGATGCACAAGTAGTTGCACTCATAAGTGCATGATAAAATTTACCTCCGGTCAACGAGAAGACATTTTGAAAAATACTGGAACTTGGGTGATGTTTCACGGCAAAGAGAATTTATAAATAACTGTGTAAATGAGGTACAAGCGAAATATCGGTACACAAGAGAAGGATCTGAACGGAAAAAAAACCTCTCGTTCCATTTTATCCAGGAAGGTGTCCTTACCCGAGTGTGTAAGACTTTTTTTTGCCATACTTTGGACAAGCGCCAAGGCTATAGAAACTGCCCGATGTAAATTCAAAGACAACGTTACTCAGCCTGATCTTAGAGGCAAGCATGGAAACCACCAATCGCTATCGTTAGAAATTCAGGAAGGAATAAAATGACACATAAACAGCTTTGAGAGGATTGAATCGCACTATCTGAGACAGCAAACTAAGAGGGAATACATTGACGGAAGCCTCAACATAAGTTCAATGTACAGAATGTACAAGGAGAAGTGCATTAGCGATGGCGTGGAATACGCGAAGCAGCACGCGTATGAGAAGTTATTTAACTATAATTTCAACATTGGTTTTCTCCAGCCGAAAAAAGACCAGTGTATTCAGTGCTTCCAATTTGAAAATTCGACTGAGGAACAAAAAACGGCTATGCAAGAGGTCCATACAAAACATGTGACGGAAAAAGAATTGTCCAGGATTCAAAAAGAAAATGATAAGAGAATCTCTGAAGCAAACAAAAATACAAAGGTGCTTTGTATGGACTTGCAAGCCGTAATCCCAGTGCCATGTGGGGATGTTTCTTCATTTTTGTATAAGAGAAGACTGCTGTGCTTCAACTTCACCATCTTTGAGTTGGTTTCAAATGAAGGTTTTTGCTTCCTTTGGCATGAGGGAATAGCGCACAGAGGATCCGACGAGATCGGTGCAAGCCTCAACATCTACTTAAGGACATTCACAAAAGATATAGAGCACCTTGTTATCTGGTCAGACAACTGCTTTGGGCAAAATAAAAGCAAATACATGTTATCGCTTCTAATGCAACTGCTTCAAATTCACAACGTCAAATCCATAACCCAAAAATTTCTTATAGTTGGGCACACGCAGAACGAAGGCGACAACATGCACTCGATCATTGAAAAAAGCAAGGCAAGGTGCCTAAAGTCTGGTCCAATTTTTACCTGCGATCAGATTGTGCCGATTATCTAGCTGGCAAAAAAGTCAAAGCCACTTTATAAGGTTCATTAGCTTCAGACCAACGAAGTATATGACCTGAAGGACTTATGCGCTAAAACGGGTAAAAATTTTCAAAAAAACGTCAATGGAGAGAAAGTAGTTTGGACGGGCATAAAGGTCCTAATGGTGGAGAAAGAATTTCCGAATGTTGTAAAGTATAAAACTTCATTTGCGGATTCCACCTACAAATCGTTCAAAGTACGAGAATGTAATGAACCTAAACTGGTTGAACTAAAACCGGCTTATCCTAATGGACCACCAAAGATTCCAGCTGCAAAGAAAAAGGATTTGAGGAGCTTTGCAAACAGAATTCAATTACAGCATGCCATCATCATTTTTTTAACAATTTACAAAGTGAAGAAACGGAAGGAAGTAAGCCAGCTGCTACAAAAAGAAGAGAAGCTGGAGCTTAAAAGATTTTTTTTATATTTTATTTCAAATTAAATTTTGATCACTGACTTACTTTTAAACTTTAAACATAATAAACTTTTTTAACAACTTTAAAAATTTTGTTTTTCTCTTTTTTATTTAAATCAGAAGCTATGCTAACATCAGCATTAAATTTTTACTCTTTTTCTACAACTATTCAAGATTTATTTTGGGTTATAGCTGTATTGCACTAGAATTTTTTTTTAATTAAATATGATTCATTTTGAGTTAGCGCTCTTTTGCACTGAAATTTTGTATTGGTTTAGTGATTTATCTTAAGAAACTAAATTAATTATAATTATATAAACAAATTTAAGAAATATATATAGTAGAAATGCAAACTATATATATTTGCTCTTGCAATAGAGTTTCGTCACTATGGAAATTGATGTCGTATTGTAAGTTATTAACGAAACTTTAAAGTCAATATTTTGCAGAAGCGTTTTCTCAAAATGGTATTTTTTGAGTTAACGCTCTTTTGCACTGAGGGTGCGATATGTATGTACAAACACGTATGTATGTATGTATGTATGTACATTCATATGTGGCTGTGCATTTATGATATGTTTGATTCCATTACATGATTTTAATCATGTATACTTACATAAACGTGTACATACGTATGAGAATTTATCCAAATTCGTCCTGGCCAAGAAAGGCCAATTGAGTTAATTCTTTTCTAGATTCGTGACCGATCCTGGTCAAGAAAGGCCAATTGAGTTAATTCTTGTCTAGAATTGCATTTCACCTGAATTTCATCCATATGATAAAACGTGGTTTGGCTACATGAATGTATACTAAGTTCCATGTAGTGCACCTATTGCTGAATAAAAAAGGTATTTTTGTTGCCATTCTGCAGTTTTTTTAGTTGTTGTAAGGAATTTTATCCGATTGTATCGTTTTTTGGCTACTGCCGCAATTTTAAGAGAAAAAGTTAACAAAATTACCATGGACTGATATATTCCAATGTTTTCCCCAGCTCCACTTTTGAAAAACCTAAATCTCCTATGTACTGAAAAAATTACCTCTTTTTCTTTCAAAGTTGTTAAGGCACCATTCACCAACATCCATCCTAAATTATTACAAAGAAGAAGAAGAAACTCACATTTTCTGAGCTTACATTTCTTTTTCTTTCTTTTTCTCTTATGAAATCTTTACCTTGCGATTAAAAATTGGTATAAGCTCAGCCATTTATGAAGAAAAAGGAACTAAACGCTATTTACTTCAACGTTGAGCAACCAACTGATCAGACTTACAAATGAGGAGCAGGTGCTCCTCTCGATAGAGCACGTGCTTTGGTTTATTCATACCTAACAATGGAGCAGGTGCTTATCCTGAGCAGGTTCTCATCAAACATGATGATGCTCAATAGTTGAGCACCTTCTCTATTATTTTATTCATACCAAATGAAGCACCTGCTTCGAAAAGTTGAGTTTTGAGCAGGTGCTCTGTTTTATTCATATCACCCCCAGACTTCGCCAAGTGTGAAAAATAGTTCTATAGTAAACATGCTTTTGGCTTTCGCGATCCGTAAATGACTTTACCAACAAGGAATTTGTGACTGACTGAAAATTTGATAATCAACAAGAATTTTGACAACCATAATACCAAGACTGTCAATTTGAATCATTCACAATAGATCTAATTTCTGAAGAGCGTTCACAGTTTATCAAAAATTTTGATTGCTGACAACGATAATACCAATTCATCAATTTCATTGAAAAATGTCAACTAGCGTATTGATAATTGACAACCGTAATAGGGCTGTAAGATAGTTTTAAGGCCTTTTTATTTAAATGTCACTTGATTTTCTAAGTTCGTTGTCGACTTACCATTTTGTGATTCCTTGTGCCATGTTTTGATGACTGCATGATGATATTTCCGATGATTGATATTATAAGGAAGGTTTATCCTATAAGATTGAACTGCTCCCTGATTATCTTTTAGATATTTTTTAAATAAAATAAAATGATTTACGACTTTTTTAATACAAATTACAATATTTATTTGACTTTGACTGACAAATATGACATAGTGATAGACACTCAATAGGCGTTTTTTTTTTTAGCTCAGACTAGATTATGGAGTAGAGCTCGAGCTTTCGGAGTTAGCTCTGGGCAGAGTATGACCAGAGCTCTCCGGTATAATTTACAAACATATCTGAGCACTGAACTGTCAAACGATTGCGATGCATTCAACGCACCAATACTTAGTACTGACCTGAAGTTATCATCTAATAGCTGCCCAATCAAAAACTCGAAAAATTAAAAAATGTACCTGAAATTGAAGTGTTGAACGCGCCCATGTGAAATGAGTGAAAAAAGAGCTCCAATTCAAAAAAGAAACACAAGTTGAGCGCTCTGAGTGCTCTGAGCTAAAAAAGAAACACCGATTTGTTTTTGACAGCTCAGTGTTATGCTCGGAGCTAAAAAAGAAAAACGCCAAATGACGTTCGAATAGTTCTTTTGCTGGCTGCATGTTCGATTGAAGCTCTTATGTTGCCAAAGAGAAGCTCCTATCCATAGAGCTTGCTGTCCATACATAATAAGTCAAAGTTACTAATTAGGACGTGGCATTACATATCGCAACTTTCTTGAGCCAAAAAGAGCAAGAGAACCAAATGTTCCCTTTATTTAACATCAGATACCAATCGACGGATACCCTCAAAGAACGATGAGAAAACTTAGGGTGGTATTCATTAAGCACTCCTAACCGAATTTTTAGTTCATGAGGCTCATAAATCAAATAATATATGTGCTATTCACCAACCACTAGCTCTTTTTTGAAGTCGGAAAATAAGAACAACTCACTTCACTAGGCTTCACCCAAACTGGGAAATCAAACTGTTTTCAAACTAGTCCAACTTTGTCGTAACTATAATACGGATACTTAAAAAATTACTGTTGCACGCACATAAACACAAATTCCTTGTGAATACAGTAATTTTATTTCCACTTATTTTTTTAGTTTAGCTTTCTACAAATATCATTGCATGTTCCAGTTTGTTCAAACTAATTAGGGAAATTTTCTTTTGAAACTTTTTGGTTTCACAAGATATGTCACTCATACGTTGTTTACTACGTTTACGGATCTAAAACACACTCGTTTGATGGAAGGAGAGTGACAAATTTTAGTATTGACCGATTTTTATTTTAAGTTTTCACAACAAAAGACTTAAATAAGCACTGATCTTCACCGCACGACTTACAAAAATGAAGACAAAAAGAGTCATAATATGTGTGCGTTCGACATTAATTTTTCTTAGGATCCAAAAAGTACCGACAAAATGGGTCAGTGAATTTGCTTGCAGGGTTGCTTTGAAGTTTTTCGAATAAGTTTTTTTTATGAGTGTTCGGGACCACTCATAATATTTACTAGCGCTCATAAATATTCAATGAAATGTTTTAATCATAAGAAATCGGATTTTCGTAAGAAATTCCTTAAGGAAAGGCTAGACTCACTTTTTTATTCCCTCTTACTATCATCGATATTTCCTATTTCAACGAAATTTCTATGATTATTAATGATGCCATTATTTAGTGCCTACATAAGTGTCATAGGTAAGTACTAAAACAAAAACAAACAAATAAAAGTGCCGAAAGCTGGTTTAAAGCTCTACAAATGAATTATATTTTATAAAAATACGTAGATATTTACAAAAAACGGCAAATGGGTCCTTGAATTTGCTTGTAGGGTTACTTTGAAGTTTTTCGAATAAATTTTCTTTATGAATAGTCGCGATTTCTCATAACTTTTGTAAGCGCTCATAAATATTAGCTATTAGCTATAATGCCGTTTTGAAAGGAAACATTTCCGAGTAATTTTTCGTCCCCCTGCATATACGGGAATGGTAGAAATACAATGCTAGGGAGCAACTGTTGCTGGAACAATGAAAAGATTTTATTGTCATCGTATAGGTTGCAATGGCAACCAGTTGAAAATGGGTGTATACAGAATGGTCCACATCCAACCCACACCTCTATGTAAGCAGTTAAGCACTAAGCACTAGCGTCATTGCCACCCATAGTTCAATAATTTCATTGGTAAAATTTCCAAAAACACCTGAAATGTTTTAATCATAAGAAATCAGATTTTCGTAGGAAATGCTCCTTAGAAAAGGCTAGGCTCTCTTTTTTATTCCCTTTAACTACCATCGATATTTCCTATTTGAACGAAATGATTATTTAAATGATTCGAAATTTCAAATTTGATTTTTTAAGAATACAAAACTTGCCATTATTAAGTGCCTACAAATGTTAGTGTCATAGGTAAAAACTAAAACAAAAAGAAACAAAAAGTGCCAAAAGCTCGTTTAAAACTGTACAAATTAATAATATTTCATAAAAATACGTATTTACAAAATTAATTAAAAAAAACAACTTATACATTAAAACGAAAAGTTTGAATATTTTTTATTGTTGTATTTTGTTGGTCCTCATCTTATTACTCACTAGAATTTCGTTAAAAATATATGTACTTATTTATTGACTGTAATTTAAAGTTTTGCATTAAGACTTCTTTCGTGAAAGAATAACAAAGTAGCTTTCACGAGTTTTTAAGTTTTCATTTTAGGAAGACTTTTGATTAAAATTCTAAGAATATTCGTTCTCTTTGTTAGGTATTTTTTTTAATAGAATGACTGAAAAAAGTCATACACACTGCTTTTTTCTTATGAATTACTGGTACACCATTGATTAGAAAGATTTTAATTTTTTAAACTATACTTATTATTTAATTTCAGAGATATAAGTTTGTACTCGTACTTCATTTCACGAAAAATAATTTCAACGATGTATCGATATAGTGTAATGTAGGGTAGTCTTATTTAAATTGAATTTGTATGTGACCACATACTGCTTTTTGCTATTAAGAATAAAATTCAAATACTCCAAAATTTAGTTAAAATGATTCTCTATTAGTAGCAACTTGAAAATTGTGATTGTTTATTTTTTTTGAGTGTGTATATAATATTTTGAGCTTTTTATAAAAATCTACATATGTTACTTGTTCTATAAAATCTAATCTCTAATAACTGGTCCAAAATACTTTTAAACTTTCACGATTGGTGTAAAATTGTGAATAACGTTTATTGTTAAGAGGGTTGAAAGGTCCATTTATTTGTTGCTTTTAATATTTTTAAACTTTAAATTTAATTTGTATTGTGATTATGAAATATAATTGAAACTTGTTATAATTGAAACTTGATATCACAATTCAACGATACTTTTATATTTTAAGCTCTATAAAATAAAACTCATCGTTTCCATAAAAAACATGTAATGTACATAATTTAAAATTGAATGTTCATATATAACTACTTAAAAACATATCATTGCATAGATATAGAGATACACATATACAAACATTTATATTAATATAACGATGTATAATTTTTAAATCCATGAAAGTTTAATACTTTTTATAATATAGTATCAATAGGTTGTTTTTATAAGAATTTTAAAATATTGCTTTCAAATTATTTTTTTTTTGTTTGATTGAAATTAATAACGTTGATTATTATTATTGTCACTCTTATTAGAGAGTTGTATTTTAAGAAATATAATTGTATACATAAAGTCAATATTTACACGAACATTTAAATATAATTTGTATAGTCACAATTTTTTATATGTAGGTACATTACTCAGAAATATATTAAGTAGTTATAGTTAACTTCTTTCATAATCAATTATTTGGGTGCATTAATGTTAATTCTTACCGATAAATAATATAGTTACCATACGTTTTTGCAGTGTTAATGCGTTTGTTCTATCACTTATTTCATTCTATTCATATCTTTAATTTTTAAATTGGTTAGTTAATAATATCAATAAAGTAAAAAAAATTAAAATAATGCATGTTAAAAAAATTAATTTTGGCTAAAAAATTACTAAATACACGTGGAGGTTATACGTTTTTCAAATTTTAATGCAAGTAGCTAACAGAAAACTATTCAACTTTGAAATGTGCGCAAATTTAAAGGACAAGAATGCGACTACAATCTAGAATTAATAATAGAAAAGAAATAATACCTTTTGATCGTCGTTGTAAGGAAAAACATGAAGAGTGCAGGGGAAAAACTTTTTTTTTTTTAACTAAGCTAATGTTGACATCTTGTAGAGTTCTATGAGTACCTACTATCTTCAAGTGTAGCTCTTTCTCCATAAGACTTGTATTTTTCCGCAAATGTTTATCAAAAAGATAAAAAAAAAAACGTATGCCTAAACCTAGACGAAGCGACATGCATCTATGCAATTTGAAAAAACAAAAATTACGCGTTGTTTTAAATACTTCCAGCGAAAACAAATTGTATATCCCAGGCTCAATTCACATAGAACTGGCATATAGAGTGCTGGCATGATTTTGGACTTTTTCGGGCGTAGATTGGATGTGACGCATGAAGTGACACTGAATAGGCAATTTGTCAGCTGTGCTGTCAGTTGACATCTTATTTCATTGATTAATGATTATACTTATTTATTTATGACCCTGAACTTTGCAGACGATTTAAATATCATATTTTGCACTGTCACCATTGGCGTAAAAAGGGTTCGATTTTAAAAAATGTAACGGTAATCGAATTGTCACGACAAAATCTCGATACGCAATCTTTCATTTTTTTTTTTCATTACCGTAATAAAAAAGTTATGACGAAAAATTATTCAGTGCCGAAAAAAAAACCAAAATTTTTGGGACTGTCACCAGCGCCGTAAGAATGCATCGATTTTGAAAATTGAGATGGCAATCGATTTTACACGACAGTATCTCGATACGACATTTTTAATTTTTGTTTCTGTTTACTGTAATAAAAAGTTATTTTAAATTAAAATTTGAATGATTGGTTGAACTTTATAGACTGAAGTAATTACAAATAAGAATTAAAGAAAAAACATTTTTACTGAACTGTTAATTAATTAAAAACTGTCAGCCACCTGTAACATAGATCACAATTGTAAACGAAGTACTCATTTTCTATTTCTTCTTTCGTTTTTTTAAGTATGATAAGCAAGTGAAATATGTCCATTTTTTGCACGTGGAGCAATGTAGGTACCCAGTATGTGTTTCTGCATATCTCTAAGTGGCCACATACTAAACATCTGCCATGTACATTTAAAGATTTTTTGATACTATCAACCTGTATTTTTTTTTTCTTAGAACATGGGTATCGAATTTTGATATGTTTTTCTAACTTTCCGATTAATGGCTAAAACACACGAGCAGAAAAACTCAAGAGCTGCATGCAGCCCAGAGCTGCACGATGTCTCTATTCCTAAAATTGCTGCGCAGCGTCGCAGCGATAAGTGGTTGTTCGTCGACCGATGACTAGGTTCAGTGGAGAAAAGTTCCGTTATGTACAAATAGCATTCAAGTTGATCGATTGGAAAGCTTATAACTTCGGTTTTAATTGTTCGATCTTCAAAGTTAAGGCCTTTATGGAAAGAATAAATGTCAAGCTACATTCCTGTATAATTTTTTTTTTAGAATATTCAGATTTTTTCATACTAGAGAGCAGATTGAGAGAGCAGAGAGCAATTCGATTTTCATTTTTCAAAATGCAAATATGAATGAAAAATTTAACAATTTTGAAAAATTATGTTTACAAAGGTATTACCCCAACACTCCTCCACAAATATGCAGATTGTCTTTTATAGTTAAATGCAATGGTAGAGACGGCAGGGGCACTTGTCCTAATTTTGCAACTTAAAAGAGATTTTTATCTAAATAAAGTAAAATATCTTTAAAAAACGTCGATTTCTTAGCTTTAAAAAATTATAACTGCTTTTAATGATCGGATCTACAAGATTAAGATATTGAAATAAAGTTTAAAGTTTATAAAGTATAACAATTATTTACAAATATCGGAAAATTTCATACTAAAAGGGTGTTGGAGTCTTGTGTATGATAAATATTTAAGAGTATGCACATCTGTTTTAAGTGCGGCGGTGCTTGCAGAGATGCATGCAGACGTGCTGCACATCTGTTTTAGGCATAAGATCTCCTGCAAGTAGTGCAGAACAAAAATTCCACAGTTATATCCATCTTTTTGCTTAGGATATCTTAATGTTTTTTTTAAGCTTAAAATCAGCAAATAATTCCGGGAAAACTTTAGAATAAAACATTGAAAAATTTTTAGTAGATATATCGTCAGCTTTATTTTTGCTACATTGGCAAGCTGTTACTTGTTAAAACTACGTAACATAGAATCCAATGATTATTATCAATATTAACTGGAAGAAAAATTCCACTATTACCAACCCATTATTTTATTTTAAATTTAGGAACAAAATTTTCCCCTATGTCTTCACATCCTTTAGCTAAAATTATGAATAACAAAATTGCATAACCATTTACTATTAAAAAGTGATAAGTCACACTCTTTTCGTCATAAATTTTCAATTACGGTAAATAAAAAATGAAAAAAAATTGGGTATCGAGATTTTTTCGTGACAAATCGATTGCCATCTCATTTTTTTTAAATTGATGCATTTTTACGGCGCTGGTGATAGTCCAACGTCTTACTCTTTTCATCGTAACTTTTTTTTACGGTTTATAAAAAGAAATAAAAATGGCGTATCGAGATTTTGTCGTGACAAATCGATTACCGTCTCATTTTTTTTTAATCGATGCAATTTTACGGCGCTGGTGATAGTCCAACAGTTTTTAAAGTTTTTTTTCGACATGTCTTACTCTTTTCCTCATTACTTTTTTACAACGGTAAATAAAAAAAAAATTAAAAATGGCATATCGAGATATTGTCGTGACAGATCAATGGCTGCCTAAATTTTCAAAATCGATGCATTTTTACGGCGCGAAAATAATGAATAATGTTTTCATCATAACTTTTTTATAACGTTAAATACAAAAACGGTGTATCGAGATTTTGTCGTGACAAATCGATAGCCATCTCAATTTTCAAAATCGATCCAGTTTAACGGTGATGGTGACAATCTAAAAATGTTTAAATGTTTTTTCTCGGCACCGAATAACTTTTTCGTCATTACATTTTTATTACGGTAAATAAAAAAAGTTAAAAATGGTATATCGAGATATCGAGAAATTGCCATCTCAATTTTCAATTTTCATTTTTACGGCGCTGGTGATAATCCAAAAATTTTTGAATTTTTTTTCTCGGCACTGAATACATTTTTTGAAATATTTTTTTTATCACGATAAATAAGAAAAACAAAAATGGCGTACCGAGATTTTGTCGAGACAATTGGATTGCCGCTACATTTTTTAAAGTCGAACCATTTCTACGCCACTGGTGACAGTCAAAAATCTGATATTCAAATCGTCTGCAAAGTTCAGGGTCATATTTATTTTTATTTTAAATAATGGCTTTTGCAGTTATATCAATTAACTCACATATTGTTATGCAATCTGAGCTGGACCTTTCATATCACCTTTATTTTGTGTACTTCTTATCTTCCCTTGAAAAAAAATTGTAGCTAAATGATAGTATACACAAAAATTTAAATTTTAAAAACAAATTTCCACCTTTTCTGTGCATAATATTGTATAAAATTTAAGACGAAAAATGTTTGATACTGCCTAAGCCACCCACTGAGTCAATAATTTACCCTGAATTTGTTAAACTGTAGGTCTAAAAATAAAAAACAATGGCGCAAAATTTTAAACGATTTAGTATGATGCTAAAGCAATTTTAACATAATACAAAGTTAAAAAGGACGTTTTACTAATTTTAAACGATTTTAACATCGTACTATCTATTAAAAGTGGTATTTATAAACCCATTTCAAGCAATGTCTAACTTTAGACACTTGTCCAACTCCAAAATGTTATTTATAAACATTTTGCACCTAGTAAAGTAGACTCGGTCACCAAACAAGGAAGGCAAATATTTCTAGTTTTCTTATTTTCCATTTTTGAAATCGATGAAAAGCTAATTGAACGTGCCCAAAAGACTGAAATTCATTAATTCATTCACAAATGAATGAAAACAGGTATGTCAATGAATAAATGAGGTCGTATTTGGGCAACTGCTGGAATGCGTTTATAAATACTGAGATGGCTAAACTATTTAGGAATTGACAAGCTGGGCAACTGCCAAAGCATGTTCTAAGAAAATCTAATAAATACGACTGTGACATATTACTAAAGTTAAAATCACCTAATGGCTATTTTAATTTTTGTAGTATCGTGCTATGTAAATCTATGATTTCTGTCATTTGCTTCTAAGAAAATTCTTGGCAATTGTATTTCAGAATTAAATTGAGTTATATTAAGAGATTGCAATCCCAGGATCCTGGGATACAGAGGGATCCCTATACATTTTTTGATCCCGAAAATCCCGGGATTCCAATGCTGCCATCCCGGAATTTCCGGGATTGGTGACTTACATATTTGGATACAATATTTTTGTTTTTGCTTGCAGTTATACCTTCTTGAAGTATTAATTGATCAACATTTTGCAGTTCAAAACAGATTTTAGGTCCTTACATTGTATAAGACCGTTTTTGTATAATACAAATAATTGCTACTATAAAGAGAAAATCGTGATTTATGGATTATTTGGCTAATATGAACAACCGAACAATGATGCGGAAGCACGTAAAACTAACCTAAATTTGATTTAATCCACCCATATGAACATCGTTGTTTGTTTTGTAAAGTTGTCTAAAATTGGGGTGTTGATAATTTCTTGTTTATATAGACTTATCTTTTTTACTAAGCACCAAGTTTTCGAATGCATGAATGAAAAATTAGATATAATATTTACTTTAAAAAACGATTCAACACAACGTTAATTTTTCTATCACGTTGTGTTTAAAAATCCAGTATTTTACTGTAGTTCTTGAAGTTCTTCAAAAAATCGTCTCCACATCCAATTTTTTCAAGTATATTCTGGGTTAAATCGCAATTTTATTGTTGCATTTGTTTGTGTAGGTTAAATTTATTTTTGGTTTGCAAGAAGTGATTAAGAAAATGTAAATGTATTTTATAAATAAATAGCAATGCAAGAACTGATATTTTCTTGGTTTTATTGGAAAAAAATAAAGTGGTGGTATATATACCTCAATTATCTAACTGCTGACATAAATCAGTTAAATAGAAGAATTAGCATTATTTCTGTAATTGTGTATTGTACTTGTTGAATTATTGATTCAAAATAACTTTTTACGGCCTTTTGTCTAGATAAGTTGGTGCTTCATCCAGGCGATCTCCTTTGGACTAATCAAATCAGTGACAGAGAGAGGGCTTTGTCATACGCAATTTGTAGTTACATCAGTTCATCTCATTAGAATTTTTTAAGGGTATTCATGCAACGCCAGAAAACAGTTTTAAACATCGTAATCGTCTGAAAGTTTACTACATCTTCAACGAACTGTCAACATTTGTATGAGAAATCTTTTCCAACAAATCGTAAACTTTTCAACATAAATTTGTATCGTAAATAAAAATGGTAAACGTGGCAAACTTTTAAACGAATTCTGAACGAAAAAGAATCAAGAACAAACAAATTAAAACATCAAAACGAGAAACATTTTAATCAAAATGGATGAGGAAAGATACAATTAAAAGAAAAATAATAAAAATGAAAAACAATATTTGACGAAAGTATCTTTTTGTTTGACGTTTAACAAACAGCGGATTAGTTTACGATGCTTACGCAAGCCGTTTCAAAAGGGTGTTCATGAAACGTGCATCTTAAACTAATAAAAACTATTACGTCGAAAAGTGACATCTTGTTGGCTATTAATTTTTGTTCTGAATATGAAAATTTCCATTTAACTTTGTTATTTTTGACAAGCTTGGGCCGAAGTAGAAGTATCAACTCCCTGCATAGTGCATAAGTCCTTTCCTCTAAAATTGAGAAAACAAAATAATTTAAACGAACAAATATTCTGAATAACTATTTAAAAAACTTTTTTTCAAATCCCGGATAGAAAAAAACGTCCCGGGTGCAATCTCTAGTTATACTGTATAAATTAAATGAAAGAATTCTTATGGATTAATACAGTTTTAATGTACGAAAATAACAAAATTATTTATCGCTACGAACACCCGACAATTTTTTTTGGGTCCTCATTATGTAAGGCTGATATTATTTTAGATATCGACATCGATAGATTTTAGTATTAAATATCTAAAAAAGACAAGTTTCGTAGCAACATTCTGTGTGTATTGGAATTTTCTGAAGGGTTCCGGGGGGTAACAGATTTTTTAATTTTTTTTGCGCACAGAACCAATGTTCATGAAATTAAGACCCTGCAAAGGTTTTTAGAACCCTACAAAGGTATTAAAACCCTACAAAGGCTTTTATTAAAATGGAATTGGTATGATACTAGTTGGTACAACAAAAAAAGGTCTCACACTGAAATCGTCATTGCGGGTGATTTCAATGTACATAATTCTTCGTGGCTTCGCTTTTCTGGTCAGACAACACCCGAAGAAAGGAATGTTGAGGTCTTTGCTGAGTTAAACCAACTAACTCAGCTTGTTGACGAACCAACTCGTATCCCTGACGTTGCAGATCAATCCGCCAACACTTTAGACTTGTTTCTTACCTCTAACCCTGATAAATACACTATTAGTGTATTATCGCCTCTAGGCACATCTGACCATTGTGTCATATCTGCTAATTTCTCGTGCCAAAACGATCCAGTTAGAGAAACAACTCCAATGAGAACCATTTGGCAATACGAGAAAGCCAGATTCCAGTGCAGATATGGTTACAAATTTAGTTCTCTACGGTATGGGAAATTTTATTCCGAACAGGATAAAATCTATCAAACAGAAAGAGAGTTCATGGTTTGATTCGAGCTGTAAAGAGGTAATCAGGGTGGGAGAAGTAAGTTTCCGAAAATACAAAGCCAACCCCACTGAGGAAAACAAGCTCTAAAGACCTGTAACGTTCACATTCGACAAACCAAATTTGTGCATGATCAGAAATTAAGGCAAAAAATACTACAATGTCCCAAAGGAATTAAAATTTGTTTGGTCATTTGTAAAAAACGTACGTAATTCCACCTCGTCTTCGGTTCCAACGCTCGTCTTCAATGATACTCCCTATGTCAGCTCACTAGAGAAAGCCAATTTGCTTGCAGCACAGTTTGCTGTTAATTCGACGCTACCAGAGAGTATCATGACTCTGCCTGTACTTGAGAGCGCTAATGATTTTATGGGACAAATCTTTTTTCGCACTCGTGCAGTAGCAAGAGTCTTATAAGATCTCAACGTACACAAACCCGCTGGCCCGGATAGTATCTCTCCCATTGTTCTGAAGAGGTGTTCTTCAACGCTGGCAAAGCCAGCGCAAGCTTTTCCATCTGTCCTACTCTACTGGTCGCTTTCCGAGGGATGGAAAACAGCATTTGTCCAGCCTGTCCCTAAAAAAAGGCAAATCTTCTTCTCCCTCTAACTATCGTCCAATTGCACTTACGTCCCTTCTTTCCAAGGTCATGGAAACGCTAATTAATTATCAGCTCAAGAAATATCTTGAAGAACGAAAGCTTCTTAATGACCGGCAGTATGGTTGTACCAGGGCGCGATTGCTGTACTAAATTAGCATCAAATTATTGCAGCACAGTTTGCTGTTAATTCGACGCTACCAGAGAGTATCATGACTCTGCCTGTACTTGAGAGCGCTAATGATTTTATGGGACAAATCTTTTTTCGCACTCGTGCAGTAGCAAGAGTCTTATAAGATCTCAACGTACACAAACCCGCTGGCCCGGATAGTATCTCTCCCATTGTTCTGAAGAGGTGTTCTTCAACGCTGGCAAAGCCAGCGCAAGCTTTTCCATCTGTCCTACTCTACTGGTCGCTTTCCGAGGGATGGAAAACAGCATTTGTCCAGCCTGTCCCTAAAAAAAGGCAAATCTTCTTCTCCCTCTAACTATCGTCCAATTGCACTTACGTCCCTTCTTTCCAAGGTCATGGAAACGCTAATTAATTATCAGCTCAAGAAATATCTTGAAGAACGAAAGCTTCTTAATGACCGGCAGTATGGTTGTACCAGGGCGCGATTGCTGTACTAAATTAGCATCAAATTATTCCATCATTACATTTTTGAATCTCAATTGTGGTGGACGCAGCTTGACGGACCTATTATTTTTGTTTGTTCTGAATTAAAAATTAACACTACACTTACTTATTTTTGCCAAGCTGATGCCGAAGTAAAAGTATCAACTCTTTGCCTTAGACGCTTTGCTCTAAATTTGAGAAAACAAACAAATTTAGACGAACAAATATTCTGAATAAAACTTTTTTCAAATCCCGGGATTATCCCAGGATCCCGGAATTCAAATTTTGGAATCTCGAAATCCCGGGATTGAAAAAACATTTCGGGATTGCAATCTCTACATAGGATACATTTTTCCAACCAAACATGTCGCGCACATGCAATTTCCAGTTTCGAAACTGTTTGGTTGCAAAAATGAGTTTTATGGACTCGTATAAGACTCCACGCACATACTGAAACTATTCCGTCGTCGATTTGAGCAACTTTTGTGTTTTGACCCAAACTGGCGGACGATTGCTCGAAATCAGTTTTTCAGTTTGTGTCATATGGAATATTATGTAACTGCGAGGATATTCAACCAAATAGTTGCGGATATTTAATAACATCGTCGAATTTTGTTCTTTCCAAAGGGTATTATGTTCTCTGTGCGAAAGAGAACAAATGTATCTTTTCTTTTATTTGCTGATCAAAAGAATAGGACAAAGGCAATAGTATTTTTCTTTGTATGTATGATATAGAAAAACTGAATAAACATTGTCAGTGTGTTAGTTAGACTCGGTGCGATTTCTTGTGGAGTTATTCATGTGTGCGCTCATCGGTCAAATTGTGACTAAACTATTTTGTTGTGTTAGCAGTTGCATGTGTGCGACTAGCCTTATGGTGCAACCAGATTTCGATGACGTACAAATCCTGCCAAAAGGTACATTCTTAAAACTGCACATCCTTAAGAACAACAACAACATGAACAGGAAACATCATTTGAAAAACAGTATTTTTCTACAAACAAAATTGAATATCTCAATTTGTGCTTTTATTTAAAACTAAATTGTGGTATATATACATAACGAGATATATTTTGACAAAGTTTCATTTAAATTGAACTAAATGAAAATGAAAAATACAAAATTAAAGCAAATAAAGACGGTTTATCGCCATTATCTCCAAAATTTTTAAATAATTTTAAAATTGAAAGTAAAAGTTGTAGATCTTTGCTGGATCTACAACTTTTATATTGAACACTTAATATTTTGACGTAAGCTTTAGCAAGAATACAATTTCTGCCCCTTTTTTCACCACCCAAAAACTCCTTCCAACTCTGCTCCTGGGAAATAGATTTACGAGTATGTTACATTCCTCAAAACCCTCTTCACCATTCTCAATCGTTAAACTGCTGTTAACAATTTTTTTTCGAGTAAAAATGTGTTAACTAAAGGCTGTAAAAAGTTATTTTGAATCAATAATTTAAGGAGTAACAATGTCAGAAATAGTGCTAAGTCTTCTACTTCACTTATTTATTTCAGGAGTAGGATAAGGGAGGTATAAACTAGCAATTTTTGTTGTCCCATAAAACCAGGAAAATGCAAGTTTTTGCACTGCTATTTTTTTTTTTTAAACAAAAGAAATTATTTCGCAAGAAATTCTTTGCCACCAAAAATTAATTAATACAATAATAAAATAGGAATTCAACCTAAAGTATACTTGAAAAATTGGCCGTGGAGACGATGCTTTAGAAACTGCAAGAACTACACAAAAACATTGGATTTTTAAACCCTGCCTGGTAGGAAAAATTGAAAAAAAAAGGTATCCAATACAGAAAAGAAGAAACAATTTCAAATTTATTTAACGCCGCGCCAGTTAAATGGTTTGGAAATTTGCTATTTTAAATAAGAAAATTTTGTTTGTATTGAACCTTTTTAAAAGTAAATATTATATCCATTAATCATTCATGTATTCGAAAAATTGGTGCTTAGTAGCTTAAAAAGATGAACCTGTACGAAGAAGTATTATCAACAACCCCAATTTTAGAAAACTTTACTAAACAAGCAACCGCGTTCATATCGGTGGCTTTAATCAAACTAAGGTTAGTTTTGCGTGCTTGCGCATCATTGTTAAAATGTTCCCCAAGATTGAATTTTTGGGTCGCGAGAAGAGCTCGGTGGTTCATTTTAGCCAAATATTCCATAATGCACGATCTTTCTTTATATAAATTTGTATTATAAAAAACGTTCTTATAAATACAAAGTACCTAAAAACAGTCATTATAGAAAAACTTGTTTTGAACTACAAAATGTTGGTCAGTTAATACTTAAAAGAAATTATTGATGCAAGCAAGAATAAAAGTATTGTATCTGAATCTTTAAGAAACCAATCCCGAAAATCCCGGGATTGGAGCATTGTAGTCCCGGGATTTTTGGCATCAAAAAATGTATCGGTATCCCGGGATCCTGGGATTGCAATCTCTAATCCCATGCTATTAACTCGTATAATAATGCACGCAGATGCAGAAACTATTCAGTCGTCAATTCGAGCAACTTTTCAATTTGTACCTTAGCACAAACTGGACGACTGCCAGAAATCAGTTTTTCAGTTTGCGTCATATAGAATAATATGTAACTGCGCTGACATTCAACCAAATAATTGCGGATATTTAACCGACAGCAAATTTTGGGATTGTATATGTAATACCTAAATCTGAGTATGAGGGTTTATTCGATGGTGTAATTATTTTTAACATTTTCCAAAAATTTACCAATAACAATTTATCAACAATTATTAAAAGATTTATTCTTCTAAATTAATTTGTTGTTTTTGCATTTTTAACCGTGGTTACTATATGTTATCATTATTTTATATGAAAGTTAATGTAAAAATAAAACAAATGAGTCCTAAATGAACTCTGTTTGATAACTTTCTGAAGTATGTTTTTCATTTGAAAAAAGATATTTTTTGCGAACAAAATTGAATATCTCTAAAGCTATACTTTATGGTTTTACTTGAAAATATTTTTGGTAGTTAAAAACGTAATAAAATATATATTCACAAAGTTTCATTTAAATTGAAACTATTTTTGGGGAAATGAAAAAAGGAAGAAAAAGCGTCCTCAAAAAACACTAAAAAAAAATTAAAAAAATTTAGTTATGTTAACTTTTTGACAAGTGTATATGATAACTCTAAAAAGGGATCGGTACGATTTTGAGGTTTTGATATTTAGAATTCTGAGATTATTTACAATAAATCTGCATCATTACTTTTGAGATCCGTTTTAGTTAAACAAGCCTCGTATTTAAGACCGCCACGCTGTCACCGTCGTGAGAAAAGTCCACTTCTAAAGTAATAAAGCACTTGTGTGTGTGTCTCTCTACAAGAATCCATTATTATTTTCCAGCACCGGCGGCGCCGCCTTCTCGCCTTGCCACGCCACGCCAGCTGGCCGTACAAATCGTATTGCCCATAAGGAATTATTTGCTAGATTTGACAATTTTATATTACTGTATTCTTTTATTTTTTGTTCCGCATACAATCCAAATATACCAAAATGTGTAAGTGCACTAAAAAAAAGTATAATATTATTTTTATAAACGCTTTAAACCGTTTTTTTTTATAAAAACTTTCGGCAGTTTTTCGACAATAACTTTTCATTGGAAAGTGTTGACAAAACTGTTTGCACCCTAAGTTTTATAAATTCTTTTAAACTACAAAATCAAAACAAAAATTACTCTACGACCAAAAGGAGCCGAGAAGATCACATTAACGATTTTCAAAGCCTTTTTTCAAAATGGCGGACAACACAACATTTCTCACCAGCCAGAGTGCCCTCAAGGGGCATAAAAAGGACATAATATAAAAAAAACAAGTCATACTAAAATTACTTTTTTTACATTCCCAGATCTGGTACTATTATACAAACCGAATCTATATTTTTTCATCTTTGTGAAAATAATAAATCTTATATTTTTTCTCATACATATAATTTTAGCAAAATCTTAACTTAGCACTGCAGAAAACAGTTTCTTGGACCACTCTTATGACGGATAATTTGTCACTTAATAATTTAAGGTTAAGAGCTACTTTTACCCGGAAAAATGCCGGGTACCCGTGAGGTTAAGGGTATCCGGTTATTCAAAATAACTCATTTGAAAAGAGAAAAATTCAAATTTGTCGCGATTTAGGACAGAGTAAATTTAATTTAGCACCTGGTCACAAATTATTGAAGGTAAAATTGTGTCCATGACTCATGGTTATGATCCTGAGCTGAGCTACGTTTTTTCAATTGATTTAAGTTAAAATGTCATTATTTAAATCCAACAAAAAGTAGGTACAAACAAATAGAATCTTTGTTGAGAAAAAAATGTTAAATTTTGTAATTTTACAATAAGGTGCCTCTTAGAAATATTATTTTCTACGTTTTTAGACGGAAACGGGTACCCGGTACCCGGGTAATACCCGGAAACGTCGGGTACCCGGTTACCCGGTTAGTGTACCGGGTATCCGGGTATCAAGAGCTCTAGTTCAGATCGATATTTTAGTTTAGTTTATTTCATCAATTTGAGACATACTCTTTTAGATTACTTTTAGATATATACAGTAACAATAAAATATAAATTATAATAAATACTTGTAATAGATTAGATCTTGAAAAAGTTTCCCTTAAATGATTGGGTTTGGAATGTTTGTTTTTGTTTCTTGGAGAGAGGTTTCGAGGAAAAGTTTTTGGCTTAGTAAAAATCGTAAAAGCCAAGGTATTTCCATAAAAACATTCCCTCCGGTTGAAAGTTATGTCATATTTGAATTTGTGTAGTAGGTACATACATACATATGAACAGCGAAATCTCATTTAGGCAGACAGCGAAGTTCACAACGCATTCTAAATTCAAAAGCTAAGTCCCTCTTCTAAAATTATGCTCTACATTCTTTTTGCCATGAAGCCAACGCGAGAGGTGCTAAGTTTTGTTAAAATGATTTTGATTGTCAACTAAAATACATTTAATTTTTAAAAACGATCCACATGGCTTCATTAATAAATTAATTACTCAAAGAGTTCTGCATAAATCTTTAAAATTAAGGTTTTAAAATACTGTTGTCACTAGACAACCATTAGATTTATGAAAAAAAAAAAATAGGTAGGTATCATCTTTTACATGGCCACTTTAAGAAAATGTAAATACAATAATTGAATCGGTGAGTGGAATAACAGTAGGTACAAGTGCCATTAAAAAAAAATAGAAAACAAATAGTTTGTTTGTTCAAATCTATTTTTAAATAAAGAACTTTTGGAACTTTTCAATCATGAGCAATTTATTCTTTTCAGTTTATCGTAAAGAAAAATATATTTTAGGACCGGTTCTTTTCTTGATTTATATTAACTCATTGTTAAGGCTACCGTTTAAAGGCATGTTGACAGCTTTTGCTGATGATGTGGGTTTTAGTTTCAGTGCGAGTAGCCAACTTAATCTTACAGCTGATATAAATTGGGATTTAAGCTTGTTAAGGAGTTGGTTTGCTGAGCATAAATTAATTAATAATAAGTTCAAAAACGAAAGTTATGTTTTTTAATCTTTTAGAGAAGACAATTGCTGATGCTGATCTATTTTTTCATGCTACTGAATGCCAAAAATTTAAACTTTATAACTGTGCCTGTACCTCTAATTCGCCCACTCGTACCTTCTCTTGTTCTTCTAGATGTAGCGATAGATGCTTTCGGTTAGAGAATGTTAGTGAGTTCAAATACTTGGGACTTATTATTGACTCTAGAATGAGCTTTTATAATCACACCGAAAATTTGAGAAAGTACTTTCGTGGAACTTTAAGATACTTTTACTTTCTTAGGAATGTTTGCTTCTTCCAACTTCTTATGAAAATCTATTATGGCGTCTTTCACTCAAAACTACAATATAGGATTTCATGTTGGGGAGGAACTTATTATAATAAAATCCAACCTCTTTTGGTATTGCTAAAGTCCGCTCTCAAGAAAATCTGCCGTAAACCTCGCCTTTATCCTAGTTTTCCTCTTTTCAATGCATTGAAAATTCTTCCCAGTTCGACATTTGTATTATTTCAAAGTTCTCAGTGAATTCTTTAAAAGATCGGGAAACCTTAATTTTAGAATAATTTCTAATTATGATATACGTAGAAATTTTCTTAATCAAGTAACTATACCGGCCTTTCGTACAACCGTTTTTCGTAATTTTTATGACGTAGCTTCATGTCGAATATTCAATAAACTTCCACACCCTGCCAGAGTTCTCACATCTTATTTTTTGTTTATAAGACATGTTAAAAAATGGCTTTTTTGCTTTGATTTGGATATTATAGAATCAGTGTTGAATATTTAGATTATACCTGATGTTTTGATGAAATATTGCAATGCAATTTTCTCATGTAATAGCGTAATTATTGTAATTTTGTCTTGTATTAATTAACAATGGATTAACAGATGTACTTTTTAATTCTCTTTGATTTTCTTTCTTTTTTAATTGGGTCACCCCACCCATTCCAATTTATAATGTAACTAGCTGGCCCGCCCCGGCTTCGCTCGGGTAGAGAACAAAATTTCTTTAAAAAAAGTAACGGCTTGGCTCAGTGCAAAAAAGTATCTGAAATGTAATAAATACGTAAAAACATTTTAAAGTGTGTTTAAAATTTGAAACTGTATTTCATTCAATAATATATATAAAAAATATTTTGCGGTTGGTAACCCATCATATAAAAATAACCTTTATAATACAAAGGAAATCGAAATCTGATACTTTTTAGTTTTTACCCCATTTCACTCTATAGTTTTGAAGGTAAACCAAGGAAAACATCTAGCCCTTAGCCCATCTTCTAAATAAAACCCTTTCAAACATTAAAGAAAAAAAGGGAAAAAATTCGACATACTTTATTTTGCAATTGCATTTTTTTTACAAAATTTTATCCTCTTAATTATCTTTCAAACACCAAAAGAATTTTTAAATTGGATATATAGTTTCTGAGAATAGTCATCACAAACAAACAAAGCAAGATTGGAGCTTTATTTTTATAGAAGCTATAATTATAGATTGGGCTTTATAGAATTAATAAAATCTACTAAAATGTTTTAGAAATTAGACCAAGAGCCGACTGAAAATCTGTGCATGAAATACCAAAGTCTGGCAGGTTTCTTTTTCAGCATTTGGGAAGGGTGGGAGGTCAAACCCGCTTGATAATCCATCTACGTGTTAGGGTCATAAACACTTCAATTCAAAAGGAAATGGCAGTTGTTAGATCGTACCCCGGTGATTTTTTTGTTCTCTGTCATTTCTCCGAAGTTTAAAGACTTTTAACTTAATGATACGATCAAAAGAATCCATGATTTTAGCTCTTTAAGGAAACCTTATCGGACTTCTTTTGGAGACTTTATTTAAAAGGTGATTTTGTTTTTGTTTCAAATCTCCAAAATAGCCATGATAAGGTTCGTATAAAATGGCTATCTGGTGTTTATTGCTAGGAAAAATGACAGAGCATCATAAACAATATTTTTTTAATACCCCTGATAATTAAATAGAGAAACTGGCTCTTTTTTACCCCTAGACCCTCCCAAAGGCTGAAAAGAAAACCTACCAGACTTTTATATTTGATAATGTCACAGATAACAAACTTATTCCAACTAAATTAAATCACTTTAAATTAAACAAATTATAATTACAAGAAGAAAACTTGTTATGTTTGTTAATTGCTTGATAAAAAAGAATGACATTACCGCTTTATCGAAACCTTCGTAGGCATCATCAGAAGATCCTACCAAAATATTTTTTAGAAATTTGACAAACAAAAAATTCACTAAAAATGCATTGATGGCAAACCGCTTTAGAGAATTTTAACCAAACTTCACAGAAACCCTATCAAAAGATTTGTTAGTAATTTGACAAAATGCACTTAAAATGCATTTTGCGGTTTTCCCTTTACCGAATTTTGACCAAACTTCACAAAAAATACCATCCTCAATACGGAAGATAACTTTATAAAAAAAAATCAAAAAATTCGGCCCAGCCATTCTCGAGTTTATCGAGCCCGAACATAAGGCAACTTATTTTTATATATTAGAAGATTATTATTTGCCTAGTAGTGACAATAACTCTATTTTAATTATATATAAAATAACTTTGTCACTTATTTATTACTTCTTCTTTTTATATATGCATAGTAAACTATTTGTATTTATCTCTATTTGGATTTCAAGAAATAAAATTAATTCATTTATTGATTCATATATTTTTATCTGCGCACTATGAAGTTACCTACGTCTGTTTTTATTACATGGTACAGTTTTTCGCTTGTACTCCACTTCCACTCACCGATTTAATTACATGGTATAGTTTTTCGCTTGTACTCTACTTCCACTCACCGATTCAATTTGGGTTAATGTTTTTTTGCATTTACTTAATGCACTTAGTAATTACAAAACCACAAAAGCTAAAACCAACCTTAAAAAGATGGAAACAAAACTTTGAATCTGATATTTTTGGATGTAGGTATATTTGCTGAGACCCCTACTACACAGTGATTCTTTGCGTCTGACTCTTTTCAAAATGGGTGCGAAGAGAAAATTAGATGTTTCTTCTCCTTCGCACTCATGAAAATTCGAAAAGAGTCAGGACGCAAAGAATCATCGTGTAATAGGGGATTTAATAATGTAAAAAACTGCACGATTGTGCATCCAACTTGGAGGAGGTAAAATTGAATAGTATTGGAATTATTGCATACATATGTAGGTATGTATATAGTATATGTATTTAAAAATGCTTTTTTTACATTGAACTGGGCTCTCTAAAACGTTAAAAACTTCTTTTAATATCAACGGATTTTAATGAATCAACTGTGTTTCGCTTTAGAATTAAAAAATGTAGGTATCAAACATAATTATAGATCAGTAAAAAGCTAAAAAAAAGTGTCTTATTTTGGTATTTGAAAATAACTGAGAGTTTAGTTGTACAAGTGTGTTTTAAATATCGTCGGCTTAGAGTGTAAAGCGGCTAACTCCACATTTTTTGTATCCATTATAAACCACTTCAAAAATTGCTAAAAAATACAAGTCTATCAAATCTTTTCAGTTTCACTGAATTTGGCAATAACGAGTGTTGAAAAATATTTAATATAATTTTGGTTTTATTCAAGTAATGCGAAGACTTTGTTTAAAATATTTGTTTGTAAAAAATGCAAAATAGGAGTAAGCTGCTTTACACTCTAAGCCGACCATATGTGTTTTATTATCACCGACATCTGGATCTGGATTAACTTTTACATGTAAGTAATACAAAAACAAAATAATGGGAACTTTCGAAATTGTTTTTGTAGTACGTGTTAAATGATGATAGTAAAACACACCATTACTTATAACAATCAATGTATACGAGAATTCACAAAACATTTAAGGTTGTAACTCATGAAATATATTTAAATATTCGACTTATAGCACCTTTACTATGATTATGTATTAAAAAAACTGAAATAAATTATAAAGCTCGATTGAAAATAAACTTCTCAATTGATTCTGCTTTTGGTAAAAAACATAGTCGGCTTTCTGTCAAAACCTCGTAAGTGCTTTAATTACATTTTGCTGTATTTTAGATAAAAATAAACACTGAATTTAAATATCAATAACCTGTAACTGTATTTTGGTTCCTTTACTTAAAAGATATAAGAATTCCATTTTATTATCTTAAAATAATTTTTTTGAGTTTTCTAAGCAATTTTTAAAATTGGAACTACAAGGTTTTGACAGAAGGCCGATGATACATGCAATTACATTTTTCGACCACGCACACCGAATGGTTTTAATTTTTCAAAATTCTATTTTAAAAATCCGAGTTAACATTTTAATAAATATAATATTGCTGTACGTTGCTTACTAGCTTCACAATTAATTTTCAATTTATTAAATAATTATGACAAAATTGACATCTTCATTGATTTTCAATCAAAATTTTTTTCTGCTGCTTTAAATTGACTATAAGTCGAGAAATACTGCTTTGATATTCAAACCTTTTGTTTTTGAATTTTCTTTTGACTAGAAGTATTAACTAGGTCCTTAGTTTTATTTGATACTTTATACTCCAATATTTTACCTAAATACTTATAATTAAATACTTATGCTATACTTAAATACTTTGCGAAAAAAGGTATTCGCCAAAGCTATATTTCCACCAAATGTTTATCTCAGTTGAGATTAAATAAATCAGTTTGGTGTTTTCGCCGCAAAAAAAGATTTTTGAAGTGGCAGTGAGATATAGTAAGAATGCTTCATTTGTGAGGGTAGGGGCAAGGTGTGTGGTCCACCCCAGGTCTCTGGTGCTCGGGGGCATCCAAATCCAATAAAACCTCCAATAATTTCGAAATTTTTCATATAGTATTGAACCAAAATACGTGCGCAATGGATGTAGGTGGTATATATGTATATTTTATGAAAAGAATGATATTGTTATAACATACCTGTTGATAATAATTTTTGTTATAATGTATTGGATTTCCCAACCCATCATTTAAAAAAATTTACTAAACAAAACTTGTGTACTTATTTACTTATGTGCGAAAAACAACGACCGCATCCACAAAGTCATGCTACTTATTATGTTCTTAAACAATTTAGATAGAAAAAAATATTCAGTCCGGAATTTAGATTACCCATTCGTTAATTTTCTGTTTAACAAATTTTCACTAAACTAGACTTATTTTTAATAAAATATCGGGGGATCAATTTTTTTTTCCTTGAATTGGTTAAAGTACCATATGGAAAGCTTAAATCCAAATTTTCGACCATCAACCCCTTGCAAGGTTACCGCTTAGTTGAAATTGTTTTAAACTTATTTGCACCACTGTATAAAACTGTAAAGTCAATAGCTATTGTTGCAATTCTCCTTTCATGTTAACTTCTTGAATTATCAAATGTACAGTCTTTCTTTAACTATCAAACATTAAACACTTCATTTCTTATTATACTACTGGTTGCCTTTCATTTCAATAATCGATATTATAACAGGTTTTGGGCCCAGGTCACTCAGAGAAATAAAAAAGAAGTGTTGTTTAAGTTATTCGGCTAGTTAATTTTCTTTGTCTATTCGTAAGTCGAGTTTAATTTATCTATATAAAATTTGCGATGGGTTCGCTGTATCAAATCGATAAATTGAACGGAGAAAATTATGGAACTTGGGCAATCCATATGAAGAGCGTGCTCGTTCACACAGATCTCTGGTCGTATGTCGATGGATCTAACAAGTTGGCGGAGGAGCCAAAGCCCGAGGAAAAGACTGCGTGGGAAGCTGCCGACGGAAATGCTCTTGCCACCATCCTTCTAAGTGTAAGGCCATCAGAGTTACTTCACGTCAAGCATTCGAAGACGTCCAAAAATGCATGGGACATCTTTCGTGAACTGTACCAGCCAAAAGGTCCTGCAAGTATGGTAAGTATGTTCAAGCAGTTGCTGCAAGCAAAAATGTTGGATGGTCAGTCCATGCCAAACCATATAAACGAATTTACAGGTGTAGTAGATAAATTGCATGAAATACAGGTGCAAATCCCCGAGGAGCTGTTGACAATTATTCTACTTTGTAGTTTGCCAGACTCCTACGAAAATTTCATAGTGGCAATTGAAAGTCGTGATAATTTGCCATCGGTTACAAGCTTAAAGACAAAGCTTATGGAGGAAGAGCGGAGAAGATTAAATAAAGACCAGAACAACGGTGCAGTAAGTGAGCATATTTTTGCTGCAAAATCACGTGACAAGAATCATGGTAAAAATAATTCTTCCAACAACGGGAAAGGAAAATGTTATTCTTGCGGTAAACGTTGGCATTTCGCATCTGAATGTCGAAAATCAAAACAACGACAGTTATCTTCGTTTGGTCTCTTTTCTTCAATAGATGCATCGGTGCTCCAACGGAACGAATGGTGTTTGGATAGCGGTGCGACATCCCATATGTGCTGTAACAGAGATTTTTTTACCGAGTTCCATGATGTCATTGAAGGAGAAAAAGTGCAGCTAGCAAATGATAAGTTCGTCATATCAAGTGGAGTTGGAACAGTCAGGTTGACATTCAGTACAGGTGACATATTTCTGAAAAATGTTTTGTTCATTCCAGAACTGCAAGGAAGTTTTATATCAGTGAGTAAGATAACTAATCATAAATACACGGTGGATTTTATACACAATTCAGCCGTAATACGAAATCCAAATAAAGTTGTTGTTTTAAAGGCCTATAAGAAAAGTGAACTTTATATTGTTAAACATCATACTGAATTTATTTCTTTTCAATCCAGCACGAAAGCGAATACCTTCGAGAAATGGCACCAAAGAGTCGGACATCTCAATATGAACAGTCTCCAACAGCTAAAAGATAAGCAAATGGTAACTGGTTTGAATGTGGATCCCTCTGAAGTCAACCTGGACTGCGTTGTGTGCGCAAAGGGCAAATTGACGGTCCAACCATTCCCTAAACAATCATTTAATCGGAGTAAACAATTGCTAGAGCTGGTGCATAATGACGTCTGTGGACCAATGAGGATTCCATCAGCTGGGGGAGCGAGGTATTTTATCACCTTTATCGATGATAAGTCAAGAAAAATACAGGTATATTTTCTGAAAACCAAAAAATTTAAACAATTTAAAAGTATGGTCGAAGTCCAAACGTCAAGTAAAATTAAATGCTTACGAAGTGACAATGGACGTGAGTTTGTAAACACCAATTTTAATGATTTTTTGAAACAACAGGGAATAACGCGTCAGCTTACGATCCAGTATACCCCGCAGCAGAATGGAGTAGCTGAGAGAGCCAACCGAACGTTGGTTGAGATGGCTCGATGTCTTTTGTTGGACCAGAATCTACCAGAATACCTGTGGGCGGAGGCCATCAACACTGCCGTTTACCTGAGGAACAGGTCTCCATCGAAAATATTAGGTGATATAACCCCATATGAGTTATGGACTGGAATAAAGCCTTGCGTTTCTCACCTGAGAGTTTTTGGTTCCCGGGCTATTGTTCTTATCAAAAAACCTGGCCATTCAAAATTTGCTGCGAAGGGAAGAGAGTTGCTGCTGGTTGGATATTCAGAAGAATCCAAGGGATATAGGCTTTTCGATCCCAAAACAAGAAAAATCGAAAAGAGCCGCGATGTGAAATTCTTCGAAAATAATGTACAAAATACTTTAATTGACACAAAAGATTTTTTACTTGCAGAGGATGAGAACACCGAAGCAAATGAAAAACAATTCCAAGATGATGTGATGACACATCAAAGGCAACATCCACATGCACGAAGGATGGAATAAAGTCAGCTAATTCACCTAGTTCATCGGGTAAAAACTTGGTTGTTGGCCCTGGGCGACCTAGAATTATTCGGAGTGGTAAGCCTGGTAGGCCAATCAAACAGTTTAACATGGTTGAAGCAGTCAATTCAATCGGAGTTGAGCCATCGATTCCATCATCAGTTGCAGAAGCCAAATATTGTAAAGATGCAGCCGAATGGGAAAATGCCATGCAGCTAGAGTTTAAAGCACTCATATCTAACGAGACCTGGGATCTTAAGGATTCACCATCAACGGATAAAGTAATTGGATGTAAGTGGGTTTTTAATCTGAAAAGAAAACCAGATGGATCGATTGACAGGTACAAATGTAGGTTCGTAGCTAAGTGGTGTTCCCAAAAGTACATGATTAATTATAATGAAACTTTTTCGCCCGTTGTCCGGTATTCGACAATCAGATTGATTTTAGCTATAGCAGTGCAGTATGAGCTATTGGTACACCATCTCGATGTGACATCAGCCTATCTCAATGGTGAGTTAACCGAGAACGTTTTTATGGCCCAACCCGAAGGATTTGTGGATCAAAGGTACCCTCAGAAGTTTTGCAAATTACGTAAGTCGTTATACGGCCTGAAACAAGCTGGAAGGCAATGGAATTGCAAGCTGAACGAAGAGCTACAGAAAATCGGTTTTCAAAGGTGCCATGGTGACAATTGCCTCTATGTCATGAACCAAGGTGCTGAGATCAATATATTGGCAGTATATGTGGACGATTTTCTCATCGCTTGTTCAACAGAGTCATCAATGAGCTATATTAAGAAGCAAATTGAAGCAGCTTTTAATTGTGTGGACAATGGACCTGTTGAACAATTTTTGGGTATAGAAATTGAGCGCTCTGAGGAACGGGGTGCCATTGCAATTCACCAACATCAATACATACGAGAGCTACTGGGAAGACATCGAATGGAAGCATGCAGGTCATGTTTTACACCTCTAGATCCCGGGATGACGATGACCAAGTGCAAAAATGAATAATGCAAGAAAGAAGATCCAAGCTACTACCAGTCAATTCTGGGAGCTATCATGTATTTGGCAGTCTATACTAGACCTGACGTAAGCCATACCATCAGCAAACTATCACAGTTTAACGTCGATCCCCATAGTGAACACCTTGCAGCGTTGAAGCATCTGTTGCGGTACATCAATACAACGGTCGATGCAAAGCTGATGTATGCTAAATCTGCCGATGGACTCAAGGGGTACGTTGATGCGAACTGGGGAGGCAATGTTGACGATAGGAGACCCTACACGGGATATGTTTTCACATTTGAAGGCGGAGTCATCTCATGGGAGTCGAAGAAGCAATTGTCCGTCTCCCTCAGTAGCACGGAGGCGGAATATATGGCGCTTTCGCAAGCCAGCAAGGAAGCCGTATACTTACGGAGCTTAATATCAGAGTTAGGGCTGCCTGTTACTAATAATTGTTCTGTTCTTCTATTTAATGATAATATAGGTGCTCAACAGTTGGTCAAAAATCCAGTGCATCATCCGAGAAGCAAACATATTGAAATCCGCTAACACTATATTCGAGATCTGTATGAAGATGGCGTTATCGATCTAAAGTATGTTTGCACTGACGATATGATGGCGGATATTTTTACCAAAAACTTGGCAAAGACGAAGCATCTGAAGTTCAGTTCGATGTTGGGCATTCCGCTCAAATAAAATTATTTTGAATAGCAACACCACTATTGTGGGGGAGTGTTGTAAAACTTATTTGCACCACTGTGTAAAACTGTAAAGTCAATAGCTATTGTTGCAATTCTGCTTTCATGTTAACTTCTTGAATTATCAAATGTACAGTCTTTCTTTAACTATCAAACATTAAACACTTCATTTCTTATTATACTACTGGTTGCCTTTCATTTCAATAATCGATATTATAACAGAAATTAAGAGTGAATTTGTTTTTAATGAATAATATCCGTAATTATAAATTTATATAAATGCATTCCTAACAAGAGTAAGTTCTAAAATATTTTTTTTTTCAAAAATGAAATAATACCCCAATTTCTTTCTTTTTACAAAGTTTATTTTCTAAAATGAAATAACACCCCAAATATATTACATCCATCACATTAATATCACAAGCTTTCCTCTAAAACAATAATAAAGGTAAAATATTTTAGTTTGTTTGTTTGTCCTTAGGTACTAAGGGCCATTTGCTGATACGAAACTTAAATATTTAAGTTAAAAATTAGCGTTTATGTGATAGACTATGCAGAGGAAAAACTAGAATACCTATAAGCTTTAAAGTAGAACATACAACTTTTTATTTAAATTGCTACAGTAAAAAACGCAAAAAAAAAACAATCACAATAATAAATAGTTAGTCAGGTTAGCTAAAATGGTTTTTTTTTTTTAAATTCTTATGGTTGGGCAATACCAACATGCCTACACACCATACACAAATTATTTTTTAATACAAATCTCAAAACAAGAAATATGAAGCTGTAGAATCCCTCTTTTTTATCTCAACACCAAGAAGACAGAAATACCTATACCCACAATACACATATTAATATGTGTACTGTGACCTTTACCTACAGCTTTTCAAAAAAAGAAACAAAATTAAAATCTTGTTTTCTTAATTTAATTGACTAGTGTAGTTTTTTTTAAGATTCGTTATATCGTAAGGTCAAGTTAAGAATCAATCAAAACTGAAATTTGCACGAAAAATAACTTAATACAAAATAGTTCCTCGCGTACCGATGTTTATTCGCTATGTTATCTAGTTATCCTAAAAATTTCAAGATAACTTAAGTCGTTGTTGTGCCATAGTGGTCACAAAGCTATCCGGATAACTGGGAATAAACATCGGAGCGTGGTAATTGTCAATATTATTAGAAATCCTTGCAAAGTATATGTAATTTTGCTTGTCTGTGTATCAAACACAGGTACCAAATAATGATACAAATAATTATATAATTTCAGTTTCAAATTTTAGTTAAAAGTTCTTACCAATGAAATAATCGCTTATCGACTGAACATAATGTTTTATTGGAATTCGCGGACTAGGTTTATACCAATATTTACAAATTTAGAGAATGTTTTTGAAATTGTCTAATTTTTCCATTAATTTAAATTTTATCATTACTTGCAATTTGAATTGTATTTTGAAAGTTACCATGAAATGTTCTAAAGTTCTTCTTTTAAAAACAAACCAGCTAAATTTGTCCTCGCAACTTCAAATAAATAAATCTAGGCACCCATCTACCATAAAAAGAGAAGTAGATAGTAGCTGTATTACTATCTCAGTCGGCATTTACATGACCCGATTTTTCCACATACGATCTTTTGTTCTTTGGTGAAGAGAGTATAAAGTGAGGGGTGAGGACAAATCGTCCGTTCCTGCCAAACTCACACGATTTTTCCAGATGTTTGCGTTCTCTTTCACACTTTTCCAGTTCCTTCTGTCTGCCTGGTGTTCACCTGCCACTAATCGGAAATTTTTTCCTAGTGGATTTAAAAAAATGCAATTTTTTGAATTTTTTGTTGTGGATAAACATTTTCAAGTTTGTATTTTATCTTTAAAAGAAAAAAAATAATGACTGATATTTAATTGAAAATACATAGAGTACCTATATTATCTAGAGAACCTGCTTTATCCCGAGGCCACACGCGCAAGTACTGGCAATCAAGTTGGCTACATACACTGCTTGTCAAATACGTAATTTGCAGTCCACTTGCTTCTCACTTGCCAGTTGATGAGCAAGTTGCGTGGCTTTGTTTCTGTTAGTGAAAAAATGTGTATGTATTGCAACTTGCTTGCCAGTACTTGCCCGTGTGGTGTCGGGGTTATGCACATGAGTAGAGTTAAATTTCTGAATATTTCGACTGAAAACAACAAAAAATTGAATCTAATAGTAGAAGCACACCCTAAGAATCACCCTTAAAGTTAACATGCACTTTTACATCCACCAAATTCCGTATCCCGGTTTTTCACATAGAAAGAGAAGTAAATGAGGTGGCGTATGTCACATATACAGTGTACGTTAGTGAAGCAGCAAGAATTGAAAAAAAAAACAAATTGAGATTCATCTGTCATTTTGCCGAACCAAAGCGAAGTTTACTGAGATTGCAAATAGTTAAACAAGTGAAAAAAGTTTATTAAACTAAATAGAAAAGTTATATAAAGGTTAGTTTTGTGAATACTTTCAATGATTTATTAAACATAATATGAAACAACATGCGGTGCTGCGCAGGGTCGAACTAGTTTTTGTTTGTGTTAGCAAGGCGATTAAATCCGTTTAACGACCGTAGTGCAAAGTTATTTTTTAACGCTTTAATTAAAATATTGTTAAAGACCTTTCTGCTGTTGCCCACCTATCATGTTAGTTTTATATCTTCCTCATGAAGTGATTGTCAGTTTAAAAGTACGCTACGATAAAAAAAAACATCACTTTACATTATTTTAAGTAGTAGAACATGAGACAAAACTTATCATTTTTCTTTACTAAACCTTGCTTTCTTTGGGCGCCCCATTTTTTAGCTGGATAACTGGACTGCGACCCTGTGTAAATGTATTTGTGTTTGTGTAGCTCACACTATTTTGAAAAATGCTTCACTTTTTTCTTTACTTCTCTTTCTTTGGTTTTCACAAAGTATTTTGACAACAAGTCACACGTATTCACAGACACGGAATTTAAGAGTTTTCTATTAATGTGCTGAAATAAAATTCGCTGCTGTTTTATACAAGAGGGGTACCAGTCGGTTCTCTAGATAATATGGGTACTCTATGGCCTACAGTCTGCGATTAAATTTGTTTAAGCAATTCCAAACGCAAATTTCAACTCACTCTTTGTTTTAACTTTTCAACGAAGTGGATAAACGATAAATAAATTTGTTTAAATGTAAGATTACGCATTTTTATATTTTCCACTCGACCAAGGTTATTTTCTGAGAATTACCAAACGCATTTCACAAGCAGAGCATAGAGTACCTATATTATTTAAAAAAACTGACTTCAGGGCTTTTTCTCTTTCACCCTACAAACTACACTGAGAGGATTTCCTTCAAATGGCTGAGCATGTGGTAGCTACCCAATGCATTTTAAATGGAACCACACCAATACAATGATAATTTAATGGATTTTAGGTCATTAGACTGAAAACAACAAAGAATTGAATGAAACAATTTTAAACGTCACATTTAGAGCTATCCACAATTCACACGTATTTACGGACAGGGAATTTAAGAGAGTTTTCTCTTAATATGCTCAAATAAAATTTGCGGGTGTTTTAGACAAGAGGGTTTTTCTAGATAGTATGGGTACTCTATGAAGCAGAAAATGAAAAATTCGCTCGTATTTAACATTTTTTAACATCCATTTACTAGTTTACTTTTTATGAGAATTCACGTCAATCAGCAACCAATCAAATAACTCATATGAAAGATATGTCAGAATTAACGACTGTTTGCTTTGTAGTTTGCTATTCTCAGCTCATATGCAAGGCACTTAGGGTGAGTTTCAGGAGAAATTGAGTGCATTTCAAAGACAGCATTGAAAAATTAATTTTGGTTTACTTTTGTTGAATGATATTCTTTTTCGTTAAACCAAAAAATATTTTTTTGCAATAGATCTACTGCAATTGCGGCAGCGCTGGTATTAATGTGTCGTCTACCTCTGAATGCAAAATAAAAAAAAGGCAATAAAGTATGAAGTATGATAAGGATAGAGAGAGAAATCGGACTGGAAAGATCGTTTTATGTAAACATTTCATCCGATTTTGGTTGAAATCGTACTGGAAAAATCGGGTCATGTAAATACCGACACATTGTATAAGGACAAGGTATGTCGGTATTTACATGACCTGATTTTTCCGGTACGATTTTTTTTTCGAAAACTGGTGAAATGTTTAGGTGCATGAAATGATATTTCCAGTCCGATTTCTGTATCTGTCCTCTTCATACTTTATTGATGTACTTTTTATTTTGCATTAACTCCAGCGTTGCCACAATGGCAGTAGATCTATTTCATTTTTTCCGTAAAACAAATCTACTGCCTTGGTTCTACAAAAAAAATATAATTCAACAAATGCCACAATGATATTGTAATTGACATTCGACCGCAGAGGAACACAAACACATAATCACACAATGGTAGTTGATTGTGTTTATATGAGGCGATATCTTGGTTTTGACATTGTGAACAATAATTTGAAATCTCGAAAGTATTCAGCTGAAATTTCGGATTTCACTTTGGTGGGAATATAGTATTAGTTAATATTTCTATTCAAAAAAAAATTTAAAAGGGGACCAACATTTTACATAAAAAGACTTTTCTTATTGCAATGATTGAACTACCTCACCAATGATCATTGAAATCTGGGCCTATTTAAAATTTTTTTTGGACTAGAAATATTAACAAAGTCCTGAGCTTTATTCTTAATCTGGGTCATGTAAATGCCGACACATAGAAGAAGCAGAAAAAGTGTGAAGAACGCAAACATCTGGAAAAATAGTGTGAGTTTGTCAGGAACGGATGGTTTGGTCCTTACCCTTCACCTTCATACTCCCTTCACCCATGAACAAAAGATCGTCTGTGAAAAATCGGGTTATGTAAATGCTGACTTTGCTTGACATTTCAAGGAGACGATTTTTGATGTCTTTGTGAGGATGATCTCAACAAGGTGCTACATTGTAGTTTATGTAGTAGCGCTGAAATAGGCCCCAGATCGTTATAGATACAAATTTGAACGCGGCCATTTCACAAATGTCGTTTTCAGAAGCGTAGCTAGATGAACGAGCCCTTGGGCAGAAAATGGGGCGCCTTAACAGAACTTGATTTTGTTGTAAACAAAAACGAAAAAGTTTTGTTGGTATGTAATGTTATAGGAATTTCCATTACAAAAACCGTCAGTATAATAATGTTCCTTTGGCACATTTACTTGAAAGCTAGTATACAAAATAGCAAAAAATTAGTGGATAGAACAGAAAATGTTGGTGAAATGTTTAAAAAAATCGTTGGTGAAACCAATATATTTTGGTGACCTTCAGTCAACAGTAAGAATACAAGTTTCTTAAAAATATTTTGTTTTTCCTTTGACAAAATTAAAGTTCGATAAGAAATTTTAGTCTGAAAATGTTTATTATTTCCGTAAAAAAATTGTTCCACATTACGCAAGCATTTAGTGTAAGAAGAAATAAGAACTTTAAGTTTACAAGAAATACCGAACATTATTATAATTGTCATTTGTGTTTTCGTAAGCGTTTCGATGTCAGGTAAAAATTTACTTTCGCATCAGCAGTAAACTAGACTTTACATAAGGTAGAACTAGTTCCCTATCCTTCTAGTTTTCTTATTTAAATTCCAAATGATTCCAGGCCACATCCATTTTAACTTCCACTCTCTCATTTAAATATCAGCTACTGTTTCCATAAATTTGACAGAAGCTCTGTGTAATGAAAACTTTTTTTTTCAATTTTTGGCCAAAAGTATTTTAATTCATGATTTTGCATTTTGTTGCTCTTTTTTAAAAAATAAAAAATTTCGTTGGACTCAATTGTTTAGTTTATATATCAGGAGTGCTCATTGAACTGACGGAGCAAAGATTTTTTCTCTAAGCTTTTGACAGACAAACTGGGGAAGGTAGGTAGGGGTCGGTAGAAATGATTGTACGGGCGTAACACTCGATCGGTGCCCAATTAGTGATGAATAACTCGTTTAAACCGTAGGTGAAAGTGGATTAAAGTGAATATTAGTGGATCGCCTTCAATGCTTTGTAGTTGAACGCTGCGAAGGCAGTAGGTTTGTACTAACAAACTCGACAAACCTGATTCCATCGGGGGTCTTTCAGATACATGATTGGATGCCAGATTTCTTCCTGGAACTCCGTTTGCCCACTCGGCATGACGGAAGGTTTCCAGTAAAGATCAGCATCCACCACTATTGGTTTGAACAAGAATGTATTTGGGGTATGGTTGTAGCATATTGTGGGCAAGCAGCAACGTCAAGAGGCGGGACATAAGAACTCACTCACTCGATTGGATCGCATCTCGCCCAGAGCAAGCTACGATATGCCGAGCTCGGCAGATAGCACAACGGCAACGGAGCGCGAACAATCCAACCGATGATCGTTGTCATTGAGCATCATAAAACCCACCAGGGGCCTGTATTTGCCACGATTGCTCACGGTCTTTATGGTCTGGGGGAACGTGAACGATTGTGCTCTCATTAGCCATTTGCAAAGTGAATGACTCTGTTTCTTTTTCTTGCTGATTGCTGCAGCTACGGCAGTGAGTATTGTAAAGAATACCAAATCAATACAACGACGGTAGCTAAGTCTCGCCTATTATAGGCAGGCCAGATCTTTCTGGATATTTTGCATTTTATATTTTATGCTTTTCTATCTACATTCGGATTCACTAAGAAAGATTGACAGTAAATTGCCCTTCACAACTCCCAGGGGAATTTCTGGGAAAATTCTCTAAGCGCTCAGAAATATAAGCTTTGTTTGTATCGTTAAATTTTCACAAATTTTAACAAATTCGAGAGAGCACAATGAGAGAGCAAATAATTTCCCCTTCGTTGGAACCAAATATCTGCTACACAAATTTCGGTGAACACGAAGAGTATTACACCTACTGTCAAAAATCGTGATGGTCATTTTTATTGTCACAGCGTTTCCACTAATCTGAACATTTTTCGAAGGTTTTCAAAAAAAAAATGCAGTATAATTAATTAAATAATTATGATATCACAATTGTTAACAAAGCAATCAAAGACATTAAGGTATTTTAGGCAACAAATCAGTAATATCACTTTGGATGCGAGTATTTTACCAACCAGATGTGTGGATGTATCGATAGGCTTTGGAGCTTTCCATTGACGTATGTCACGATTTATTTTATTAACCTTAACAAAAGCTTACGCAAGTCTACGCAAGGAAGTCTATGAACTATACGCAAGTAGCTTTGGATGCGTATATTTCCATAACCAGACATCGTAGATGGTTCTATAGTTTTCAGTTTTGAAAAGCTCTGGAAAATTGTTTGTTTTTTTCATTTTCAACAGATCTTTTTTGGAAATATCGTAACCCAAACACATTGAGGTACATAGGTATTTGTAGGCAGAAAATCACTTTGAAGCGAATATTTCCTTAACCATAGGATTCAAAAAATTTGAATACACCTTTCCATTAACGACGGCACGATTTATTTTATTAACTTGGCAAAAGTTGTTTTTTTTTTTGAAAAAATGGCCATGGTTTTTTCCGAAAACCATGAAAAATTGATGTGACTAAATTCTTACATCTCTGGAATTTTTGGTTTATTAATTTTCTATTTATAACTGAAAGAGGCAAACAACTTTAAAAGCTCAGTTTGTTAGATATTCGCATTTAACGGAATGCGTAAAAATTCAGTTAGATTACATTGGATGCCAATATCTAATGAACTAGGCATTGCAGAAGCTTTTGGTTTTTTAGAAACGGACAGCTTTTAAAACCGAAACCATTTGCATGGCTTGGCGGTGACAATATATCTATCCAAAGACATTTTCAGGCTAAATGCTAATAATCGAATATAACTTTGGATGCCTATATTTCAAAAACCTCATTTCATAGAAGGTTCTTATTTTCAGTTTTGGATAGCTCTGCAAAATTTCAAAACATTTTTTTATTTCAATCTTCTTGAGGGCTTTGTTTCGAAAATATCGCCATTCAATGACATTAATGTAGGTAATTGGAGGCAGAATTTCACGTTACCATACAGACATTTTATTCGGTGAATGTTGAGTGAGGAGACAACAAGGGAGAACATCAAAGTCAACCGACTTTTTTAATTTTAAGTTGACATGTATGATATATATTTATATTTCTTTTTGAATCTAAGCCAATGTATAACAATAGGCCCCCTTAGTGCCATAAGATTTATATTTTTCAATCTATTTTAAGTTAAGTCAAATTGTATATAACGGGTGATTTTTTAGCTGGTTTGGTTTTGGCAACACTGGTTTTGACAGCTGACGTGTGTTTAGTACCTTGTGTCACTGTCAAACAGCTTCAGTTTGGTTTGCAATTTAACCATGGATCGTCTTACAAATGAACAACGCTTGCAAATTATTGAATTTTACTATCAAAATTCGTGCTCGGTTCGAAATGTTTTTTATCGAAAAATTGTGTTCAGCGATGAGGCTCATTTTTGGTTGAATGGGTACGTAAATAAGCATAATTGCCGCATTTGGAGTGAAGATCAGCCAGAAGCATTGCAACAGCTACCAATGCATCCCGAAAAAGCCACTGTTTGGTGCGGTTTATGGGCCGGCGGCATTATTGGGCCATATTTCTTCAAAGATGATGCGAATCGCAGCGTTACTGTCAATGGTGAACGCTACCGAGCGATGATAACAAACTTTTTTTTGCCCGAAATGGAAGTTCTTGACTTGCATGATATGTGGTTTCAACAAGACGGTGCCACATGCCACACAGCACGCGAAACAATGGCGCAATTGCGAGGCGAGTTTGGTGAACAGTTAATTTCACGTTTCGGGCCGGTCAATTGGCCGCCTAGATCGTGCGATTTGACACCATTAGATTATTTTTTGTGGGGGTATGTCAAGGCTAATGTCTATAGGGACAAGCCCGCTTCGATTGACGCACTGGAAGCCAACATCCATGCATTCATTCGTGAGATACCGGCCGATATGTGTGAAAGAGTATGCCAAAATTGGACTCAGCGGATGGGCTACCTGAGACGCAGCCGCGGTCAACATTTGCATGAAATTATCTTTAAACATTAAATTGCAAGGTTCAAACTATCGGTTAAAATAAATATTTCATTAATTTTTTCGAATTTTTTGTGTTTTTTTTTTTTAAAGTTCTAAACCTCTTAAAAAATCACCCGTTATATGCTCAATAAAAATCGTTACAAAATTATTCATTTGGTGTTGAATAAGGAGAAGGAATATTTTTTTCTTTTCTTTTCATCTATATTTGTACTTTTTCCGTATTGTACTATTTTCGTTGATCGTCACCTTCCAAAAGCCAATGGGTCAACCCTAAAAAATGCAATAGGTAGGAAAGATGGACTCTTTCGAAGAAGTACACTATTATAGATAAACAATATAAAGATGGCAATTTGAATTGTCCACAAGCTATCATCTGATAGCTGCCCAATCAAAAATTCGAAAAATTAAAAAATGTTACTGAAATTTAAGTGTTGAACGCTCCCATGTGAAAGTGAAAAAAAGCGAAAATGGTTGTACTCAGCTATTTACTCCATTCGCTCGGTCTTTTTATTCTAAACTCATGGAGCGTACTCGGACCTAGCTCTGATCCAAAAAAGGCGTTTTTCTTTTTTAAATCAGAATAGAGCTCTGAACAGAGTCCGAGCATGTCGAGCATATTCTGAACATCCTCTGGTCTGAACGAACCATGCTCTGAGCGCTCTGAATTATTTTGAAAACACACCTGAACAGAACACTAGCTGTCAAATGCTTGTGTTCAGCATTAAATCTGTCTGCTCAGTCATTTTATTCTAAGCTCATAGAGCACGCTCTGAACAAACTCGGAACACACTAGTACGAATATCGAACGTGAAATTGCAGCAGTATCGGCCGATTTATGCTTGAAAAACGTCGAAAATTCAGTTCAGCGTCTGACTTCTGCAAGCGTGCCCGTGGTGGCCATGCAAAAGAAATCGAGTTTCATACATAATGGCATCGAAAGTACTTTCACAGGAATAAAAGATTTTATTGATATCCAAACCCGTTTTTGTTTTATTTAAAAAAAAATTGTAGCTCTCTTATTGAAAAACCCGATATATCAGCTGTTTGATTCAGCTTAAGTGAAATTACAGATACAGCAATAGGCGTTTTTCTTTTCTAGCTCAGAGCAGAGCATGGAGTAGAGCTCGAGTTATTGGATTTAGCTCTGAGTAGAGTATAACCAGAGCTCTCCGATACAATTTGCAAACACATTTGAGCACTGAACTTTCATGTCAAACGATTGCGATGCGTTCAACGCACCATAATTCAGTACTGGCTTTTAACTATCATCTGATAGCTGCCCAATCAAAAGTTCGAAAAATTAAAAAATGTTACTGAAATTGAAGTGTTGAACGCACCCATGTGAAATGAGTGAAAAAAGAGCGAAGTTGGCTGTGCTCAGCTATTGGCCGCGTTCCGATATTAATTCTGCGTTATCCGGATAACTTTGTGTTGTTGTAATCCCTTGTTTAAAAACAGCTGATGACAAATCATCTGTTCTCAACAAACAAATCTGAAGCTATCCCAAAATTCTAGGATACTCAGCACTCCCAGGAGAAAATTTCAAAACAACTTACATTTGACAAGAAGTTGGAGTTGTTCATGTTGAGTTTTGCGACTCTAGACTCTACTCAATACGTAAATAAAAATAGAATGAAACTTTGTTAAAAAAGTGAAAAATTGTTGGCATATAAATAGAATTTTTAATTCAATTTCTTTGTCAGCTTTTTCAGCTAACCTATCTGGTTCTGGTCGTTCACAAAAGTATCGGCTACTCAAGTATTTTGGATAGCCTATCCGATAGTCGGCGGCACGTGGCCATTCGCTCGGTTTTTATTTTGAGCTCATGGAGCGTATTCCGAGCAAGCTCCGATTCAAAAAAGAAACACAAGCTCTTGAGTGCTGAGCTAAAAAAGAAACACATATCTTTTTTTGATAGATCAGTGCTATGCTCGGAGCTAAAAAAGAAAAACGCCAAATGTTAACAAATGGGTTTTGGAGGGTGAGATGTACGAAAGATTGGCTTTTTGATAATTGATATTCTCTGTACTACACTGAACAAAACTACGGAAACAATTTTTCTTTGTGTTTTTTGAAGATCTGTATCTCTGAGATTAGCTGTCGTATTGAGTTGAAGCAAAAGCATTCTGAAGCTTAATGTTTCTTCTTGTTTTGTTATTAGTTTCCAAATATTTATTTTAAGGTACTGTTATTGCGCAACCGCAAGTGTAAGAAATGGTACGAGAATCAATCAATCAATAATTTCTACAATTTTTGTTTGCTTGAGATTGGTGTCTAGCTTTTGGACAAAAATGAACTTGTCATTAATTTTGTATATATATGGGCTTTTTGATGTTCTTATTATATGTTCAAAATCTAATTAAGGTATTGTAAAAGTTCTAATTGTGACCCCTGAGGAAAATGAAAAAGAGTCAACGAAACGAAGGCAGAAAATATGAAATCGTTTTAATTTGCATATAACAACAAGAAGATCAAAAAAGCCCATATATATACAAAACTAATAGCAATTCAAAGATTTGATCAACAAACATATATATAAAAAATAAACTTTTGTATTTGATCACCAATATCTCAACAAAAATGATGATGACACATAAAATTCAAGGACAGTTTTAAAAACTTGAATAGGTTTTCAAAGATGTTTTTAAAACCTTACCATTTGTTTCGAAAAAATACAAACAATTGAAATAAAGGTCTGTGTACAATTTTGTGATATTCTTTTCTTGTATTGAGGTAGGTAGGCATTTATTTTTGCTTAAAGAGTTTGTTGCTGGTAACCATGTTTTTTATACAAGTAACTTTTGTGAAGATTTCAAAGAGAATTACGCTATATTTTGGGACTACGTTAAGTTATTATTTTGGACTGAATAAGGTGCTAAATTTTGAATTAATTTTATAATTATCTCCCCAGTTTGTTCGAGTGCTACACATCAATTTGACTTACGCATGAAAGTGGAGAATGGAGGAAAAGCTCTTTGCGTGGCTGAGTACGCTTGAATTTTTAGTTTTCTTGATCAAGTAGTAACGGGACATCAAATTTCAGAAAAATTAACAGAATCTCTTCTTTGATCTATAATTATCTGAGAAATAAAAAAGATGGTTTAAGAAAAAGCAAAAAAAACCTGCTACCTGCGCATGTGATAAACGAAAAATTCTGGGGGTTTTGTCTAAATGGCTTAAATAAACCACCATTTAGTTGAAAGCAGTTCCAATTTGAGTTGAATGAAAAGCAATTAAGCCCCACATTTTTGAACCACTGATCGCAACTACTCGTATGATTGAGTTTCAAAAAAAGCTCAGTCATGGAATTTTGAATTCATCTGCTACGTCGAATTTGGTCCGTCTTTCATTCAAAAAACAAATTTACGCCACTTTTTTTCTAGTCTTATGAAGCTTACAGGTAAATATTGAATTCAGTTTGTTTTTTGATAACTTCCTTCAGGGGTGGTTACTTTTGCTTTTTTATTTTTTGGTATGCAGATCTTTTAACTACACTCTTGACTGTAGAAATACTACTAGCACTGAACTTAACTTGTTTCCTTATTTTAACCATTTAAACTGACGAATTAGATGCAACCTCTCAGAATTTTTCGTGTATCACTTTTCCGTTAATTTTTTCCAAAACTTGATGCCCCGTTGTTCGTCCTTGATCATGAAAACTAAAAATTACCGTGCAGAGCTTTTCCTCGATCCATTCTCCACTTTTTCTCAATTTTTTTTATGTCATATCAAAAAATCTATGATATAAGCCCTAAAAATAGCTCTAAAAAGTCTGACATTCAACTAGTTTAAAGAAAAAGTGATGATAAAAGCGGTGTACCTATTCAAATAACCGAAAAGGGCTCAGATTTCAACATGAATTTAAGAAAATGATAATAGCACGTGTAAAACAGGAGTGTTTTTTTCGAAACTATTATAGCTAGCGCAGTAAAATTTCCCTCGGTAAACAACAACAAATCCCAGAAAGCGGCGATGAATAAGTCAGTAATAAAGTGATTTTGTTGTTGTTTACCGAGAAAAATTTTATTGCGCTAGCTATGGATTTCTCAATAAAACACACCTAACGTTACGTTGAAGATTGTTTGTTTTCTAATTCTTCCCTAAACTGGATGCTTTCTCTAATGCCATTAACAAAAATTCATTTGTTCCACTAAGTTGGGAGCAATAACAAATGAATGGGAGTGTATAGCTTGTTGTTTCTTTAATAACCACAATTTTTTCAAGTAAAACCATTGAATAGTTTTTGAGATATTCAAATTTGTTTCGTAAAAAATACTTTTTTAAAACGAAAAATCTACTTCAGAAAATCATCGTACAGAGGACTCAATTGTTTTTTTTTAGATTTACTTTCATATAAAATAAAATATAGTTAACATAATCAGCCCTATTATGTTATTCATTGGAAGGAATTTTCTTGAAATATTCACCAATCATCATTCTGTTAACATTCGCAGGGAATGTGATTCACTTGTCGGTAATATTTTGCGGTATTCTACTATTCACGTGAACCATTTTTTTCCATACAAATCCGATCCGCATATAAAAAGATGCGGATTTGTTCTTTCTGGTTGTAAATAAAATCACTGTGCTTAAAAATATAAGTAAAAACTAAATTTTTGGTAGCTATTGGCTACAAACACTGTTTATTTACGTTTTTTACTCAAAACAATAAATTTGAGATCGATTCATCACTTTTATTTTTGCATTGAAATTAAACCCAATCATAACCCTTTCTTTGTGAAACTGAAAAAAATCGTAGCGCCATACATTTATTATTTTTTCAATAAATCATTTAAAACGATACACCAAAACTATTAATGAACTGAAAACAACAAGGTTTTATTAAAAACTATAAATGAATTGAATACAAAACATGATTTTCACTTTTAATAAACAGCTGCTGCTCACATAAATGTCAAATCGGGTTGTGATAGTGCAGTTCGCCCGACGGATAGCAAAATGTAAAGGTATTTCGGAAGGGAATCGTTTCGGTTAATCGAATCTTCGATTCACTTGAATAGCAGAATAGGGCTGATAGTTAACATATAGTTACCACGGCCACAAATGCAAAAAAGCATGAAATTAATGTTACAATAAGTAATTTTTTTTAATTTTTGAATAATGCAAGAAATAATTACACCATTATTGAGTTCTACGGAAAAAAATAAAAAAAAAACGTTTTTGATTTTGACGCGAAAAATTTTTTTACCGATGTCACGACGATATTGCTAAAAACATTAATTTGAGTACATACATAATGAGAGCGCTCTTGACAAGAGCGTTTTGATATCGCACATAATGAGAGCGATTTTGACTTGAGCGTTTATAAATCGAACTCTCCCGAGCGCGAGCCAAACTAATGAGGTTTTCTTTTGGTAACAAAAATTGATTTTTTTTCCCCTTCCGATTTGTCAAAACACAGATTTTGACAGTAAAAGCCATCCAATGGTGAAAAAAATCAATTTTTTTTAATCGAAAATCAAATTTGCAGATCTGGATTTTTCGGCAGATTTACCCCTCTTTTACTAACACCATTACACACCAGGACAATCACAGCCATCAATTTGACAAGCCTGGATCGCCACAGTTTCACAGACACAAGCGAGCGTATCTGGTAAGTGCTCACTTAAAAAGGCACGCTCGCGAGCCGCTAATGAGCGTGCGTTTTCGAGCCCTTTATAAGTATAGCTAAAAGGTTAGGTAGTTACATAGTTTTATCCTTTTTTTATTTTGCCAAAAAATCAACTTTAAAACCAAGCAATCGAAGTTTATTGAATGACAATCTAAGCGCAGCTTTGCACAGAATTTAAGGATAAGTACAATTATTAGTTTTTTAAAGTGGGGTTTCATATGGATCCCCAATCTTATTTCACAGTTGTGAATAAAAATTAACAGAATTTTTATTTTTATTTTCCTAAAAATTTGACTTTGAAAGTAATTTTTTTTTCAAAACTATTCACAAAAATAATTTGATTTAAAAATATTATTAACTATGGCTTTTAAAAAAAGTAAATAAATTGTGCAGCCGCCGTTTTAATTTTTTGTTTTTATTTTAAGTATCTGTTTTAGAATATAGTAGGGAGCTAAACGGGGGAATATAGACGACCTCTTTTCAAAGTAAAAACGCTTGTGTCATGTCCTTCTATGAGAATCCGTTATTATTTACAAATTTTAGAATCCCTACATTTTTTTTTCATCTCAGACAAGCTTTCACTTTTTCTTTCAACCAACAAATAAATTTTGATTCGACCTGTTCGATTCGATTTTCAAATCTGGTGTCGAATCAGTTTTCGAGTAATTATATACATTACTAAATTATGTGAGTTTGGACTTATTGCTAACGTTTCGAGCACACTAGTAAACCATAATTTGAAGTTACAAGTTACTCGTTCATTCGAACATTGATGGCACTCATTCACTGAAGCGGTATTTCCGGTCCTAAATTTAAAGCAAGATTTTTACCAAAGATAATCCATGTAATGAGGCCAAAACTACGTACATATTTTTCATTAGGGTATTCATGCAACGTCATAAGTTTACAAATTGTGTAAAATGATAAGTTTACGCAAAGTTTGCATGAATGATCTTTTTTAAACATTTGATAAAATGCTACGTAATTCAATTAGAGTAAGAGTCACAATGACGTTTGGATAAGTTTAACCAGATTGGTTAATTTTACGCAACAAAATCCTTTGATAAGTTTAACCAAATTGTGTAAATCATTTCCCACACAAAATTTGACAGTTCAGTAACTAAAAGATAAACTTAACCAATTTGTAAACTTATCTAGGGTTTTACGAAGTTGCATGAATACCCTCATTGTTTTATTTGTAATTGAATGGTCATATGAAGCCACGAATTTATTTCAGAATTTAAAAGTTGTGCCTTAACCTTCATTCAATGCATTTATGGTTTGCTTCAGTTCTATTAAAAATAAATGTTCGTTGCTTCTTGGTTTGATCATTTGTGTCTCACAAAAGATTGTAAAAAGCCGCGGTATATTCCATATGAAAATGTTTTATTCATTCTGCCTTCTGGCATGACATTTTTAAATGAAGGCATCTATTTAATAAACCAGGAGCCTAATTCCGGAAGAGTGAGTTTTTTTTGTGTACACAGAAAATCGTTTACACATCGATTTTTGCGATTCCTCAACAGTGAGTTAAATATTTTTGACAAGTATCTATTAGTCAAATGTATTCACACTTGTTTTCGGCGTGATTACAGTGCGTAAATGGAAAATCATTCAAGCTTAAGGAATTGGGCCGCCCCAGATCTACTTTAAAACGACTTCAGGCTGGCATGCACCAAATCTAAAAAATACGGCATTCGTTCGGTTGACCGAGTTTAAGCTTTTCAACAAATGCAAGTTATTATGTTTCTGTTTGAGAAATCATTCAGTTGTATTTTATTTATTTATTATATTTCGTCAAAAAATATTGCCGTACAATGTTTATGTAATAGTATGACACTACACAACAATTAGCTAATTTTAACACTATCTTTGGATTCATTTTAAATATTTTTTCAATTAGTACTGTCCTAAACTTATTTAATAAAATGCGGCTGATAACGACCTACAACAAAGGCGGTTTGTGCAAAAAACTTACCAAACACCTAATTTTACATTTGAAGGGCGCACAGGCAAAAACCTTAAGTCCGCTTGAGTTGATTGCGAGAAAAATAAAGTTGTAAATTTAGTATTAATATAATGCTTGATTCAAAGAAAAATAAATGAAAGTAACAATTTTTATTGTATCCAAACAAGTTAGTTTCACCATAACCTCAAACCCCTAAGTGGGATAGAGAGTGTGATGATTTTGGAACCCTTTCTAAATATTTTCATGTGTTAACGTACGTCAAATCGTGTCGGGTTCGCTGTCAAGTTGTGTGTGATGAAATTTCATATTTTGCTTCCACACTATTAAACAAAATTTTTTTGACATCTGTTAATACTCAATGGGATAGTGTGGAATGGCTATTAGAAGACAAAAAAAAAAAACTGATTTAAAAGGTTATACAAGGGAGTTCTTAGATCGTAAAAGGTTCTATCACCAAAAGGAACCATGACATAGTTACGAAACTTTGTTATTTAAATTCAGCAATTTTTTTTGATCTGAAATACATTAAAATGACGTTTTTCTTGACTTACGAGATTTTGACAGAGAGCCGGCCCATAACTTTTTCTATTTAGATTTTCTAATTGAGGCTAGACTTCAATGAAGTTCAAACAAGACAATTTTGAATTCAAAAACTAAAAGGAAATATTTTTTTTTTTTAGTAATTAAATTAATCAAGTTAAAGTTATTTTTATTTCGCTATGTATCAATACCGAGACTGGAGATGTTTGCAATGCAAGGAATTCCCATTCCATATGGGCAAATTAGTTATTTAAAACATTTGTAAAATTCTAAAATAATGACACTAAAACAAACTTTTTAGTTCCACCTCTGTTTACTTTAAGCAGCTCATCCAGAAGTATTGTTAAAAATTTAAATAAATAAATTTTTTGTTTGTCCTTTAAATTTACTTCAAAACATTTATTAAAAGCTAAAGGATAGTTTAAGTCTATTAAAAAAGCGCAGCATACATTATATATACATATCTGTTAAAAAATAGCTGTTCGAATAAAAAATAAACATAATTATTATAACATATTTAAATACATTTTCAAAAATATTTGTACAAACTCATATCTCTAAGAAAAAATAAATATAATTATACATACTGTAAACCGGTTTATTTTACAAACATACTAGTTGTTTCATTGCATTCTTTACAACTTTAACAAGGATTAAATAAATATTTTTTTTAGGAATCGGTTACTGCGCCTCAATGTATGTTAATGTCCATTAAAGAGTTATGATGGGAAGCAATATTGGAATAATACTAAATGGGCATATTCATAGTCGCTTGCGTAGCTCATGTTTTTCTAAATTATAGTTCAAGATCAAATAGCTTAGTGAATAAAGCTCATTTTCAGAACCATAGTGCTTCCTTTTTATTAAAATATAGATTTATTGAACTAGGTAAGGAAATGGTTCTGATATTCAAATGACAAACAAGAACTACATTTTTAATTAAATTTTTTGACCAAGTTGAACTTTAAATATGTATTCTCAGATATACATTTAATAAGAATGAAATAGTCTCAGAAAATTCTCTTAAACATACCGTTTAGCAAAAATTAATAACTGACTATGCATACGCCTCAGTGATTTTGAAAGTTCGTTTAATCGAAAATAACAGGTGAAACTAGACAAAATATTTTTGCATCATATTCCAAATATTAAGGCGCCTTCCACATTAACTTGTTTTTAATAAAATTTAAAAATGCTTCTTTCGTAAATAAAATAAAATACATACCAACAATTACACTAACAAACATAATTTATTGTCATTTTAAACAAAAAGAGCTTTTGGCGGCCAGTCATATCAATGCTTTTTTTAATTTGATTATGAAATACTAGTGTCTTATTAAAATAAATAAATAAATACAAAAAATTGTTTTAAACTTTGTATAATTATTAACTAACAAATAAAATGAGATCAAAATTATGTTCTAATGGCACTGATTTCAACTTTTAATGAATACTTTATGTCTGTGAAATTTAAAATAATTTGAATAATAAATTATATGATATAACAAGAATATACAGAAACAAGACACCGGAGAGAATGACAATGTAAGTACCAACGTCCATATATTGTATCGCTTTAGTAAATTCTTACCTTTCAAGCCAAAAGATCCACAAAAAATACGAGAACAGCCAATTACGGAACAATATGAACACACAAAATAAAAAATAAGAATATTACATAAATAAAAACAAGTAAACAATTTTTGTTGCATCAACAAATACATTTGTAACTTTATTTACAATATGTATATAAAAAAACTAAATAAAGCAACACATGCATTTTTTAAATTCGATTTTCGTTTACTAGATTAAAATCAAAAACTACAAACTAAAAATACTAAAATGTAAAAGTTTTAAATTTTGATGTCATAAATTAATATTTAATATGTACTGGAGCTATGTATGTATAATTTCAAGATAATTTATTTTAAAAAAGGTATAAATATGTGTAACTCAAATGCAGGCACTACAAATTATAATCAAATGATTTTTAAACTGTAAACTTAATATTATAAGTATGTGTACAATATTAAAAAGAAATTTATCATCTAATAATACTAAATAATAGTTTTTACAAAAACACACATGTACGATAAATGAACAGTTGATGATTCTTATGATGTCATCGGAAATTACCCCCTTAAAAAGTTGAAGAGAATAGCGGAATCAAAGAAATCAAAATTTATAAGAAGCAGTCAAGTCGAGTCTGATTCTCTTTCACAATAATTAGCCACTTCAGATTAGGAATATCCGTTGCTTGAATGAACAATTTTATTAGTTGATAATTCCTGTGCTCATGATAGAATGAAAAGAGCTAGAGAGAAGAGGTAAACGAAATAGTTTTGGTTCCGTCTGCTTATAAATAGTACATCAATATCGACCTAGACTGGAAGGTATGGCAAGAAAAGATTTCCTTGGAATCACAATTACTTAAAAATGGATTTATTTGATTGGCAACATTATTTGAACTAATTAAAAAGAGCACCAGATTGGAAAATAAGACCGAGATCCGTAGATTTTTACGGGAATACTAATAATAAAGAGATTTTTTTTAAAATAATTTTTCGACAAAAACCTGAAGCGCACAACGTGTCCAAAGTTTAAAAAATCGTAAGACAAATTTTCGAGAGAAAATTAGAAAAATACGCTCTTATTTAAAGCGAATCTGTGCATTCAATAAGGCTCCAGATCAATGCAGACGGACGCACAAACATAAACCACAATATTTTTCAAACGAAACCAATAGAGCAAGTAAAACGCACATGGCTCTTGGCCTACAAAGTAGTGTGGAAGGAAGTGCATAATTAACTTATTTTTGCGATACTTTTGAGATTCTTTGAACTGCTGCAACTTTTTAATGGTAAATACTATGAACAAAATTTTGTGTTACATGATGTGTGCTTATTAAATTTGAACGAGGGAGTATACAAAAACAATGTTGGAATATTTACGATGCAACAGATAACACCTACCATTTCATTGAGTATTAATCGCATTCTAAAACGTGAAAGTGGCTCTTTTTCTATTGAAATATTTACTCATTTGACATTACGTCAAACTGAGTTATTTGTTTGCCAACCTATAGTTGCAATTGTTTTTAACAATAATTTTGTAAAACGGTTTGCGGAAAGCCCTTGATTGAGAAAGAAAAAGGGTAATTGTTTTAAAAACCATCGGGATATCGCAGAAAATATATGATAGAAGTATAGGCAGAGATATATAGAAGAAGCTACCGGTTCCGTACATATGTAGGTCGAAATAAAGTAGGCTAACTGTGCTACTATTTGGGGCCAAGAAACTATTTTCGATATGAGTACAGTGTAGATCAAATGATGGTAAGACGGGGTGGTGACATTCTACAACTTAACTATGTGCCACACAGAGATGATTTCTACTTTTTAAGTAATTTCTGCAATCTGAGAGTAAGAGAGGGTGTGCTCCATTTCCTTGGAATGTCTTGTGTTAAAAGAAACCAGGGGATTTTTCTTTGGCTGCAATATTGTAACGGAGGAAGAGATGATATGGCACGCATTTAAATGAAGTGGAAATCCCGAAGCTGTTTTCTTATTGTAAAATCGCGCTGGGCTATCGCGAGAGGATAATTGATGAAAATTTTTGATTCAACTTCTCAAAACACGTATTTAATATTTGCTTTATCATCTTTTGTCTTTAAACTATAAAGAAAATAACTAGGTGGACGTTATATAATTTCGATTTATTAACTGGTAAATAAAATCGATTAAATCTAATTCAAATCTAGTTTATATGGTAGAAGCCAAAAAAAAGAGCAATAATTTGCTAAATGAGCCTGGCTATGAGAAAGTAGGAGATTATTACACAGGCCCCGATTGCGGTTGTCGATTTGCTGAACGATGCACAACTTTTTCGATTATTGATCGTCGTTCTTATTGAGATTGTCGATTGCAATCCAAATTTGGCGAAGGTAAATTTCTGATCGAGGGCCTAGGAACCCAATTTATATTTGGGAATTAAAACGCTACAAATGAATTTTCAAATTGAAGATATTGGGGAGTGGATTATTCATGATAAAGGATTCATTCGATTACGTTACACAATCCGAAACACGGAAACCAATCGATACAATCGACAAATTTCGATTCCATTGCTAATTGACAACCGCAATCGGGGCCACAGTGACTTCTAAAGCGGTAGGATGAACCAACATCAGAGCCGCACTCACTGGTGGGAGAGTTATACCCACTTGCCCCTCTGTCTTGGCCCGAAAATACTTATTTTTATCCGAAAAAAAACGAAATATTTGAAATATTTCGAATAGACTTTTCCTTTAAAATTATTTCGATAGAAATGATAGTGCTTTTCTTTGCTAGTGACATTTAGCAGTGGTTTGTTTTTTTAAATTTATTTTTTTGTTGATGCAAAGTGGTGAGATGTGAAAATTTTTCTTGAAATCTGTTGCTCCTACGAAAAAAAGGTTCATAATCTTTTTTGTCTAGAATGTTATGACCATAAATATAAACCCATTAGTTTTTTGAAAAAAATTACATTTGCTGAGACATTAACAAAATTAAAACGACAAAAAAACGTTATTTGTCCATTTACAGTACAAAATCAAAAGTGTTACTTTGACACATTATAACTTCAAGATAAATAAATCTACAGAGTTCGTTAATAGCTCATTTTTTGGATAATTTTATTGTCTAAATATTATTTTTCATGATTTTGTTGTAAAAGAAAATTTCATCGAGTTGTTGAACAAAAACCAAATCACTTTCTTTTTCAACCCCTTACCCTTATAGCCAAACTCAAATCGTACAAAAAAATTTGCACATTGATTAGTGAAATTTTCTTAGAAAAAAGTATGTTAATCTTTTTTGTGAACTAAATTTTACACCCTTAAACCCCCCCCCCCCCCCTTTTTAGGAAATTCAGCTTTGTCGGAATTTTTTTTTTTCGAAGTGAAAGTCTAATTTTCCTGGGCTACAACCGATTGGGAAACAAAAAACGGCGATTAGCTAACTCAGTTTGACGTAAACTGAATTTTCAAAGTTGCTTTTATATCTAAAACTGAGTGTAAACAAATGGCCCTCCAACTATATAAAACAAAGGGGCTACGTCCATTGAATATTAAGGTAGAAGAAGAGTAGTATGGCAAAATAATTGCACCTATTCAAATGGCCAGCAGTGTTTTTTTGTTCTGAACTCACGATTAATGTCCCATTTCACGAATTCTTCCAATTCAAGTGCATGCAAGTAGCTAAGATAGCTAAAATGAAGTAATTTGATCTGAGTACTTTGACGTGCACCTTATAGTTTCGATTTCATATCCTATCATTAACTTTATTTTCCGAAGAGCACGAAAATGCTAGTAAAGATGAAAAAATACGAAACACATAAAAAATAACATATTAATTCATTATTTTCGTTTAAATAAGCTTTAACAAAATATTTATTAATGTTAAATGTGAGGAATGATGCAACAAAAATACTAAATTACTAATTTAATTTTAAAGAGAAGCGACATAGTTTACATATTACAATTTGTAATTGTCGTGTTTAAGAGTAGTATCAAAATACTTTCAACGTTGCATCTAAAAGTATCTTCTAAAAAAAAAACAATACAAATTTGTGTAATACAAAATTTAAGAAAGGCGTTCTAAAACGACGTTACATTTATTTCTAGCAAATATTTACAGTATATATATATATATATATATATATATATATATATATATATATATATATATTTATTTATATATATATATATATATATATATATATATATTTTTATTTATATATATATAGCTAAAAATATTCATAACTATTATATATTTCAATTCTTTAAAATTAAACCCACATAAAAAAACCTTATAAGGAAAATCTAAATGTAATATTGTTTAAACCCAAATACATGTTTTTTTGGCAGAAAGATTTTTAATGTTAAATTAAAACTGAACCATGTTTTACTACAAAATAATTCAAAAAAATACTGTTATTAAAAAATTAAAGAAATAAGACGTGAAACAAAAGTTAGAAGGAAAATTGTAAATTGGATGTAATTATTTATGTATTGTCCTTAATCCATGTCATGATTTAAATGTTGCTTAAACTAGGTCTTTATTAAGAGATATAAGAAGTCCAAGGGACACAAGATAAATGACGAAAGTGAATTTTGTCATGCTGTCGAATCGGATATACTTACTATTTTCTTTAGCTTGTATGGTTATAGAAATATATTTTATCAACACTTATTAAGTTAGGTTATTTTTTAAACACGACAGCTAAATAAAACTGAAATTCTTATTCTAGTATCTATTGCGTTATACTTTATGGTTTAGCCTGAAAACAATTGTTAATAAGTCAGTCTGAAAGATATAGTTTCTACAGTTAATATTTTATGTTGTTTATGACTTCTTATTAAGTACCGTTAATAGAGTTTTGTTTTGTTTAAAGAAAATGGTAAATACAATTTTGTATTCACTTTTTTTCAAGGTATTCCCGATTAATTTTTAATTCTTTCAAAGTGAAATCAATCGCAATCACAATCGGTGGTTTTGAGATGTTTTTTTTGTTGCTTGTTTTTCATTATTTTCTTATGATTAAAATAATATTTTAGTTTGAACTTAATTTTGTATACTTAATTAGAGAAATGTGTGTGAGTGTGTAGTAATATTATAATTACTTTTAAATTAATATTCTTGTAACAGTTCAGATGAGTCCGCCAGAATCACCCGCGTCTCTGTATTATTGGTAATTATTATTAATTATTTTACATAATACATATATAACTAAAATACTTTATTTTTTTAGAGCAAAATACTTTGAATTCAGGCAAGTAAAACGAAAAACTAAAAATGTAAATTATTTGCAAACAAACTACACTTTAAACACCATGTTTTGAAGCAACAGTTCATAACCCCTAAACATACATTCCCATACCGTACATTGATCCCCAATCAACCCCTTGGAAGCTTGACATATCGACATTGGCCAAAGTGTACGTTTGATATGGATTTCCAGTAGCTGCCGCGGCTGCTGCTGCATGAGCATTTATGGGGTTTGATGCAACAAGAGCTGCTTGTTGCGCAGCGGCAACATGTGCTGCGGAGTTTGCTGCATGGGCAGCCGTACTTGCGGCTACGGCCGCGTGACTTGATGCTTGGTTAGCAGCCGTATGCTGACTGGCTGCATTTTGTTGTTGCTGATGGTGATGATGATGGTGTTGTTGATGTTGATGCTGCTGGGCAGCTGCAACTGCTGCGGCAGCGCTAGCTGGAATGGGATATGGTGCGTATCTAAATAAGTAAAAGTAAATAATTATGATTATTAATTTATTACTTAAAAGAAATTATAAAATTTATAGCTCCTATGTATTCTTTACATGAACTGATTAAATAAAACAAACAAACAAAGTCCCCAAAAATGAAAAGAGCATATTTTTTAAATACTTGTTTGTCACAAAAAATCACCATGTATTTGCATAAGATGCTATAGAATATTAGGGAGTCTTGGATCATAGGAGGCAGTTTTCAAAAAAAAATAATAAAAACTATATTTAAATTAACAGAAGGTACCAATGATAATGTTACTAAATAACTTTTTCAAAGGTCAAAAATAATGTATCTTTATTTTTATTACAGCATCATGAGAACATTAATGTCAATTCCGACGTTTAGAACATGTTTCACATATTTTCGAAATTTTTTGCTGTTGAAGAAAATAAATATTAAACTATTGAGTCCTGTGAATCACCAGATAAGTGCTGAGATTAAAATGCAGATAAGATTTGATTTCTGTATTCCTTTTTTTCTGTCATTCTAAACGCACAGGCCTAATTTGAGTTAACAGAACAAAACAATCCTTCGGTTTTTTTTTTATGGAATCCACCGTCAGGTGAAGAATCTAATGAACTGGAATCGGTTTCTAAACTTTGATTTAACTGAAATTATTTTTTTTAATATAATATAATGAAATAAAGCATATTTAGAACCATTTAGTCACTTCTTCTCTGGCCAAGGAATATGACTGATTCGACTAGTGGAGAGCATATTAAACTATGAAATTCTAAAAAATACCATGCTTCCTTTTCCCGATTGGGAAATGCCACTTGCATGGACCTTCCAACATGACAACAACCCCAAGCATAAGACGAGGTAGGCTACAATTTTGGCTTTCAGAGAAAAAAGTCATAGTTTTGCAATGGCCAGCGCTGTCTCCAGACCTTAACCATTTAGAAAAATTGTGGGAGCTAGTTAAAAGAAGAACTGGATGACATACCAGAAAATATTATTAATAAAATCATTGCTTCTACGCCTAGAAGATGTGCAGCTGTGAGAAGAAATAGAGGATATGGCAATAAAATATTAGCATTTTCTTGCCTAAAAGTAAGAAAATTTTAAGACATTGCTTGAAGTTGCAAATGTTTTGCACATCAAATATGCCTTATTTTTAAGTTTATCTCAATTTATTTTTGTTAAAGTGAATAATATTTTATTTTGTTTTCTACAGTGATAAACTGTTATAATAAGGTTTTCAAAACTATTAAAAGAAAATTGCTGTTTGCTTTTTAAGACAATTTGTATGGCATGGAATCATCTGTTTTTTTCAGTTGCAAATGTTTTGCACAGCACTGTATGTATATGTTCTGTTTTGGGCATGGTAACGCAATTTGGGTACACGCTATAATATGGGATTTAATAAATTCAACCCATATATATTTTTTAATGTTTTTTTTTACTGATATTAATATTTACATTACATTATTATTATTTGGACAAAAGCTTGTCCAAACAGAAGAAAAACGCAAATAATACATTATTATTTGTTTTATTTTTGTTGACAACTGGATGATATTCAAATCATAGAATCTTGTGATCTTTAATCGAAATGTGTTTCGCCCTGTTCACCTGGGCGAAATACATTTGGACTAAAGGCCACAAAATCTTTAATTTCAAAACCTAGCATTTACTTTAATTTTTAATTTTAATAAACTCACCTTATACTGTGTAGTGCTGCCTGAGGGTATGTTGCCAACAATTTTCCATAACCTGGATTGGCTGCTGCAGCAGTGTTTTGTACCGAAAAAGGATTATGCATCATAGCTGCTTGCGCGGCATGCGCTTGAGCTGCTTGTTGTGACTGTAACAAAGCCAATTGGTTAACAGCAGAAACAGATGGAGCAGCTCCTGGTCCTCCAACTAATTGCCCTGGGCCAGTTGGTAATCGAACACCTAGTGTACTAAACATCAAACGTTTCTGTAACAATTGTGCTGCGGGTGTTACTGCTTCTTTTGGTTGAGCCTTCTTGCATTCGACCTTCTTACTTTTGATTGTATGAAAGTGAATTTCGCATACACGATCAACAACATCTTCATTTTCAAATGTGACAAATCCAAAGCCACGATGACGTTTTGTTTGTTGGTCCATTAACATAACTGTATCTTCAACAGTGCCAAACTGACCAAAATATGCTTTTACTTCTTCAGCAGAAGTTTCTTGTGAAACACCACCGACAAATATTTTCTTAGTTTTGTTGGCTTGTCTTGGTCGATTTTTTGGAGTCGCGTGTTTTGGATCAATTTTTTTGCCATCGAGTGTGTGAATCGGCACCTTAAGAACTTTGTCAACGCTGTTTGGTTCTTGGAATGTAATAAAACCAAATCCACGACTTCTCTGCAAGTTTAGAGTTATATTTCAAAAAATGAGTCAGTAAAACAAATGTAAGTAAAATTACACTGCAATTCTTATTTGATTTATAATACCATTATTTGGAAATTTTCAATATCAGTAGTAAGTAAAACTTTACAAAAAAATCTAATTTATGGACTAATTTGTATGTATAATACAGTGAACCTAAAAACTACTAACCAGATAAGTTTTTAGTAGTTTAGTTTTGCTGAAACATTAATTTAAAAAAACACAAAATTTTACTGCTGTTTTTGGAAAGAAATTCACTTCTTCGGTTTAAATAAAAATTACAAATGACTATTTTTTTTTATGCTGTATACTAAGGACATGTGGTATTTTGATTTTGCATTAATAAATAATTTTATGAATTAGGGAATGAATTCTATTTTCTAGCTCCAAAGAGGAAATAATAGCGTCAATAGAACTATCGCACCACAAAAAAAAATCGAAGCTTTCGTGGTGACCATTTTTCTAAAGCAGATTCAAAACTTAAACTTGTTGGTTGTATTATTTGAGATTTTATTGTATCAACATGCTTCTACTTTAATTTACTATAGTAAAATCAAACAATACAAAATATATACAAAAAAATCTGTTTAAAATAATACTTTGATTGTAGAAAAAATCCAACCAGAAATCTTGTGATAGCTTAGCTTATGGCAAAAGTCAATAATTGTTATTTTGATTAGTGATCCGTGAAAAGTCCATACAGAATTTCAATTATTTTGAGATTGACTGAGGGCGAGAATCAAATCATATTTTCAATAGAAAGACGGTGAAGAAGAACTCTACAACTTACGCGATTTGTTGTCATTTGGGAAACGAAGTCATTAAGTAGTTTTTGCAACATTTGAAGATCCTTGTAATAATTTTGACCCAAAGTTCTGTTTTTATCAATAATTTTTGCAGTACCTATCCACGAGTTCCATTAAGTATTTCTTTTTGACCTTTACAATCAGTTATAATTCTGGTATAACGTCAGCTGCACGTACAATTTATTAGATTAGATTAGATTAGATTTGGTGGCACAACAGCTCGTGGAAAACCAAGGCCTTGTGACTTACAACTCTCAACCACTCCTGTATGCGTATTTTTGGCAGGATTGGAGGGGACCTACAATTTTTTGCCGAGTCCGAACGGCTAGATGAGAAAGCACTTATTCGTGATAAGTATACTCTCTTGGAGGATTTGTCAGTTCCTCGCAAGAGGCAGTACCTCGGAAAAAACATTTCTGTTTTTAAGTGGGAGCGGCTTGGAATCGAACCCACCCCTTTGGCATGAAAATCCTACGCACTTACAATGCCACGAGGTACTACTAAACGTAAAATTTATTTCAAGCTCATAAGGCACACTCCGAGTATACTCTAAGTAGAAATAGAAACAAAGGTAGAGGATCTGATGTGTGCGAGTTAAATTAGGAACACAGACTTTGTTAAGTTATAGCAATCAGCAAAACGAATCAGGAACAAATTTCAACAGATTATTTACTATGCTTTAATTCAATTAAAAAAAACCAAACTTATCAATAACACATAATTTAAAGAAAAATTTACATATTTAATATAAGAAAATAATATAAGAAAATAATTAAAATACATTTTTTAGAAAAAACGAAAAAAATGTTCCAATTCAAAATTGTATTTGCACACAAAATTTTTGCAGTTTATTGTCACTGATTCGTGTAGCATTTTTTCCTGATTGGTTTTCTGACTTGGCTCCTTATACAGAAAAACCGACTGATCCACCACAGAAGTGAACTTTTTTCTACCATGCACAGTACTTAAGCGATTTTTATATCCCTTGAATCCGAATTCGAGTAGGGAAGCAAAGTTATGCTCGGGGTCAATGATAAAATCAGAAATAAAACGTCTAATTCTTCAAAATCGTCTTGGAGTAAATTGCGAAGGGCAGAACTTAATATAGAAGACTCTTCAACAGATCTGCCCAACATAATTCAGAACATCACTTACGGAAAAGTATAGTCGTTTTTGGTGAAATGGTTTTTGTGTGTTAATCAATTTTATTCATTTCTAAAGTTATTTTTATTTTATTTTATTTATAAAATCGAATTTCTATGAAGATAATGTTAATAATTGTTGACGGATACGATCTTATTAAGAAAAAACAATATACAATATAAATATAATAATTTTAAGAAGAAAGACAAAATGATAAAACAGAGTTCTTTTTCCTTATAACAGCATAGCTGGCTTCAAAAACCGTTTGAAAGCATCCCTATAATTACTTATTCCACGTCTAAGTACTCGTACAACTTAATGTTATCGTTCCATTTATTGTATTTTTGTAAGTCTCTCCCTTCTGATTGTATCGGAATTATTTATACTTTTCTTAAAAGTTCCCTGAACACGGTATAAGTTTTTTGCTTGAATTGGGAAGAGTTTTGATCAAAACAAATGAGGATTGGAACTTTTCAGCAGCTATTATGACTGCAATATTAGCAGGATAAGATATAAAAATGCAAGGGGTTAGTACGTATTAAATACAATTACCTGCCGTTTACTGTATTTATGTAAGTATGTAATATGTATATTGTCTAAAACTCAAAGTTGCTCGGTTGAAAATATTAAAATAAAAGACGCCACAGTTGTGTACTCTATTAAAAATAAATACTTTTTACTTAAAATTCGTTTACTTTTCTAGTTTCTACAAATCCATCTAGATTTTTCTTTTTAAATAGAAGCCAGACGTAATATTTTATTTTACTGAAACCCCTACGCCTCATAAAGAAGAAATTTATAATCAAAGGCAATATTATAATCTTACCAAAGTATTCTAAGAATAAAATAACAAGAAAAAAGACAACTAATTTATTCTGATATTAACATGATTAAATATATATATATTGTATTATATTATAGTAACGTTATAAGATCCTTTCGTAAATCGCAACTACGTTTCTACGGAGAAAAAAACAACAAATATTATGTTAAACCATTACGATCACAAAAATAAGGTAAATCTATTGCTTACGATATAACAATAATGCGAAATAAATTTGGGGGAAATTTATGTGCACACTATATTTTAAATACAAAGAGAGAAGGTTGTATATGCAGTTCTCAGATTGACCTTTATTTTTAAAGTACCTATCTCGTTTAACGTATAACCAACGTGATATAAATGAGTCCAGGCAAATTTGAAAAGCTGAACTTGAAAATCCACATTCGGTTCCTGTTGAAAACATAAACAATTTTTTTTGGCACAACAAAAGGCTTTGGGATTTCCACATTCCCAGGTTAGTTACAAACAATGCACACGCATATAAGGATATTCACCAAAGATTTTGCACGTTTGTATATATGCTTCTCTTCGAGGAACGCTTTAAATATGCAAAAAAAGAGAGAAAAAATATAAATGTAAGATACAGGTTTCAAAAATGTTTCATTAACAATTTTGAGGGCATTCGAATAAATGACTATTATGTACACTCAAGCATTGAATACATACAAAACGGATGTATTTATGCATTCCCTTTTATGATTCTTTCCCATGTGAAAGTATGATTAAAAGGATTACTTTAAAAAGAATTAATGTTGTTTTAATTTTACAATACACACTAGGAATCGTGAAGTAAACCTGATGTTACCTAACTACTACTAACTTATATAATATTTTTGTTTATTCATCATTTTAGTTTTATTTTTGTCGAATAATAATCATGGTACTGCGCTATAGTGATTTAAGGTTTTCAAGTCAGGTTGTAGGTCCGCTCAAGAATATTACGAAACTGTGCTTATAAGTATATACAAACCTTCAAATTTCCTATTTATTAAATAAAAAACGTTTTTGAATAAGGTTTCACACTCAAAGGTTCTTAACTGCGTCATTTTTTGAATTATAAGTAAAGTCTTTACCTTACTATAGATTTCTTATTGGCTATATATTATATTGAAATCTCTTTAATCTTTTAAAGACTTTGGCTCTTCCTTATCTTTTAAGTGTTCAAGCTTTTTTTTTGTTTTACTTTGCATTGAATTTTTCTTTATTAGCAGTTTTTTATATCCATAGGTACATTGTCTTGTTTTTGGTATTTCATTTCAGCTTTATGCTTTTATATTTTTCCGTTTTTGTTTAGCTTCTCATTCTCTTTTTCAATAATATATTCTTTTTTCTTATATCCAATCATTTTATTTTACAGTTTATTTTTAATATGTATATAAAACTGTGCTCTTATTTTTTGGTGCCGTAAACTAAAGCCAATTTTACTTCGTAATAGTGAAATAGGCCAAAATTTTACATTTGGAAATAAGGCCATTCGTGAAATTAGTCCAAATGTGACTTTATTTCACTTTACAAAAGCAACCGTACCTATCTATGTACATTAGGGTGGTCGTTATAATGTTTTTTTTTTGGTTTTATATTTGGGTGGACCTAAACTAGCTCCAAATGAAGAAAAAAAAATCCCAATTTTTTTCTGATTTTTATTTTCATCCGCTGTTAGTCGAAGAAGGTTAAAATAAAATAATTCACGCAAAGCGTAGCGGTGAAAAATATTGCACGAGAAAAGATCAATTTAGGGGTTTTCAGCTACGCTTTCCACGAATTTAAAAACATAACTTTAACTGTAATAGATCATTGAAATAATTTGATATTAACATCGAAAATGAATAGCTTCCGGGGTAAAAATAGCTGTATTCCACAACACTGCTCCAAAATTTAAATTATTGTTTAAACTACAAACTTAAGTTTTCAGGTTACATAAAAAAAGTTTAATAAGGCAAAAATATACATACTCGTATACATTTTTTTTTTTTTTTTTTTTTTTTATTATCCGATGGAAATCTTCAAAAGACACTCGGTAAGAATCGGTACCAAGTAGTGTGGGACTCTTACCGCACTAAAACCACCGGTGAATCAGGACCAATCTATGAAAGATCGACAAATGATTTTTCTTTCTTAATTTATCAGTCGCATTGTGGGAAGTTTAAGTTATAACACTTTCCATAGCTTTTAGACCATCAGCTCATGAGGCTTGGTTCTTCTTAATCTCCGAACATTGTCTCGTACATTTAAGACGGTCTCCATTTCGGAGTTGGTATGACTTTGCAGTCGCTGGTTGTGTGATACAGCGTGTTTTTTAACCACTTCTGTAACCATTTCAATTTGAAGGTCACGGTGTAGATCGCTATTTCTTATATACCAAGGGGCATTTATTATTCCGCGAAGGACCTTGCTTTGGAATTTTTGGATGGGTTCAGCATTTGTTTTCTTTGTACAGCCCCATAGTTGGATGTCATATGTCCAAACGGGTTTCAGTACTTGCTTATATAACATTAGCTTGTTCTGGATAGATAGGTCAGAGTTCTTTCCTAGTAACCAGTACATTTTTCTGTACTTCAAGTTTAGTTCGTCTTTTTTCTTTTTGATGTGCTCTTTCCATTTAAGCTTTGCATCCAAAGTCATTCCAAGGTATTTGGCAGTATTGGAGTAAGGTACTGTTGTACTGTTTATAAGAATTGGAACATTGTTTATTTTTTTGTTTGTAAAGTTTATATGCGTCGATTTTGTTTCATTTAGTTTGATTCGCCATTTTTGCGTCCAATCACTAACTTTATCGACTGCATATTGCAGTTTTTGTGTAGCCTTCGTAACGGATTTATCAGGCACCAGTATTGCAGTATCATCAGCAAAGGTGGCCATGATAGCGTTGATGTCCACTGGAATATCCCTTGTATATAACAGATACAGGGTTGGTCCTAGGACACTTCCTTGTGGTACACCGGCTTCAATTTTCTTTAGTTCCGAGTAATTTTGGTCGTACCGTACTCTAAAGAGTCGGTTCGTAACGTAGGATTTCAGTATTTCGTAGTACTGCCTGGGAAGATCCCTTTGCAGTTTGTTCTCAAGTCCCAAGTGCCAAACCTTGTCAAAGGCTTGAGCAACATCTAAGAATATAGCCGAGCATACTTGTTTTTCTTCAAGTGCTTTTTCCACAACATCCGTAATCCGATGCACTTGGTCTATCGTGGAATGTTTATTTCTAAATCCAAACTGATGGCTCGGAATTAGTCTTCTTTCTTCTATTATTCTGCTTAGTCTTTTCAGAAGCAGTTTTTCGAAAACTTTTGCCATGATTGGTATAAGCGATATAGGTCTGTAAGATGTTACTTCTGTTGGTGGCTTACCTTGTTTAGGTATAACAATGACTTCTGCAATTTTCCAATGATGTGGCACATATCTTAGTTTAAGGCATGCATTTATTATAAATTGGAGTTTTTTGAAGGCTGTAGAAGGCATTTCTTTCAAAACCTGAGCAGTTATTAGATCGTACCCTGGTGATTTTTTGTTAGACAACTTATGTTGACACATACTTCTAACTTCTTTGAGCGTGACAAAAGGAATTTCACATTCGTCGTTTCTATCAACAAACTGTAATGGATCTGTAGCTGTGCTTGCTGGAAATGGCTTAAAAACATTCGCGAGATGTTCAGCGAAGAGATCAGCCTTTTGTTTTGGGTTTCCGATCCATTTACCATCTTGAGATTTTACTGGCGGGTTTTGTGCCTGTGGTCTTTTTTGGCGCTTAGCTGCTTTCCATAAGGAGTATTCTGTAGAAGCATCCGTCGTTAGACTATTCAGGAATCTACTAAGTGAATCACTTTTAAATTCCCAGATTCTTTTCTTAAGTTCATTTTTAAGACGGTTAAAAACTGCCTTATCACCTGGAAATCTCGTAGCTTGCCATTTTCTTCGAGCTCTTCTTTTCTCCAAGATCAGCTCCTTTATTTCGACAGGATATTTTATTTCTTTTTCTCTTGAGTTCGAAATTGTTGGAGTACTTTCTTCTGCAGCCTGTTGCACATCAGCAATGAATTGTTCTACTTCATGATCAATCTGTTCAATTGTTTGCATATATATATATATGAGAATGAGTATAAATGAGAATGAGATTATGGATAGTTTTGATGTGACATCATTGTTTACTAGACACTAGAATGTCTAGAGGTTATAAAAACTAAATTATCTTCTTTTGATGATGACTCGACGCAGAAGCAATGTGCTCACCAGTTTCTCCGGTAATTGCAGATATCTGGATGCAACATTTTGAAGAATTGGCAATGGAGACTTCTCCAGTAAAGCCGATTATCTGGAAAAGATACGTTGACGACACATTCTGTATTATAACTCAGTGAGCCCAAATATCAAATTCACAATGGAAACTGACAAGATAATTCATTGGCATTTTTTGATGTATGATGTAGTTTACAGTGTAAACTACTCATACCGACAGGTACTTAAATGCCACATCGCATCATTATCCATTATATCACTTGCTTGGTATCTGCACTGGTTAACTAGTGGAGGAGAAATAACATTTTATTTCAGACCCCAGGGAACCTTCTCCGACTTCGATGATTAATTTTTTTAAATATTGAAAATTAAAATTAAAATAAAAGTCTATTTCTCAAAAATAGACGCTCTCAATTTTTAAAAAAATAAAAAACAATTTTTTTCCTCAAACAAAATATTATTTATTTTAATTTTATTAACTTATAACAAACTCTTCAAAAGTTTAAAAACATTTTCCATTATTATGTTAAATATAAAACCCGCTTATAGTCAAGGAGATGACAAGGTAAGCGCTTTCAGGGGGCAACCGCCGTGATACTAAATGACTTTTCCTCTTACGCGATTGTGATTATAAATTGGTCTTACTGTGTCTTTTTTGTTTTTATACTTCAACTGAGTAGACCCACAAATTTTCAAATTTTACCTTTATCAATTTTTTCCCAACATTGTTCATTAATGTAATATTGGATGATGATGCTTATTGTTTGGGTGATATGAATGAAACGGAGCACCTGCTCAAAACTTAAGTTTACGAAGCAGGTGCTTCATTAGGTATGAATAAAATAATAGAGAAGGTGCTCAACTATTGAGCATCTACATGTTTGATGAGAACCTTCTCAAGGTAAGCACCTGCTCGATTATTAGGTATGAATAAACCAAAGCACGTGCTCTATCGAGAGGAGCACCTGCTCCTCATTTATAAGTGAGATCAGTTGGTTGCTCAACGTTGAAGTAAATAGCGTTTAGTACCTTTTCCTTCACAAATGGCTGAGCTTATACCAATTTTTAATCGACAGGTAAGAGTTTATAAGAGTAAAAGAAAGAAAAAGAAAATTAAGCACCGAAAATGTGAATTTCTTCTTCTCCTTTGTAATAATTTCAGATAGATGTTTTTGGGTGGTGCCCTAACACATTTTGAAAAAATGAGGTTATTTTTTCGCTACATAGGAGATTAAGATTTTCAAAAGTGGAGCTGGGGAAGACATTGGAGTATATTAGTCCACGGTAATTTTGTTAACTTTTTCTTTTGAAATTGCGGCAGTAGCCGAAAAACGATACACTTGGATAAAATTCTTTACAACTACTAAAGAACAATGGCAAGAAAAATACCTTTTTTATACAGCAATAGGTGCACTTCATGGAACTTAGTATACATTCATATAGCCAACGCATGTCTTTTCATGTAGATAAGTAATTCAACAGAGAAAGATTCGAATATTAAAGCATTAATATTCAGGCGAAATGCAACCCCAGAGAAGAATTAACTCGATTGGCCTTTCTTGGCCAGGATCGGTCTATGATTCACGAATCTGCAGAAATTCTCATACATACATATATATGACTTAAATTATGTGCCTAATGCATAACATAACATAAATGCACATCCACATATGCAGGTACATATGTACATATGTATGATGTGCCGTTACATTTACTCTTATTCAAAACTCATATACTTACATATGAAAAAATGAAAAATTATTGAACGATGTTTTGGACTAGGCCAAACAACATTTTCTATATTTCACAGGCAAATACAGGGTAAAACAGAATATTCATTTTTTAAATTATTATTATTTCTTACAAATCATAGAAATTAATTCTAAATGTCAAAAATAATATAATTTAGTTTGAGGTTTGAGAGCAGCTGCTACGCTCGAACGAGGAGGTGCTCTCGATTTTGTTTATAATTTTATTCATACGAAACGGGAGCAGGTACTTTTTTACTGAGCACCTCCTCTGATTCTCATGGAGCACCTGCTCTTAGTACGTGCTCCGTTTTATTCATATCACCATTTGTCTATTATGTCGGGAAAATAAATTTAAACAAAAAAATAATTCAAAAAGTTTTGTTTTTTTTGGGGATTTCCTGTTTTTAAACTGAAAGCCAGCCTCTTAAGCTTTTCATCATTCTCAAATATCTAAATAAGGTTTTAGTCACATTTATTAGGGGGTTTAGATGGAACAACATCTTGTCAAACATTATTTGACAACCATCGATGATTAATCATTTAAACGCAAAAAAACCTGTTTATTAATTTATTTATTTATCAACTACAGACATTGATGTCAAAGTTGTTTCAAACATTTTACAAACTTATTTTAAAATGTTATTTATTATGTGTGTTTTGAAATAAAGATAATAAGAAGTTTTACATGGATACAAAATTCTATTATAATCTTGAATATAAAATACTTTTTACACTTGAAGCAGATATATTAAAATAGATAAGGTTATAATATTTATTAAAGTCACTCTTCATAACATTAAGCGGTTCATTTAGACCATAATTGACCCTTGAGCTCAATATGTAGAAAAATTCTGGATTTCTAGTTGTTCTGGTACGAGTATTGATGTAAAGTTGGCTTTAAATTTAAGATGAGTCGATAGATCCCGATAAAAGTTGATAAAGGAACATGACGTTGTCAACTTCTCTCCTTTTTTTTCAGCGATGTTAGGCTCAAAAGGTTAAGTCGGCTTTCATATGGAGGTAAGTGTTGAGTTGGGTGCCATGGAAGGTGTCGAAGAGCATATACAAGGAAACGTTTCTGTACACTACAACTACAGCATTCCAACAACGGTCTTACAAGTGCACAGTAAAGTGTTTTAAATTTGTAAGGGTCATTAAACTCCTTTGAGAACCTCATTATTAATCCAAGACGGCCCTTTGCTTTGCTGACTATTGTATCAATATGAGGGTTAAATGAAAGTTTGCCATCAAATAGAACTCCCAATCATTGAACATTTCAACTTTATTGATCAGAACATTATCGATGAAGTAAAAGGAGTCAAATAATTAAAAAATAAAAATAAATAAATAATCGTCTCCGTGAGTAAGTAATTATCTTGCATTTTTTGGTGTTTAGATCCAATCCGTTTTGTAAACACCACTCGGGCACGTTGTCAATGTCGTGTTGTTGAAAAAGATAACCATTCGAGCTTTTTAAACCATAAAAAAGTTTAAAGCCATCAGCAAACATAAAAATCTTACTATATGAGATGACCGAGTGGATATCGTTGAAGAATAGTATAAAAAGAATATGTCCAATATGACTCCCTTAAGGTACTCCAGAGAATACATTTATTGTTTTCGAGGTGAAATTTTTCAATTTACCAAGTTGAGTCCTTTTTTCGAAGTAATATGCTATCCAAATCAGTATCCAATTTGGAAAGCCGTAACGACTTAGTTTATAAAGCAGTATTTAATGGCAAACTCTATCAAACGCTTTACTTAAATCTCCATAGAATACATCAGTTTGAAGGCCATGAATCAAATTCTTATTTGTTTGGCTGGAAAATTCAAGAAGATTTGTTGTATTTGATCTGTTACGGCAAAACCCATGTTGTTCTTGTGTAATTAAACCTCGGCAGTGAAACTGAATATGTTTGCACACAATGTTTTTAAATAATTTAGGAATAGATGAATGTTTTGCAATACCTCGATAGTTTTCAACAAAATTTTTTCTGCCACATTTATGAAGAGGTATTATATAAGACGACTTCCACAATTCAGGAAAAACACCAGTTGACAGAGAACAATTACATATGAATGTACTAGCAGACGAAATACAAGACTTACACGATTTTACAAATATAGACGGAATATTGTCAGGACCAGCGACATAATTATTTTTTAGATCGTCAATATATTGCACTACTTCGTTTACATTCAGTCTTAAAAAAGGAATAGTTCGATTGAGGTTCAGTCTTATAAAAGTATTTTATTTTATTAGAGCTATAGGTCTGTTGAAAAAAATAGATTTTTATTTAGCCAATGAACTGATGAATGGTCGTTACTCATTGCTTTAGTAGGTACACAATGCTCAATGGAGTTTTTTAAAATATAATTGAAATTTTCTACAGACTTGTTTACGTCATTTTCAATTAATTCCATTCCATTCTGATTGTATTTATTTTTTAAAAGTTAAATGCAGTCTTATGTGTGCCTGCAGAAATTTTTTTTAGCTCATCACCGAGAGTAACATCCAGTTGAATAGCGTTATGATGTGGCACTTTAGGTAGCATATAATCACCAACATAAGAGACTTCACATAATGAAGGACAGTCAGAAAAAACAAGATCCAGAAAACGCGAATTTTCATTTGCAAATCCATTAATTTGGCTCAATCCAGCAAGTAATATTGATTCAGCAAAATTTCTTTCAAACGTGTTCGAATACAGAGCATGTTAACTTGTCCTCGTCATCAAGCTGCAAATCAAGGTGTCTAAGGTTAATGTCGCCGAAAAGAAAAATCTTTGAATTTTTTGATGATTGGACAATTTCATTAATAGCAAAGAATATTTTTCATATACGGAGGATGAAGATGGTGAAGGGATATATATTGCAACAAATATATACGAAGAACGTAAGAAAGATAGCCCAATAGTAAAAAGTTCCAAATCTGTGTACAAGTAATGTAATGGTAATGCTTCTTAGAATTAAGACGACAATTTACTACCGAAATTCGGAGTCAGTGGCCTCAACGTTAAGAGCGCTACGTCCAATTGGATGATATGGACTTGGAGGACATGTGGTTCCAACAGGACGGCGCCACAAGCCACACAGCGAATGTCACAATCAATTTATTGGAAACGAAGTTTGGAGAACGTGTTATCTCACGAAATGGTCCAGTCGCTTGGCCGCCTCGGTCGTGCGATTTGACGCCGTTAGACTATTTCCTGTGGGGCTACGTCAAGTGTATGGTATATGCCAACAAGCTAGCGACGATTGATGAACTTCTTACGAATATCGAACGTAAAATTGCGGCAGTATCGGCCGATTAATGCTAGAGAGCCGTCGAAAATTGGGTTCAGCGTCTGGACTTCTGCAAGCGTGCCCGCCCAACTAACATACTCTCGAGAGCTTAGCTCTCATTTTCTCAAAAAAACGCCCATAGTACTTTTTTAGATCTTATTGCAAAACTTAAGACTGGATCTCTCATAATGAAACATAAATTTGTCGCATAGTGTTTTCATTAAATGATTTAAGCATTTTTTTTGCATCAAATCACTCTAATTTTATACCTGGAACAGTTATTACTCCTGTATGTAAATTGAAAGTCATATAATAATTTTGTTTTCAAATTCAAACTTTAAACGTCACTTTTAAGTCTTTAAAATCTCTTAACAAGAGCTAATAAAGTAACAACTACAAAACTCTAACTATAGGATTTATATGAGATGTTGCACTGACAGCAGCTTTATTTGATTCATACAACAGTCGTTCTTTTTTTTAACGTTTTGTATGTACATTGTTTTCTGGCGTTCAGTTTTCTATGGGTCTGGCTACCTGAAGGAAACATTGAATGCTGATGCCGATTACTATTTAGAATGTTTTTAATTTTGTGACGAATGTGAACTTTCAGTGATAGACTTACTTTTTATTTTATTTCGGTGTAATATAAGGTTTTTCTGACAAAATTACGCTTGAAAATTTGACTAAAATATTCATGCAACGGCGTAAGCCCATTGTAAACATTTTAATGATTTAAACTTCGTAAGTTTGTCACAATTTGTATGGAAAATTAGAGAGATTTACGAAGCTTAAAATTTTACTACGTCTATAGTTTTGTTGCGGATTGTTAATTTTTTGATATTCTTTGTTCATTTATTCCAAAAATTATGACGTTATAATGAAGATTTATTGTTCAGAAAAGGTAATGCATAAAATTTAATATTTCAAACTTTGAGATTTCATCTTTTTTTTTAAACATCAACAATAATTCACATTCTTAAGAAAAAAGGGAACGCATCACCGATTTGTTCTTGGTTCGTTTGATAGATGTCAAAATAAAGTCGCATTAAAGCATCAGACTTCTCATAAAAAAGTGTTTATTTACAAACCAACATAAATGGACAACACTCTCATAAAAATGTCTTTTTAAGAGTTAAAAGTATCGATACGACAGCAGCCATATTTAAATTTGAACGAAGTGTTTTTTGTATAGTTTGAGGGTTACCGTGATATGAAATTAAATTTCGAAATAATTTATTTGGTTTTCCATTATGATGAATTTATTTAAGTTATATTTACGTATATACGTGTATTGATATTGATGTTTATTTTGTTCAACATTAAATGCAAAAGAAGTATTTTTACAAGTATATTCGTAATGTGAAGTTTTGTATTTAAATACTGTGCTTTAGTTCTTTGTCTCTTAGGAGCATCATCAAATTGAAATAATGACATTTATTTACAGAGCATCAGAAATTCTCACTGTATAGTGACAAAATTGAAAGTCAGTAATCATTGACAGTTTCGTTATAAGAAACGTGAAACAAATATTTAAAAATATAAACTCTAACTCATTATTTTTTCATTAAAACGTCTCTTAACCTCTTGTAAATTCTTAGATTACAAAAAACAGGCATATAAGAATAAGACCATCAATTCGACATATTATCCGCTATTACATCTTTTTCGTCATATACCATGAACAAGTACCATAAATAATGTCAGCATAAAAAGTTGTATACTTGTTCAAAGCAAATAGCAAGGTAACCCTTTTTCCAATTCAAAATAAAATTAAAATAATTTAAATATCAATTATTTTGAAAGCGCTTCGTTATTTTTGAAGTAAAATGTGTAAGTTAGTAGAAAAAGTTTCAATCGCACTAAGATTTAACTCCACATATGTGACAAACTATAATTATACTAACGTCGCCATGAAATGAAAATATAAATTCACACATTAATTTTTCAACATGAGACAATGACGATGACACATACAGACATAAATACTTCGTACCAAGTTTCCGTAGGAAGTATACAAATGTGAAAGATAAGTATGTTTTTTTTTTAATTATGCGCACTCTTTCTCTTTTCATCAAATCCCAAAAGATGTGACTCATTCTCCTAACAAGATTAATGGAGCATTTGTCATCCCATAGGAACAATAAAAATGTTTCTGTAAGAGGAAATTAACTCCCATAAGTGGGCCATTTAAGGCTTCTAACATTTTCATAAGGATGTAGGAGTACTCTCCTAGAGTTAATATAACTCCCGAAATAAAGTCTCACAAGCCTCTAGGAAACTCTAATGAGAGGAAAATTGTTACTTGGGCGTGGTGGCCATGCAAAAGAAATCGAGTTCCATACATAATGGCATCGAACGTACTTTCACAGGAATAAAGAATTTCATTGATATCCAAAACCGTTTTTGTTTTATTTAAAAAAATTTTGTAGCGCTCTTATTGAAAAACCCGATATCTTTCAATATGTTTTGTAAAATTGTTCCGCTTTCATGAAGAAATGTTGTCCTATCATGTTGATCCATGTAAACACCCCTATTGCAGCAATTTGACATTTTGTTCATTCACCAAATCCTTGATTATGCACGCCGTGTGGATGGGGGAACTGAAAAGTCAAATTTAGAAAAATTTCTTTCCAAGCCGCTGTAATTCGAGAGAAAAAATAAAACCTGAAAAGAGGGAAAACCCCATACAAATGTGTATGGAAAAAGTAAGGGCTTAGAGCCTCGTGTAAGTAAATGACCTCGGACAAAAATTTTGTTGGCCAAATATTTTTTTGTAGGGTATAAACTTTTGATTTAGGGGGTGTCTTCTATTTAAAAACGATTATGCAAAATAACGCACACCTTTATGTGTATTTTATCAAGAATCGGGATACAATTTTTTTAATTCCTGTTTTTGCAGTTCATTTATAGTTTGGCAAATTGCAACGGATTAACCAAGTTGACTTTTAAAGTCATTACTTTTAATAAGAAAATATGTGGTATACCTTCTCACAGGTATCAAACATTTCCAGGAAAAATATTTCCAACTGGTATTTATTGCATAAAAAGATAGTAAAAATAGTGGAAGTAAACAAGTGACGCGCAGTGTGTAATAAGACCAGACGATTCCATGTCAGGTTAAATTTATGAAGCTTTATTGAAAAAATAGTGACAATATACATAACTAGAAATACCAAATAAAATACTTAACAAAGATAGACTTGCTTTCCTTCCTTCCGTTAACTAGTAGTATTAAATGATAATAATATTTATTTCTATTCAATTGACGCAAAAAAAATGCTTTTCTCGATGTGAAATACTTTTCAGAGAACCCAAGAAAAATCAGCGGTGCTGATTGAATTTTTTTGTTATTTATGTTCGCAACATCATAAAAAAACAATAAATCAATCACACCGTGCAAGTTAAGTACTTGCAGCAAGCAAAATGGTTGCTGCCAGTCAAACTTGCTCGGTGTGACGACCCGAAAAGTACTTGCAAGCAAGTAATTGCTGCAAGTAATTTACTTGCAAGCAAGTACTTGCCGCAGGTAAAACTTGCCTGGTGTGACGACCCAAAAAAGTACTTGCAAGCAATTAATTGCTGCAAGTGATTTACTTGCTTGCAAGTACTTGCGCAAGAAACCCTTGCGCTAGGTATGACTAGTACCTGCAATTACTTGCACGCAAGTAAATCACTTGCCGAAAGTACTTGCAACTTGCGCAAGCAAGTTTTTTACTTAAAATCGTCTCCATCTGCCTGGAAGTGTCTCATCAGTGTTGTATAGCTAGTACAAGAACGGATTTTCAGCACCACGTTCCCAAAATGGTACGGTCATACCCAAATAATTTATCATCGATCAGTCGCATTTTATTGTTTCAAAGAATGCAATATAGAACAGAATCTTATGTTGGGTTTTAATGCATGATGGTACCTATTTGATAATAATAATAGGGACGACTGGATCGCAAGTAATTGTCCTGATGGTTCAACTTTCTTGGAACTTCAGATCTTTTAAATTTACAAAAGTAATTAAAGAAAAATTTAAGGAAGCATTTTAGTTGTTAAAAACACTCTCAAGATTTTGATTGGATTCGGTAGAACATTTAATGAGAAGACTGAAATTAAAAGTTATATTGAAGTTAACGTCGAAAACAGTTGTAAGTAATTTTTTTAACATAAAGTTAAACAAATCTTCTTCCTATCCAAAAACCATTTCTTCGTAAATAACTTCTTCTTTTAAATCTTGGTTGTTCATTTTAGATCTGTCGCTTATGAAACAATAAATGAAACTGAACTGAAAATGGCAAAAAGCTCACCCCTCCACACAAGAACTAATACATTACTTGCAGCAATTACTGTCAGCTATTAATTTCAGCAAGTACTTGCGGCAAGTAATTTCAGCAATTATTTGCTTGCTCGGTGTGACGACCTTAAAAGTACTTGCAGCAATTTCACTTGCGAGCAAGTAGAAAGTCGTTTCAGCAAGCAATTTACTTGCCTGGTTGATACTCACAAAATGTCAATTTTTTCGGATAAAAAATTATTCGCGTAAAACTCACAATAAGAATGTATTCTTGGGATGTACAAAAGGTGTGTTTTCATGTACGCACTTTAACTGTTAAAATAAAATTGAACAAAACTAAGTTCATGAGCGGCCATGTTTTCGGAATTCTTTGCGTATTTATTCATGGACATATTTTGTTAAGCCGCTTTCATGGGCCAACGCAACCAGTGTCCATAACATAAAATGATGATTTCTATAACTGCACTTGATTCACTGCATTAAGGAATTTGAAATGTAATATATAAATACGTCCAGCCATTAGAACTACTTAAAACGAACTCAAAGAAATTTAAAAATTGGATACCATTTTTTAATTTTAAAGCATTTCCTCCTTTAAATAGAAAACATAAAGCGAGTAGTTCTCAAAGTCCATCCTCTAAGTTTATCAAACTTTCAAACACAAAAGGAATGTTTCAAATTGGAGCCCCAGCTGTCCTTTGAGCATAATCTGTCCAACGTTAAAAGAATTTCAAATCGTAGTTAACTTTTTATTTCCTCTTTATTTCACCTTATATTTTTCTTCTTACAACATAAAACTTTCAGAGGATAAAGAATTTTTAAGATCAGATAGGGACCTCTTTCACACATTTCACTCTAGAGTTAAGAAGTTAAATTTTGAAAAATATCTGGTCCTAAGTCCAACCTCTTAGAATAACTTTTAAACAAAGAAATATTTGTTTGAGTTGGAATAACTTAATTTTTAAAACTATGAAGCCGGTGATCTAGAAACCTATACTATAAATATTATAACCTTCCATGCACAAAAAGTGTGTTTAAAATTTTAACCCGTATTATACACAATAATATATTCAAAAATATTCTTTAATAAACTTTTAATAACTTCCAACAAAAAAAAGTTTTCAAAATAGGATTCCCTTTTTATGTTTTTACCTCATTTCAAATCAGAAAGCTTGATTTGAAAAATGTGTAGTAATAAATCCATCAATAAAAATAACCATTATAACGCAAAAAGAAATCGAAATTGGATATTTTTTTGTTTTTACCCCATTTCACCCTATACACATGAATATATATCTTGGAAAACATCTAGCCCATAACTCATCCTCTTAGTACACCCTTTCAAACATTAAAAATAATTAAAAATCCGACACCATTTTCCTGTTTTTACCCCTTTTCATCCGACAAATGCAAATTTTTACAAAATTGTATGCCTTAAAAGATCCCCCTAAAATAATTTTTCAAACATCAAAAGAATTTTTGAAATCGGATATGTAGTTTCTGAGATTAGCCGTCACAAACAAACAAAGCAAGATTGGAGATTTATAAATTAGATAGATTTAGTTGAAGCGGAGTTTATAATTTTAACAAATTAAAAAATAATTTGAAAAAAAAGGACAGTAAGACCTATTTATAATCACAACCGCGTAAGGGTAAGTCATTTAGTATCACTAAAAATGTCGCCTGAAAGCGCTTAACTAGTAGGTTGGACCGTTTTTAGCGTTTTTTTCAAAATCACTACGTGCAACTCATGGTTTATACATAATGGTTTCTTGAACACATCTTCATCAATAATTTTGGATCACAAAATATCCTCATCATAAATTTTGAGTCGCCCTTCTGAAAAATAAAATAGGAAGCCATTGAAAAATTACCCTTTTTCAAAAAACTTCACTTTTTTGAATATATCAAAAAAAGTTGAGTTGTACTTACTGCTAGTTTTTACCACAAAGGCGGCCAAAACTGTGGTGAAATATGTATATAGTATTGTATATATCTGTATATATTCCATATATATACACATTTTTCGACACTTCTGTACTCTTAAACGTGCAATGCAAGATACTTTAGAAAAAAACACATGTTCTTAAAAGGAAACAAAAGAAAACAAATTTATTTAAACATAAATAAACGCAAAAAAATAAACTTGATTGATTGATTGGTACAATTACATATTTCCCTTTCGATTTATTTCAATTTTATCTCATATAAGTATTATAATCTTTTTTGTATTTGCTTGAGGCAAGATTTTTCGGCTTTCAATTTTTGAATAGAGAGAGTTTCTATATTCTGATTGAAACACTGATTTAGACAAATCGCTCACGATTTCAACACCTATTTCGACAGCCTGACTGTGACATGGGACCGATCCTATTTGCTGCCGAACAATATCATCTTCAACATATTTGCGCACTTGCATTTCAGAGATACCTCTTGTAAATTGAGGTTCCAAGCTCATATCTTCAACAAGATCAATTAATGCAAAATAAGTTTTGGCATTGATAGTTTAGTTTTGGTAAGTGATATGGTCGGATATTGCCATCACTAATTTTTAATTGACGACCAGCCAAAATGGATTCCAAAACTTTCATCCTTATTGAACTATTTGTGTCACTTAACAAGCGAGTAAATCATTTTCTCGATGCGCGAAGTAAGCATTTCTTTGTGCAACATCTAATACCAATGTTCACAACTTTTTGTTCATGTATTCCATGCATTTTATAAACATAAATAAATATTTTGAACCATCATATACATTGGGCTTTGATTTGATAGTAAACCAAATAGGAGCGTACACTTTAATTATAAATTTTGCAAGACTGGTTAAATTTTTTGGAGAAACATACGTCATATGAAACGTTTAGTCGCAACGTTCTACACGCCAGTGTCAACAAACGTGCCATTAAAATTGGACCATTGGATTTTGGCACTCAACGATTCATTGATATTACCACTTTTGATTGCATGAACCACATCATAAAGATGTTGCTGGTCAGTGCTCAAGTACACATCGGAAATAAAATAGGCATATAATCGGATTGAATTGGTTTAAATTTTCGTGGTTCTTTGAACTCGCAATCTTTCAACTGTTTTCCGATTGGACCAGAAAAATCACTGGGACCTTTAGTATCTCCATCCAGAACTGTAAATAAATGTCGTAATGGCAACTCTATGAAGTACAAAAAGCAGACCACCCAATGCAACGGCTTGTCTAATAATAATTCCATTCTTCGAATTACACCTATGGTTAATCAAAACAATTACATGTATTGAAACAAATGCGAAGATATTTTAATTTAATTTTTCTTACCACCACGATTACCGACATTAACATTGGTGCCATCAGCACCTATGAACTTCATTTTACTTAAATCGAAATTATCTTCCCTTAATTTTTCAATTATACCTTGTGATATATGTAATGCTGTTCCGCTTGCTGGAGTAATATGAGTGTAAAAATTGTTTCCCGGTTCAAAAACTAATGTATGCTCTTCAAGTTCAGTTCGAGGATATGATTTTTTGGTTGATTCATTAAAAACTAACAGCCGAATTTATTAGATTTTCTTAAAATGCCTCTTAGAGGTCATTTAGTTAAGTTTACTTAAATATTTAAGTTGCCTTTAAATAACGTTTATTGCTACTTAACTAAACGATTGAAATGTAATGTAACGTGAGAAAACTCACAAATACATGTTCATTTCAGCTGTTTTTTGACAGCTTGCAAACAAATGCAAACAAAAGATGAGCACATGCATTTATAAGAAAGAAAGAGAAGCAACTGGCATACTAAATGCAAACGAAATGAAACATGACTCCATTTTGGTTTGTGATGATTTGATGTTTGTGTTCAGAAACTCTATTATTCAATTTCTTAATTCACTCCTTGGCCTTTTGATAGAAAAATATGTCAATTAATCGAAAAAATTTATTTTACAATTCATTTTTCTAAAGGAAACCACAAATCTTAAAACTTTCATGAGATAGCCACCCACAGCAAAAATATGAAAACTCTACCCACATGCATACATAGGTATACCTATATATTTCTGAAACAAAAACAAAAACAGTTAGTCTCGAATGTCAAAATGTGTTTAAGATGGCTTTACGTAACCTTTAAGCGCGGTAAATGGCGTTTAAGCTAAGATGCATTTAAGTAATGTTGCATAAAAGTCAACATTGATTATAGATACCGATTTCGCACTTAAGAGCAACTTAGAGGCATTTTACAGTTACGAAGCCTTTAAATTTTCTTTAAATTTTCTGTCTTTCTTGCCATCGAAATATAAACCAATACAATTGTAATTCTTAAAAATCGTATGGATTTTTTGTAAGTGTGTCGACAAAATTTGTTTGCGAACCTGATAAATCTTTGATAATTGAATTAACAAGGCCCGCCCCAGCTCTGTCTGAAATTCCGTATCTGTCCAACATTATTGCCGTATTTTCCAATTTAGTAATATTATTCGAAAACAACGAATCAGCTTCGTTTTCAGTCACTGTTCGTTTCAAAACTCGAAGTAAATTTTGTTTCTTTTTTGTTTTGTTGTCCGTTGGAAGTTATTCATTGTCTTTTTTATTTTGTGTTCGATTGATTTGTTCGGTTGTTTTCTTATTAAAATTTTCGAGAACCATAAGTTTAGATGTTTTTTGATCAACAAAAACTCTTTCTCGGTCGAAGGAGTTTTGGAATTTCATACATACGCATACGTAAAAATCTTTACATTTACAAAGACTAATAATAAACAAAATTTTGTGGCATTTTTGCAGAATTTCTGTTTCATTGATGCGAATTAAATTTTGTTTTTCCCATATCGGGATTTTAAAAGGTTGAAATACCTTTTTTCAAGTGATCTTACCTCTTTAATAATGGCTGAATTTCCAACGACAGGTACTGTAGTTTTATTCCATATCCGTTCAATATTTGCTGCAACTTTCTTCAAAATAGCTGGATTCTTGGCATTTGAATTAGAATTCTCGAACAAAATTGACTTAATTACATCTCCTTCTGTCGGAAATCTTCATTCAGATAATATTTCGGACTGAAAAACTAAAAATCTTTGCGCAGTTTTAGTGGCATGTCAACACGTTGTTTACCGACAGTTGCAAAATCAAAACTTTGTAGATCGCGATCATTATTTATAAATGTGCTTGTCAGACTTCAGTATGAGACAGGTTCATAGTAACGGTTCTTTCTAGTAACCTTTAAATTAAAATTGAGCCACACTGGTAATGAGAGACAATGAGGTTTGTGTTTTTTATGAGCTATATGGAAACCGTATTACACCTACATTATGTAATATGTATGTATATGAGTGTCAATATATATATACATATATAATACCGTTCATGCATTAAGCATAATAAACATTGTTGTGGGTGCCCTTATGGTTGTTATAAACACAGTAAATACTAATAGTTTTAAGACTCAACTGTTTTTGATATATTCAAAACAAGTGAAGTTGTTCTGAAAAAAGGATCATTTTTCAATGGCTTGTGATATTTTATGTGTATTGTAAGCCCTAAGCTATATTGCGTAGCACGCTTTATATTGCTGTATTAAGCGTAGCATGCTTTATATTGCTGGTTTAAGCGCAGCTCGCTTCAAACAGTGGCTATGGAGCCGCAGTTAAAATAATTCGACTTTATGATTTTCAAGTTAGTTAATTTTATTTACAATTCTTACAGCTATTTATACCTAAATTCTTTTACAAATTATTTGGGCTATCCCCACTTATTATAATTAATATTATTTTCTTTTTCTAATATACAAATTATTTGTAACAATTTTATTACTCATGCAAAGTTTCTGGAGCAATGTAATAAAATACATTCTATGCTACTCATAATGCATCGTCACCAAAACGATCTCTTTGCACCCGATTTTGTTGGTCAAAGGGAACAACAAAATTATGATTCAATACTATGGTTATACGTATAATGTATCAATGAAAGTATATTCTAACGGGTGATTTTTTAGCTGGTTTGGTTTTGGCAACACTGGTTTTGACAGCTGACGTGTGTTTAGTACCTTGTGTCACTGTCAAAAAGCTTCAGTTTGGTTTGCAATTTAACCATGGATCGTCTTACAAATGAACAACGCTTGCAAATTATTGAATTTTACTATCAAAATTCGTGCTCGGTTCGAAATGTTCATCGCGCGCTGCTTCCATTTTATGGTCGGCATTCTCGACCTTCTGAGCAGTCTATTCGGAAGATTGTGACCAAATTTCGCACCAAATTTACTTTGTTGGACATTAAACCACCAACACGTTTACGTACTGTGCGTAGTGAAGAAAATATTGCGGCCGTATCAGCTAGTGTGACAGAAGACTGGGCTCTTGGAAAGCTGGCCGAGGATCCGCTTTTTTATCGAAAAATTGTGTTCAGCGATGAGGCTCATTTTTGGTTGAATGGGTACGTAAATAAGCATAATTGCCGCATTTGGAGTGAAGATCAGCTAGAAGCATTGCAACAGCTACCAATGCATCCCGAAAAAGCCACTGTTTGGTGCGGTTTATGGGCCGGCGGCATTATTGGGCCATATTTCTTCAAAGATGATGCGAATCGCAGCGTTACTGTCAATGGTGAACGCTACCGAGCGATGATAACAAACTTTTTTTTGCCCGAAATGGAAGTTCTTGACTTGCATGATATGTGGTTTCAACAAGACGGTGCCACATGTCACACAGCACGCGAAACAATGGCGCAATTGCGAGGCGAGTTTGGTGAACAGTTAATTTCACGTTTCGGGCCGGTCAATTGGCCGCCTAGATCGTGCGATTTGACACCATTAGATTATTTTTTGTGGAGGTATGTCAAGGCTAATGTCTATAGGGACAAGCCCGCTTCGATTGACGCACTGGAAGCCAACATCCATGCATTCATTCGTGAGATACCGGCCGATATGTGTGAAAGAGTATGCCAAAATTGGACTCAGCGGATGGGCTACCTGAGACGCAGCCGCGGTCAACATTTGCATGAAATTATCTTTAAACATTAAATTGCAAGGTTCAAACTATCGATTAAAATAAATATTTCATTCATTTTTTCGAATTTTTTGTGTTTTTTTTTTTTAAAGTTCTAAACCTCTTAAAAAATCACCCGTTACTATGCGGCTCTTTTTACATTTGGTATTGTTAATGTTTTGATTGTAGCTCTTTGAGAATGAATGTTTTGATTGTGGCTATTTAATAATGAATGTTATTACATTACAGGCTTCCTTTCTTTCAGAAGGGCGACTCAAAATTAATTAGATATTTTCAGGAAACTATTACGGTTATTATGGCTTTTTTTTAAATAAAAAATATCAATGGTTTGTAGGTAGTACACATACTTCATATATTCAAAGTTTTTTTTTTGAAAAAAAGTAGTACTTTTTAGTGGCCAGGGGTAAAACGAGGAATTTCAACAAAGCTTAACGAGCATACAAGCCCGTACAAAAGAAAGAAGTTGACAAATACGCCATCCTGTCTTATAATGAGGATCGATTTATAAGATTTAATCAAGCTTAATCGATTTCCACTGAAAGGGTTTCAAAATTATATATGTACACTCCAAGTCATAAGGTTAGAAGCAACAACATTTTTCAGAAGTAAAACTGAAATTCTTTCGGTTATGTTGGAAAGATAACAAAAATTTGTAAGCCATAAGAGAGATTGATTAACGTGCTATAGAAAACCTTGATTAACCCTTCATGAAAAAAAATTTACCGGATCTACGAGAATAAATGTTGACTGAGTTTTTTTTTTAGTAGTTTTATCGGGTCATAAGATTAGAAGCACTAAGGCCGTGTGCCAATTGCTTTAAATGTATGGTTAAATTTGATCCCATGGCTAAATTTTGACATTACTGAGGTGAATATAGACTCTAAAACCTACTCAGGAGTTCGTTAAAATTTTAGCCAGTGGTTAATTTTTGACATGTCTATGCTCATGAAAGAGGGAGGGAGATGAATGTAGATAAATATTTTATTTTGCTGTCGTGAAGTCACGAATCCTATCGGGAAATATTAAAAAAAAAAACTAAAATGAAATGAAATGAATAGGCAAAAGCATTATAATAAATGAAAGTATGAACTCAAGAAAAAACAAAAAAAAAAAATCAATAATTTTTGTTTGTATAGTGTCTCGTGGTTCTTTTTAAAGTATCAACTTTTAAGTGTAAATATTTGCGGAATCAATAAAATTTATTGAAAATACATTTTTCGATTTTCATTAATTTTGCAAACAGAATTGTTTGTTTGGCGTACTGTCATTACTGCAAAAATGCAACAACAGAACTAATGGGAAATGTATGTTTAAAAAAAATCCTATTTATTTCAATTATTGGCACAGCAAAAACATTAAATTTTATTCACCCCTATAAAAGAGGATAAAAATTTAACTGGGATCAAATTTAACCAAAATTTTAACGCAATTGGCACACGGCCTAACAAAAATGAAGAAAAAAGATGGGTTTGATTGTTTTTAAGATTTTATTGGTTTCATTTCCTTTTCAAATCTGAAATCTCACTCCAGTTCAACTAAATGGCGTTAATCAACTCTTTCTTGTCATTGTATTCTTCCTCTCCTTCGTAAATTTTCTGTGTGATCCATCCCCACACATTTTCTATTATGTTAATGTCCGGTGAATATGGTGGCCAAGGCAGCAAGTACACGTTTTGATTTTCAATAAAAGATTTAGAGATTAGAGCTGTAGATAGGCGCGTTATCTTGCTGAAAAATCCATGAGGTTGCTCCAAAAAGATTGTTGATTTTCGAAAAAAACTGAATTTAGTAAGGATTTTTAGCTATTTCCAGTCAGTTTTGTACTTTGAACTACCAGGTCTATCGTGCCATAATAGGATATTGCGCCTCAAACCATAACCCCATTTCTCTGCTGTGGTGACGGTTCAGAAATCACTAGTCTTTCCTCAGATCATGAAAATATTAATTGTAGCCATCTGGTCCATCCAAGTTAAATTAGCTAACTCTATGCTGAAAATTCCAGGTCGTGTGATTTTTCGCAAAACACAAGCGTTGCTTCTTCCTTTTTTTAAGCTTTAGTCGCTTTAGGTGTTTAGCATTTAAAATTACCCGGATAACAGTGTAAAAACTTGCCGTAACATTAGCCTGATGCCTGATTTTAGCCGCTAAGAAGACTGAGTTAGATGCAATTGTTTGGATTTTTCGGGACGGAAAAAATGTTTCCTTTGTATAGTTTCCCTAAAGATGTTGGGTTCTTTAAATAATGGCCAACAGCATAATCACTTCGACTGATTTTTCGAGCTATAGCGCGGCTTGAAAGTCCTTCAGAGTGATAAACATCTACTTTTGTCCTTTCCCCTAAATTCAAATTTTTTTTTCTTACCCATTTTCACTAAAACATCCATACACATACTAACATAAATATCTGTGGTGTTTGGTAGAAACATGATAACTGCATTTTAAAATTTGCTTCTTTACGTCCACTTTAAATCGAGCTAGAGCCTAAACGGATGAACCTATTTTCTTCAAATTTAGAAGACAATTTTGTAAAGACTTTTTTCATAAGTGTTTCAAATTTGAAGAAAATCGGTAAACTCGTTTAGGCTCTAGCTCGATTTAAAGTGGGCGTAAAGAAGCAAATTTTAAAATGAAGTTATCATGTTTCTCCCAAACACCACAGATATATTTTACCTTTTATATAGAAAAAAGGCTTTTTACCACTTCACAAAAACTGTTAATATTTTAACTGCTTCTAATGTAATGACTCGATTTATCAGCATATATTTAGAATATAATTTGCAAATAGTATTGAAAGTCAACTTGCTTACTTACTTGTTAACTTGCACTTACTAGTCTTTCTTGCAGCAAGTTTTATTTTGGTAAATCAACTATGTAACTGCTTCTATCCTTATGACTTGGAGTGTATAGGTACTCAAAATGTTTAATTAATGTTTTTCAAAAAATCATCGGAACTATTTTCTAAACAAAAACTTGAGGTTACAAATTTTGCAAGACAGGTTTACCTACCATTTTGTTTATCAAAAAAAAAAAAATATTATTTAAATTTCAACAAATTGAATTCAAAATATAATAAGGGTATTCATGCAACTCAAGAGTAAGAGTCACAATGATGTTTGGATAAGTTTAACCAGTTTTGTTGATTTTACAGTTCACTACCCAGAAGATAAACTTAACCAATTTTTAAACTTATCTACTGTTTTACGAAGTTGCATAAATACCCTTAATAATTAACTATTTTTTTTTTTCAGTTCGAAATATCAATTTTTTCAACTCAAAAATAGTATGTAATAAAGTGTAATTATTATTCACTATTTTAGCGATCATTTTAATTTAACGCGACAAAAATGACAAAAACATCTTAAACAGCTATTTCCTTTATCCTTTTATTATAGACCGAGAGCTAAACAAAAAGTAACGTCATTTGCGCAATGTTAGGCTTCCACTTCTCTTTGAATTGATTTGTTCTTTGAACTACAAAGACATTTTGACAACCGTTTTTCCATTTCATTGGCAGATATTTGCATTTGCTTATAGCCTTTTCGATTGGCAATTCGGAAGAATTCTCCGATCCTGAACACCAATTAAACAAACAAGGCACATGGTTCTGAAGTTTTCGTATTCCTGTATTTGTACACATTTGGACACTTGGCGGACACAAATATGGATGAGTATAATTAATAATTTTCAATAAAGAAAATGCAAAAATATTCTAAACGGAATACAGTGACTCACGAAATTGATCGAGCATGAGCTATTAATTTAGAAAATATTTGACAAAATGTTACTGCAAGGCATTCTAGAAATTTTGTTAACATTATGCTAACCATCAGTAACTGCATTTAAATTTTATCTTTTCTTTTGATTTCGGCTTGTTAAAGAACTCTCCTTGCCTAATATTGATTCCTTGAGTCGGTGATGGGTTTTGTTTTATTTGTACACTTTGACAAATGTTTTCGTGATAAATGATCGAACGATATTCCGTTTTATAATCGGATTCAGCTTGGGTTTTCTTCCAGAGGGTCGGCTTTTTGCTGTAACATTTAACATTTTTCTGTACTTGCTGATAGCACTGAAGGAACATTTCAACTTTACGGACATTTTTGGGTGTGCATTTAGTCCTTGCAATAGTTTTTGCTGGTTCCCCTGTGAATCGGGCTGATTTCTTTAATTTCTAACCATTCTAATGAATTGTAATAGAATCACAAAATTTTGGCAAGGACGAAAAATAAAGAGTCACGGAATGAAAATTTTCTCACTCTACTTGTCCACCCTCATCATTTTCTCATCTGTTTCATGTAAAATTTATAATTACTGTAAACTTACAATCGTACTACATCAATAAAACAAAGAACTCACAAAATTGATTAAGTTCACTCACAACTCAATAAATAGGTTTTTTGAAACGGCATTTCCAATAAGTCGAATTTTTCTTCGATAACGCGTTAGGCTTGAATAGACAAAAGACATAGTGCTAACAAAATTTCTAGAATGCCTTGCAGTAACATTTTGTCAAATATTTTCTTTATTAATAGCTCATGCTCGATCAATTTCGTGAGTCACTGTATTCCGTTTAGAATATTTTTGCATTTTCTTTATTGAAAATTATTAATTATACTCATCCATATTTGTGTCCGCCAAGTGTCAATTTTGTGAGTTACTGTATATGTAAATGTTCTTAGAAGCAGTAAAATGGGTGAAATTTACTTAGTTTTTGCTAAATTTTTTTTATTTTTTGCAATATTTGACCACACTTTGGCAATGAATGTGTGAGTAGTTCTGGTTTCGATTCTGAAATGAAATCCAGAATCGGTTTCTGTTCTTTTCAGGAGAAGAACTGCCATTCTGAATGCCAATAGAACACTTTCAGAAGGGTTTACACGCATTCCGAACGCTTCTGGATTGCCAATCGAAAAGGCCATTAGTCTTTTCTGAACTGACACTCATTGTCAATGAGCAAATTTTCACAGCTAGCTGTAATTTCAATGAAATGTATGTACATATGTATAGTAGTTATATTTGTCTATTTTTAGAAAATTTGTGGTTTGAACCCCAAATATTATTGAACTTTGGTTCCTTTTGTGTCAGCGAATTTAGTTAATTTCCATTGTTCACTTCAAGTTGACTTTCTTTTTTTTATTTTTTATCAAGAATATTATCTTTCATCCTCTGAAATGGAAAGAGGATAGCTTATGTGTTGTGTTCATTTATTTCCCAGTTTTATTTTCAAATTTCACTGGATCAGCTGTCAAATTAGTGTCTTTCATTGACAAAGAATTGGCAGGTTCGGGAAAATGAGATCGAGGAGAGCTCAGCAAATATTATCCGTCAAAAAGAAAGGAAGCGAATCCAATATTATCTTTTTTTTTGTAATTTGACATACATTTTTCTGAGAAATCCTGTTCACGAGAATGAGATTGCTGAGGGCTCTGAGATCACATTTTCCTGAAATTTAGTCTACATTTTAGTTAACTTTTTAAATTTTGAAGATCCGACAGTTAAACCGAAATTACAAGCTCTGGAATCGATCCTTTGAATGCTCTTTGTGGATAATGAAACTTTTTTCTAGACTGAAGCTCGTCAGTTGCTGAAATAGAGAATCGTGTAGTACTAGGCTGTATAAAAGCTGCACATCTGTTTAAACTATAAAATCACCATTTGCACATAAAAATAGGTTAAAAGCAAATTTCGAGATGACACTTGCAAAGGTGTAGAGCAATATGGTCGACGTGTTATACAGATATGGCAAAAAATATAGGAGCACAATACTTTCGAACGATATTTTACCAAGCGACTTGTTAAAACAGGTTTTTGATCTCGTGACCCATAAAACTTTGGTAAATAATTGTACCCCAGATATTCTAATATTGCTTAACTAAATATTACACTTTTTTACTAACGAAAATTATGGGCAGAAAAAACATGTCGCTGAAGCTCAACGTGTAAGATTTTGGAATTTAGGCTCGGACTTTTCAATTGCGACAGTTTTAAAATTTTCAGTTTTAATCCTTATACCTAGGTACCTATGTAGGTATTTCAAAATGACAGTTTAAATGTAATATGTATCAATATGTAAATGTTTATTTTTATTTTTTAATTTATCTTAAATCTAATAATTCAGAAAATTTGACCGTTCTGTTATGTAAAATTACCTAATCATAAGGAAAACTATTTTTGTTTAGTTAAACTTTGTTGGACTTCACATACAAATATGAAAGTATGTAATTCATATACAAATATGAGAGTATATAATTTGAGCAACGCGAATAAAAATCACAAACCTATTTCACTAGAAATTAAATTAATGCCATGCCATATAAAAACGTTATTTGTATATGCGCCTTACCTTACCTTTATTACGAAAAGTTCCCTAAGTACGATTTGATGAATTTAAAAGCCTAATTGCGGAGTCGATAGGTATTTCTACAGAATAGAAAACAATAATCATCAAATAAAAAATATTAGGTAACTAATAGAAGTTCGCAATATCTATTTAATTTTCTTTAAGTCTATTCGACTATTTTAAATAGACTCTCACAATTAGCCCCTAATTCTAAGACCGCAAAAATGTGATTTTCGGGCATGTTTATTAACGCAATAAACCATTAAAAGTATCAAAATCGCAGAAACTCTATTGTCTACTAGGTCCAAATTAGTTTCAAAAAATGCGCAATGGTCTGATTTGACGGATTTTTAAAACAAATTACTTTACTCATTTAAGTATTGACTTTAAGCAAAAAAAACCTAAGATACTGTAGGTATATTTAATATAGACCTATTATGCTGATAATGTCCTAGTAAATATACATTACCATAGGTACATTAATTGTTTACCATAGTTATTTTTCAAAATAGTATAATTTATAGATTTACCTACTAGTATAATACTACATTCATAATTATAATGTAGTACGTACCTATATAAGATTGAGTTTTGTTTTTCATTTCATTTTATACGAATTCAAACTAACATAAGAAACCACCTGCCATATAAATTGATCCATAACTTTATAGTAGAGTTTAACCGCTTGTCGTCTTTATGACAAATATGTAATGCTCTTTTTTTTATCAGGCACCGTTGGTCATGTTTGTTAAATAATATCCTTCTTAAATGCTTTAATTTATACGTATTTTGTAGGGGTTCCTTTTACATTATTTTACATTTAAAAAAAAATTGGAATTGTACTGTCTTGTAACTGTACACCTTGACATTAAGAAAACCCTTTGTATTACATATTTTACTTACCCAGAAAAGAAATAAATAATATAAAAGATAAAACCATAAGAACATATACATGCATACGTATAAAGAACAAAAGCAAATTTCTTTCTTACCTGTGTAACAGGGTCCTTCATAATCAGAACATCTGTGACCGTTCCAAACATATTAAAGTATTCCTTTAACTTCTCTGAAGATGTTTGCCAGCTGAGGCCGCCAACAAAAAGTTTTCCAGGTGCTGGATCTGTGCCATTGTTGTTTGGGGTTGATCTTCCTGACGATGTGGATTTCGCAGAGCTGTTGATATTTATGGCTCCATTCAGAGTATTCTGTTGCTGTTGTTGTGTCTGCTGTACTAAACAACTAACATTTTTAGTTTGTAACGGTGAATTAGCAATAGCTCCTGCGGTGATGGAACCATTTACTGCTACAGTATTATTTATTGTCGCCACTAATGCACTGTGTAATTCCCGACTATGTTGATCAATTAGTCCAGAATTCTCGATCGGGTTACTGTGGGGATAGAAAAAGGAAGATTCATCCTTTATATGATGTTGCAACATTTTGATTGTTGTTAAAGGTAGTCAGCAGCGTTTTATATTTTTTTATAGTTAAAATTATAGGTATGTAGGTATGAACTTAGTTTAACGACAAATAATCTTCTAAGTTATTTTAATTTTTCTTTTTTACAAAATTTATCTCCAAATATCTGGTTGATTATTATGTGCGATTGGCAATCGATAGCGAAAACAAAGTAATTAGAAAAAAAAAAATAATAACGTTGCCTTAGCAAAAGGTAGAGTTTCGATGTTAATATAATAAAGGTAGGTATATGTTTATCGCGCACGTCTCTTCCACCTGGTGTTTGTTTATTTCTCAATAAGTTGAATTGAATAAAAAGAACTAAATTCAGACCGGTATCAAATAAAAATCGTTGGGAGTTTCTTAAAAAAATAAAAGAGTATTTATATGACACAGCTTAGAGCATAAGTGCTGTCCTGTAAGTACGACTTGAATTTAACAACTAAAATGTTCTCCTTCGTCGGAGAACATTTCGGGAGATTTCTTTGGTAGTTAACAACAGTTTTCTTGTTTTCATATAGTGGTACGTGCAAGAAAGAGAAGGTTCTGTTTTACAAAATGTTAAATGAATATGATCAACTACGAATCAAGGAGTATCAACAAGGAAAGATAAAGGAATGACGTCATTTCATTTTGCGCACAAGTTCTTTAGACAAACTGACTGAAGGGAAAACGCAAACATCTCAATAAAATGTCAATTTGCCGGTTGTTTTGTTGTTGCATTCCCCAACTATTCACACACACTGAATTCTTTTACAAACACAGCAACATAAAGATTTTTATGGGGAAGGGGAAATGGGGATTTGATTCACCTTTCCCTATTCACTTTTCGCTGTGACCTGTGAATCCTTTTATGTCCATCTCCCTTCCTTTTTTGTTTCTTTATTTATATGGAAGGTTGAAGTGAGCAGGCTTGAGTTGCGCTTCAAACCCTAATTATTTGTATACCTGCGTCAAGTTGAAATGAACTCTGTATTCTACGATCAGCACAATTGTAGTAGACACCAGTACTACCACTTTACTTCAATTGAAGAAGATCTACTCCTTTTTTTCAAGGAAAAAATTTAAATCTATCTAGTTTGCACCATCACCAAATTAATAAAATTTACTTAATTTTAAAAATCTACTTCAATTTTACATAAATTACTACTTCTTTTTTCTGTTTTTTACTCAAGTACATAATATGTGTGTTCCTATACTTTGAATTTCTGGGATTTGTGTCCAAAACTTTTGTCAAAAAATTGTTTTTATATGAATTTTGACATAACTTTGGACTAAAATGCGCAGAAATTCAAAGGAATAGACCTAATGTAGCTCCAGAATTTCAGTTAAAGCCTAGTTTAAAGTTACTATGCGAAAAAAAAAATCAAAATTTTCAAAATAATTTTCCACCTATTCTTGCACCAAATTGTATAATATTCAAGGCAAAAAATGTTTGCCTTGCCTAAACCTCTCATTGATCATTAATTTACCCTAAATTAATAAACTATAGGCCTTAGAATGGCAAATAATTAGTTTTGGATGCAAAAACCATTTGCATGCTAATAATGCCTTGAGGTGAATATTGATTTTTTCCAAGCTTTTTTCCACTTTTTGTCGCATGCAAGACAATTGTCGGTACATTGTTTTGCATGACATTTCATGACAGTAATGGTTTCTTTCAGCATGAAACTGTAAACCAATCATGCAGGCAAACAAATAATTTTGCATTTCACCTCAATTATTTTTGACTTCCGAGAATATTTGTATATATTTTTTTGTGCGCACGGGAACTTAAATAGGCTTAAAACAAAAACAAAATTAACACAATTTTAATACCTCACGAATCTTTTGAAAAGTCCGCTTGAGTGTATGTGAATTTCGAATGTTTTTTTAAATTTCAGATTCACCCTTTTCTAATGTAGTCTGTTTGTTTATCCCCTAATTAAAATACATTTTATTGTTCTTTTTATAAAAAAAGAATTGATAAAGTACCTTAACAAAAAAAACTAAAAATTGTTATAAAACTATTATGAATATATGTAGAAATGAAGTGTTTTTTGAAATTGAAAAAAATATCAAGCCTGAAAGAATTTCCTTTTCTGTTTTTAATTTTTTTTTTTTGAATATAGATTTGAATAAAAAAAGTTCATTTTGAAACCTACTTCGATTTTTCTCAATCTTTTTTTCTTCAAATTTACTTAACTTTTTTTCTCGAAGTAGTAACGCTGGTAGACATTGATCTTTTTAATTATAATTCACTAAATGGCACATACTCGTACAAGAAACAAATTGAATCACTATTAAGGTATAAAACTATAAAAGTCAGGAGCTTATAGAAGCTAATGCCGTAAATTAGCAAAAAGTAGTCTCCCATATCGTTAATAGCCATTCCACACTATCCCATTGAGTATTAACACATGTCAAAAAGTGTGAAGATAACCATGTATAATAGTTGGAAGCAAAATATGAAATTTCATCACGCACAACTCGACAGCGCGCCCGACGCGATTTGACATATGTTAATATAAGAAAATATTTCGCAACGGTTCCAAAACCATCACAATTTCTATCCCACTTGGGGGTTTGACGTTATGGTGAAACTAATTTATTTGGATACAGAAAGTGTGGAAGGAATATATTTTCGTTCATATTTTGTCATTATATCTGACTCGTTCTACTTTTCTTGAAAATCAAGATCAAGATACATGTAAATCCACCAATATAAACAATTTTTAGCACACAAATTAGACAGTCGTATGAAATTCTTTCCCACTTAATTCTGACGTGTGTTAATACTTTGTGAGATAGTGTAGAGGCACTTTTAAGGAAAGCCACAAGACTACTACAAAAGAAATATTTGACTAGAACTGCCGTACGGCAATCATAAGTCAATCATTCTTTTTATGAAGTCAATTTACAAAGAATTGAATGTTAAGAAAAAAGAAACGCAAACAAACAAATTGATTAAACTTAAGGTAAGACGGCGCTCGACAAAATTGCACCGCAACTGAACTTCAAAATATTTTTTGAATGAAATTGATGGAGCTATATCACACTAGGCTACAACTGAAGTTCACGGCGCGCAGTGGTTCAGTTTGTATGGGAGAGCGGAAAAAAGTCTGTTTTATATGAACGGTTCAACTGATTTAAATGAAATTTGGCAAACATGTTTAGATTAGTCTTATACACATTTTGTCAAAATTTGGTTGAAAAAAAAAAATATAATTAGAAACAAAGTTATTGACATTTTCATAAAATTTGAGGGTTTTGATGTTTGTATGGGAGAGCGGAGAAAACTCTGTAAAATCTGAACTATTAAACGAATTTTAGTGAAATTTGACACACATGTTAAGATTAGTCTTATACATGCTTGGTCAAAATTTGGTCAAGAAAAAATTATTAGAAAAAAGTTCAATGACATTTTTATAAAATTTGAGGGATTTGATGTTATAGTAAAATAAAAGTTTCTTTAGTAAGATCTTAGCTTTTTATTTTGAATAAAATATTATTATTAACTATGTATATTATAAAATTATATAAATAAATAGATACATACATAAAAAAATAAATGAAAAACAATTATGAAGTAGTAATTTTTTAATGCTAAAATGAGGTTTTTAGCGTCTGCGCTGATTGGAAGTATTTTCTTTTTTGCCTGTGGCCTTAAGCCTGTTATTATTGGATCTGAGGATATGAGTAAATGATGCATCACATCTTCATTCGTCGCAATTCGGCTGCATTTTCTCGAATGAAACCTGCGGTAGGCTTTATAATCCTTACGAAACCATTTATTTCTGCCTGGAAAATTTTCCAACTTTCAACTCAATTTTCTTGAAAACAACACACGAAAAATAATATAGTTTTATGATATTTTGAATTATATGATAGAGCTTAATACAAAATAAAGAAAAGGATTAGGGATGATCCCTTATTTTTTTTTTAATTTTTCGTTAAAAGTATTACAGGTAAAAATAAAAAAGTTGTTATTTTTAAAGTTTTATTGCTTTGTTTTTGTTGTGTACTGCGTAATTTTTTATTACCTGGCTTATTAGAATAAAATCTCTTACTTATATCTATATACATAAAGGATTAATGAAAAAAGTCAGTATTGAGTTATTGAGCATTTGTGCAAGGTGTGTAAGAAAAGGTACGGGGACAAGTAATGACGGCAACACCTCCAGAAGATTTTTTGCAAATCCAACCATGACTTCAGAAATCACTGGAGTTAGTGAATCCCTAATTTGGCGGTTTGCTGTTATCCTTGAAGTAATAACGTCGAATGAAAAATTAGATTTCAAAAAATATGCAGCTTACACGTGGGAAACTGATGAACTGTTTGTTGAGAAATATAAATGGTACAATATGCCAGCAACCGTACATAAGGTTTTGATCCATGGAGAAGAAATAATTAAAAGCTGTGCATTTCCTGTTGGATCGCTCTCCGAGAAAGCCCAAGAATGCCGAAATAAGGAATATAAAGCCTACCGCAGGTTTCATTCGAGAAAATGCAGCCGAATTGCGACGAATGAAGATGTGATGCATCATATACTCATATCCTCAGATCCAATAACAACAGGTTTAAGGCAACAGGCAAAAAAGAAAATACTTCCAATTAGCGCAGACGCTAAACACTTCATTTTAGCATTATAAAATTACTACTTCATAATTGTTTTTCATTTATTTTTTGTATGTATTTATCTTTTTATTTATTTTATTTTATAATATACATAGTTAATAATATTTTATTCAAAATAAAGAGTTAAAATTTTACTTAAAAAAAACTTTTATTTAAATATAACATCAAAATAATCAAATGTTATAAAAATGTCAATAACTTTTTTTCTAATAATTTCTTCTTGACCAAATTTTGACGAAGCATGTTTAAGACTAATGTGTGTCAAATTTCATTAAAATTAGTTTAATAGTTCAGATTTTACAGACTTTTTTCCGCTCTCCCATACAAACATCAAAACCCTCAAATTTTAGAAAAATGTCAATAACTTTGTTTCTAATTATTTTTTTTCAACCAAATTTTGACCAAATATGTATAGGACTAATCTTAACATTTTTGTCAAATTTCATTTAAATCCGTTGAACCGTTCATATAAAACAGACTTTTTTCCGCTCTCCCATACAAACCGAACCACTGTGCGGCGTGGCACCATGCGGAAAAGTTGATAATCTGAATAACTTTGCCACGTCCTGAAGTTCCGCTAAGTTCCGTTGCCGCAAGTGCTGTATAGCAAACGTCACGAAACGTTTATTTTGGATGTGCGCTTTGCTTTTTTCCTTGCCACGAGGGAAGAAGAGCTTAAATTTAACTAATTATAAATTATATCGGTTAGGAAATCAAATCGTTATTTTATTGCTTGGTCTTCAATTCAAAAATAACATTACAATAGGTTCACTTATAGGCATTACTCATTTATTTATGAGTGAGGCCAACATGTACTGTAGTAAGCTGCACTTCAAAAACGGTATATCAAAAAAGTGTCGTAAAGTGCGCTGTGCAGCGCAGTTCCGCTGAAGTGCAGTTCCGTCGAGTACGGTCTTACCTTTATGCAAAGAAATATTCTTTAATTACTTATGTCGTTTTGGTTTTGACGTTCGGAATACTCCTTTTCTAGTCCATTTTCACTGCAACTACTCTGAAAACCTTCGATTGGCTATTCGGAGTACTGTTTTTGGAGTCTTTTTCTATTCCCGATTTTAAGAAGTGAATTTGGAACATACGCAAACATATACAACTTTTCGTCGTATTACTTATCAAAAGTAATAAATGCTTGAAGAAGCCATTTTGTAAAATTGCGTCAATGGGTAGTGTGTGTGTAAATTTATGTTTTTTTTATTCGATTAGAATCAAAAAGTAGTGGAATAGTCAGAAAATCCAATCGAAAACGACATTATTAAACCACGAAACTTCAATTTATTAAAAAAAAGACAAAAACTACAATAAACAAGGAGCAGTATTAATAAAAAACTGGTGTCCGATCGCTAACACACGTGTTAACTGGCACACAGATAGAGAACTTTTCTGTTTGAAAACTTTGCTTATTAAAAAAGATATGATATCTTTCCAATATTTATCACTTCACCAAATTCGCCATTTCATCAAATTGCGGAGATTTTCTAATATATGTCTCACTTGTATGCACTGCCTTACGAAGTGTACACTGGTAGTAGTAAACGGTCTTATCATACATCTGCGTGCATGTGTTTAATAAGGTATCCGTTCATTATACGTGGAATTTGGCGAGTTAAAGTTATCCGTATGTTAGTACACGTCACAGACTATTACACATTTGTTAATAAGAATTTTAAGTTAACAAATGTATGAACGTTAGCAAGTTGTTATCCGCCGTTTATTAATTTGGGAGAAGAAGTTCACAAATTGTATTACTAAATTTTCTTTTGAAAAAAATTTGCTTAGAAACACATGCATTTTAAGAAAATCATTTGATTGATAAAAAGATAAATAAATTAATAAATTGTGCACATCTACCAAAAACAAAATAAAAAAAGTAACGCTTGGGTAACCCTAGCTATTTGTATTCTGTTGTGGTCTGAAATATCACAATTTTTCACTTGTGCAACGGGTTCGCACTAAAAAGAATAATGTTGAATTCTTTTCAACCAAAAAATTGGCTTTGTCTAGAAAAAATCGATTTATTTAGAAAAAAACTCGATTTTTCTAGACAAAACCAAATCTGGGATTTGAAGCACGATTTACACGGATTAACAGACACACTAGGAAGATTTGACATTAATCTTGAGTTTGACGTGAATTTGACATATATTCCAAAGTGTCCGGCGTTCGTTTGAGTAGGTTAAAACAAATATATTATTCAAATTGTTGGAGCCGAAAACTTATTAATTTGCTTTTAATATAAATACACCTTATTGCTATTACAAACTGTTATACTATTTGAATTATATAATCTTTAAATTTAAATCTGGCGTTTAAAATTATACCAATCGCCATATTAATTATAATTTAAATTACCCTTTAGCATTTAAAATTTAACGAAAACTTCATCTATAAATACTCCGTAAGAAGATTAAATAAATCTCTACTTGTATTAAAACCCTAAGGTAAAAATTTCGTTGTTTTATGCACCATTATTGCAAATACAATTCTTGTCGCTTTTCGCTAGAATTTTTTCGATAGCCATAATTTCATACAGAAAACTAACTATAAAAAATAGTATCAATTTGTCATATCGCAATTTGGCTAGTTTCGCTTAAATATTAGTTTAAACCTTCGCTACCGTTTTTTTTAAGTGGAAGAAAAACGCATCAACCAGGACATTCCTAATTAGTCGTTATATGAAAAAAATAGAGATCCTAGGTTGACGGTCAAATAGCCTCTTGATCTTTTATTTTTTGGCGCCCAACGGGTTAAAAAGCAGTAGTTCGCACAAAATCGAATAGAAAAATTTAAGTTTTTTAATATATATATATATATGAACTGCATATACAAAAAAAAAAGTGCAAGACATCATCATATAATAAAACGGCAAACACGAATTTTGTGGCTTTATATCGTTGGAACGGAATTCTGCACCTCTGTGCAAAAAAACCAAATATTTATTAAATAATAACACTACAAAATTTAAAAAACAATGAAATAAAATTGCGTAATAAGTGCGAGCAAGAACGAGAGTGAGACCGAGCAATTATTTGTTTTTATTTGTCGTAGCCTAAATGTGACGTTTCGATTTTTTCCACTCCAACCAACCAATTTTCAAGCACTGACTGGAAAGATAACTTAAAAGTCTCATAGCTACGCTCAGTGCTGCAGAAAATAATTATAGCTCACGTTTACATGCGCGGATATCGAAGGATCGGATTCAATTTGTATCGAAATTTTGACCCAAGTTTATGACAACGAGCTGGATGGGATCAAATAATCCGTATTCAATCCGATCCAGTTCTACATGGACCTAAATCCTGATAAAATTCGGATTTTATTCTCCATATAAACAAGGTATCAGTTTTTCTTTACGCTAAAGACAGCTTTTATCGAAAAATAATATTATTAGATCTCGAGTTTCGAGATCTGGACGTACTAGTTTAAATTATTTTCTCGTCGTGATTACGGTTTCGGTTTCTTGAGTGCATGGTGTTGGTGAAGTGGAGGAAAAAGAGAAAGGATAGCCAAAAACCCTACTCAGACGTCCAAAGGGAATCTTCACCAGCTTGAGGAACACCGGAGAAATCGTGGGAGAATTGTGGGAGATAAGTATAGCATCCTAAATTTATTCAAATGTGCGTTGATGCTATGCATTCAAATTTAAAAATTCGAAATCAATATTTAAACTACGATTTAAATAATATAAAACGAACCTTAAACATGAAAGACCTGCAAATCGACCAAAATATAATACATCTATATTTAAAATAAAATCAGTTTTGCAAAAAAATTCGCTCGCTAATCAAGCACCTATCCGCATTAACTGTGGTGCTTTCACCAGAACAAATATTTTTACAATCCACAATAAAGAACATTTACGTTCCACTTTGTGTATCGTAGAAAAGCCAAAAATTGCCAAATATAATTATTTCGAACTCCTAATCCACCACACCATAGCTATCATCTCATCGTCGTTTACCCGTTTTCGAATTCTGTCGTTCTCTCAGAATCCACAATCTACATAAACCCCTTACTTCAGTACAACTATCTACATTTCGCTCACACACTAAATATTACCGCTGATTGATAGCTTTATCAGAGTTGTTGTCATCATCGTCGCGGGAGATTTTGCTGCACGATCATTGCACTGAATAAAAGCTTTGTGTTCAACTTGTTTTTTTTCGCCTTTCAATCCCTTATTGGGTTAAGCTTGAATTATAGCAATTTTAATTTATAATTTCAAATATTGCATCGCTTTAAACATCTAAGAATTTTTAAAGCTTTCTCATAGTGTTTAGTTTTAAAATCATTCGCATTGCAAATAAAAAAAAATACTAAGGTAAACATACAGAGTTGGAGCAGAGTTGCCATCTCACAACTTTTAATTGGATTTAAAATATTTTAAATATTTAAATTATTCTCGTTGATGGTTTTGTCGCTGTTAAAAGAATATTGCTTCGAATATTTTCAATGGCAACCGAACAGTTTGATTGCAAGAATTAAAGCAACAAATTTCTTTCTAAAGAAAGCATAAATTTAATGCAAATTTCTTAACGGCAACTGAGCTTGAGTGTCGACTTGGTCGATTTTATAAATTCATTCAACAACCTTGTAAAAAATGATTCAAGTTTAACAAAAATTAAAAAGTTTAACTATTTGTTATCATGTCTGATAGACCAATCTCTCGGCACAGTTTAATAATCTTTTCAAGTCACGGAAGCAAATTATCCCAAGACACTTTTTAGTCTGAAAGAGCGTTACGACAATGACTGTCTTATTTTTTGGAATACATTTCACAGCTAATTGAATTACCTGAAGTTCCCAAAGCTTCTTTTGCTTCGTTGAGGAGTTAAGTTGATAATACTTCTGCATTTTTTAGCTCGTTACTTTCGATAGGTTCGTTTGAGGATATTTGCAATGTCGTTATTATTCACATTGCTATATCGAAAGCGGACCCAGAAACACAGTCAAAATGGGAAGAACAACTCGACTATACGAAGTTGCCTGTATTGAAGGAGTGTGCAAACGTCCTTAGTGAGCGATCTTAATTCCTGGAGCTGGAAGCTAGAGATAGCAAATAAATTCGGTCGGAGCCAGCTTTTAAACCAGCTAATAAACCAAGGCCATTATCAAGCAACCATCGACCTCAAGCATCACTTGCTGGTAGCCAACGATCCTATGTCTTTTGTGGAGACAAGAGCCATTTAGTTACGAGTTGTAAAGGATTTCTGGATCGATCGGTTATGAATCGATTTTGGAAATCGAAACAATTAGGCCTCTGCTTAAACTGTTTAGGAAAGGGTCGTAAGATGTCCAAACGTCCATCTCATTATAAGTGCCAGACATGCAAATAGTCACATCACAGCCTTTTACATAGAACTCAAACTACAAACCCTATTTTTAGTGCTGATGGTCAGCAAAATCATGCTCCTAACCCTTATGCCTCAGTTGCAGTGCATTCCGCATTGGAAAGGGACCATGTTCCTGAGGGTCAAGTTATTTTAGCAACAGCGTTGGTTCTTGTTAAGGATGCATCTGGAAGTTTTCAGTTGGTTAGGGTTTCACTCGATTCAGGTTCTCACGTAAATTTTATGAATGAAAAATTTGCAAACTTGATAGAAAGAATGTTGATACCGTAAGCATTGGTACTACTGAAACGAGAATTAAGCATCAAACACAAACAACAATTCGTTCAAGGTCATTCAAATTTTTAGTCGCACCCACTGTTGCGGATTATCAACCGGAAGCAGCGCTCAACGTTTGTACTTGGAATCTGCCTGTGAACTTAGAGCTTGCAGATGCTCAAATTGATTTGTTCGAGTTGCTGGCAAGTCCTTGTACATCCGTCGCATAGAAGGTTTCTATACATTTTATGGGGAGAAAATAAAAAAGTCCCTATACAAACATATGAGTTGAACACTATCACATACGGAACATCATCTGCTCCACCTCAGGCAATTCGTTTTATAGCATTTGGCAGATAACTTTCAAGATCATTGGGGTCAAGTAGCAGCATGTCTGATTTCTATGTTGATGACATGTTTACTAGTGCAGACGATTTAGAAACTTTAACTCGAAAACGGAACGAAGTTGTTTTAAGTTTTGAGTTTTTCTGGATTTCTAAGTGGAACAGCAACCATTGTTCCTTAATCGAAAAAAACTATCAAAAAAGAAATCAAGCTTACCGAAACCAACCTAACAAGCACTTTAGGCATTGCTTGGAATCCTTGTGCTGATGAGTTTAGCTTTTCTAACAAACCTAACCGAATATAATCAAAATATACCCAAAGATCAATTCTTTCACTCTCGTCGTCAATTTTCGACCCAATAGGATTACTTAGCCCCATTATTATTCGCGCAAAAATAATTCTACAGCAGCTTTGGATAGACAAGCTTGATTGATTCCAGTAGCAGTTAATACTGAGTGGCGTCAATTCATAGAAGTCCTTCATTCGCTTAAAAATCTTATGGTTTATCGATACGTTTTTTTTTTGGAAAACAAACAAAGCTTCGAAGTCCGTGGGTTCACAAATGCATCTATGAAGGCGTATGGATGCTGCATCTATCTGAAAAGTACGGATTCATGTGAGTCAGTAAATGTAAACTATTAGTCACCAAATCCCGAGTTGCACCTGCGAAAAAAAATAACTACCTCGCTTAGAACTCTGCGCAGCACATCTTTAAGCAAAACTCTGGGTAAAAATTCAAAGTGTAATTGGTACAAATTCTGCGATTGTTATTCACTGGATTTATATCCATTCTACGAAATTAAATACTCTGTTTGTAATAGAGTAGCTGAAATCCAAAACATAACGAAGGAGGTGGTTTGGAAACATGTCCCAACCCTTGACAACCCAGCAAATATAGTCTCTCGTGGATGTCCAGTGGAGGAGCTAAAGGACTTAATTTGGTTGAAAGGCCCAGCATTTTTAATCGAAGATGAGGAAAAACTTCATCAGGAATTCCACCTGCTTCAGATGAACTTGCGTTGGAAAAAATAAAAACCGGTTTGAGCTGCTTTATAAAGGAACAAGACTATTATCTTCATTTAATAGATCGAGTTAGCTCCTACACCAAAATTGTTAGAATCTTTGGATATGATGCCCGGTACCTCAATCGATTGAGGAAAATAGCGCATCAAAGTAATTATCTGACAGTTGAGGAGTTGAATTATTCATTACTTATCATAGTCAACATCTTACAAATGAAAGATTTTGCAAAGGAAATTGAAGCAATCAAGTCAAAATCAAAAATCAAAGGAGCAATACAGTGGTTGAGTCCTTTTATCGAAGATAGAAATGGTTTACTTTTGTTGAGAGTTGGTGGAAGATTGAAGCTACTTATCTGAGGAAAGTAAGCATCCGTTATCACTTCCAAACGATTGTGAATTTAGCAAAGGATTCATTCTACATCGACACTATTCAAACTACCATGCAGGTCCAAAAGCTCTGGTAGCTTTATTCAGGCAAAGATTGGATAACAAATGTTAGACATTTGGTACAAAGGACGGTTCGAAAGTGTGTTTATTATGCAAGATATTGACCAAAATTATACGAGCAGGTAATGGAAGATTTGCTTTCAGAAAGTTTAACTTCATCACGTCCGTTTTATGCTGGGAGTGGACTTTTGTGGACCTCTATTTTTTCCTACTACAAAATTCGAGGTAAAATGCCTTACAAAACTTATGTTGCTTCTCTTCTAAAGCAGTCTACTTTCAGTCAGCAGTTCGCAGTCCGAAGCAGTGTCGGACCTTTCATCGTAGAGGTCTCCCTAGAGATATTCATGTGACAACGCCACAAACTTTGTTGGTGCACAGTCCAAACTAAAAGAACAATGCGATATGTTGTTCAAAAAAGCAAATCAAGAAAATATTATAAATTTCTATTCTATTCAAACCATAAATTTCTATTTCCCTCCAAGGTCATGCAAAGTGGGCCACGTCAAGCCCAAATATTGCAATTGGTAGTCTAGCCATCATCCATGACTTACCGCCCAAAAAGTGGATTTTGGGAAAGGTCACAAAAATTATCAATGGTCCTGACGGTCGTATCAGAGTTGTCGATGTGAGGACATCACGAGGAGAATTTCGAAGACCAATTCGCAAACTAGCAGCGATTCCATCTTGAAAGGAAGTCCTTCCAAAGGAGGTGAAATGTTGGAGCCGAGAACTTATTAATTTGCTTTTAATATAAATTCACCTTGCTATTACAAACTGATATACTATTTTAATTATATAATCTTTAAATTTAAATCTGGCGCTTAAAATTATACCAGTCGCCATATTAATTGTAATTTAAATTCGACTTTTAACTTTCTCTCATTTAAAACTTAACGAAAACTTAATCTATAAGTACTGTGTAAAAACAATTAATAAATCTCTTCTTGTATTAAAACCCTAAGGGGGAAATCTCGTTGTTTTTATTGTTCTCGCAAATACAGTTTTTGCCCTTTTCGCTAGAAATTTATGGTTTTTTTGATAGCCATAATTTCATACAAAAAATCAACTATAAAAAATAGTATCTATTTGTTCTATCGCAATTTGACTAGTTTCGCAAATTTTCGCTTGAATATTAGTTTCAACTTTCACTACCGTTTTTCTTAAGTCGAAGAAAAACGCATCAACCAGGACCTTCCTATCCTAGTCGTTATATGGGTCGTTGACGGTCAAATAGCCTTTTGATCGTTCAAATGGTTTTAATTGATCAAAAAATAGTGAATAATTAATAAAGAGTTATCAAAATAGAAATAAACTTCGATTCCAAGTGCCCAAACTCGATTTGTGATAAGAAGCGCACGTTCGCCGATTGTTCCTTGATTGATGTGTTTATTGATGGATTTTGGAATGTTTTTTTTTTACTATAAAAGACTCGCAACTAATTTTGTTCAATTTTGCAACTTTTCTCGGAAATATATTTGCTTTTAATCGTACAAATTGAAGCGAGTAGCCTATGAATTTGTACACTGAGAAAAGAAATCATATATCATATCAATTTATCAAAAAGTGAATCAAACTCTTTTTTTTATGATACTGGAAACATCACCTCAACATTTTTAAGGTAAATTACATAATATAATGCCAAAAAACTGAAATTTCCTTTTACATCTTCATATCAGTTCATAATGTCAAAATCAAATTTTTAATTTCACGATCATTTAGATAATGCAATTATAAGATTGAAGATTTTATAATATCAACTTGATGCACAAGATGTTAAATATTTTAACATGTCAATCTCTGTTGGTTGAACAGACCTAACCATTGTAGTTGTAGCGTTAGTACCTCTGGAATAACCTTCAGTGCAGTTTGTTATAAATTATAGCGAAGAGTAAAACCAAAAATAAACTAAATAATATAATAAAAAATAGAAAGTTTTTTAATGTTTTCGAATTAATAAAATCTGTACATACATATGTAGATAAATTTTGATTGATCAATAAAATAAAATTTAATATTGTGTGTTTAATTTTGCTGCTATTGAGAACAAAATAGAAATGAAAATGAAATGAAAATTTTTTCGTAGTGATATGATTTCTTAGCACAAAATATTAATTTAACATTTTAAATGTTAAATTGATATTTTTAAATATCAAATTTATGTGAGAAATTTAATAATTTTTGTGTTGTTTTAACATTATATTAAATACGAGTATTATGAGTGTATGTTATGTTGTTTTACAAATTTCTCAGAATCGACTGATCACATTGAAAAACTTTTCGGCTATTTACATACAAAAATTTATCAAAATCACTTCGGTAGTTTAAAAGATAAGACCAAAATGATTTATAAGTGGGTTTATATTTGAGAACCAAAACTCGTCATATCCACCAAAAATTGTGATTTTGATGCATGATGCAGATTTGTTAAGCTTGGCAAATTGAATAGTTTTAAAGGAAAATTTAACAGCCTTTCCCCTCCAATCCTCTTTTATATTGATGTCAAATATTATAATTGTTTTAAAAACTCTCCGTATCCACAGTGCGATTTACATCAGAGCTTTCCATATCCATTGTTTGCAAAAGGTTATTGCTTTCAAAACTCTTCTTATCCATTATATAAGTTATCAATTATGTCATAAAAGAAGGAACTAAAACGTTCATGAGTTTTTTATTGTTTGAACATTAAAAAGGGTAATTAAAGATGGGAAAGTAGTGTAGTGCTATTATATTAAAAGGTGCAATTGAGAGAGGGGGTGGTGGTATGGAAACTGACCATATACAATCATTTGTAGAAAAACTCTTCATATATTATCATATTATCATCATATTTCAAACGGAACTTTCAATATATATTTGCTCTGAATCCTAACGTATAGATTTAAAAATCTTTTATTATACAAAATAGAATCTTTTCTAGGAACTACTCGTATCATTTAGCCTCATTTAGATTTTCTCTATTTGTACAAAATGAATATTTTGGATAGAACGAGTTTTGGTTCTCATCTACTCATTTATATACTGGCTGTACATCTGCCCGAAAAATCAAAAGTGAAAATTTCGTGATATTAAAATTCGTCAGTGGACGAGAGCAAATTTAAGATTTTTGGTTCAAGACAGCCACCAAGAATATGGCAACTGAGAAACGCAGAATTTAGTAGGTTTCTTTGCAAAAAGCACGGAGGAAAATTGGCCATGGTGTGGGGGTGAATGGCGTCTTTTGGAGTTGGAAACCTCGTCTTAATTGAAAGCACTTTGATGAATGAAGATTATCTATATATTTTAAGAAACAATTAGCCGTGTTATGTTGTGAAACTGGGGGCGTAAACTGAGTCATGGGTCTTTCAACAAGACAATGACCCCAAGCACACAAGGAATGGTTACTTCATATATAGAAGATTTTCCACGATCCTCCGTCTTAGAGCTCTTCGAGAGTTTGTGAGATTATCTGGATAAACAGATTCAAAAATGAATATATTAAGCTAAGATGCACAAAATTCAATTTAATTTAAAGAGTTTGAAAAAATACCAGCCGAATCGGCAAGGAAGCTAGTAGAATCAATCCCCAGACTCTTCCCTTATGTCCTTGGGACAAATAAGAAGCAGACAAAGTAATGGTTTTAAGTTTTTCGCTTTAATATAATAGTGTAAACTAGTGTTTGAAGCCATACAAATGAAGTATTTTTGTTATTTTTTTATTGAATTATTTATATAACATATTTTGATAAGTTTTGTATGGCAATTCATTTAAGGCAACCCGTTTTAAAAAAACAAGAAAATTCTTTTTTATAAAAGATCGAATCTATTTGCTTCAACAGAGTTACAAAAATGCAGTTCAAAGCTGTACACTTTTTTTTATATATCGACTTTCTTGAAATAATTGTACCTTCAGTGTAAAATAAATAAACAAAAGAAATCATTTTTTTAAATTTATAAAAAAAAAAATATACATAATCAATAATTATGTAAGGCCACAAAACGAATAAGTAATTTTTCTTAAAAAATAAATTAAAACTTTTGTGAGAATTTTCAAGTTGCGTAGTTTTCTTAGCACTTTTTGTTTAGCAAAATTTGTATCTATTTGCAAAAAATGTATATCCTAACGACTTTCACATTTGTACTATAACAACTCTCGAATGAACTATAACGACTGCTACTGAGTGCTTTGGTGAGCTTTAGAACTTCCAACACTAAACGTCACAATGAAAGCTTTGGAAAGGGAAATTTCCCCTATGGAAAGCTCTAGAATCAAATACTGGAACCTTATAGCTTTTTCGGGAACCTGTGTGAAAAGTATAAAACCATGTCTGGCCGGCAGGGGACGCAGTTTATTTTTAATCGTTAAAGGGTAAGGTTGATTGTAATAAAAGTAAAGTTAGTGAATTAATTTCAGTGGTAAACAGTAAATTCTTTTGTAGTAAGAAAAGTAAAGTGTTTTATTTTGTGAAATAAATAAGTGAAGAATTTAAATAAAGGGAATATATTTTACTAACGAACCTGAGAAAATACTTAAATATATATGTACCAGCGCAAACCTTGAGTTCTACAGAAATCATAGCAACTCCATTTAATCTTCGAATATGACCCAAGTAGACCGAAAATATTTTTTATATTGATGGACCAAATTTTGTTTTTTATTTTTATAAATTTCAAAACGATTGAAGGAGAAATACTACCTAAAATCTTACCATAAGAATGTCAACCCCTCTTAAAGTTATAATCCATGTATGTATGAGCTCTCGTGAGTTAAAATAGTCTCGAGGTGTAACTGTTCTATCATCTTTAATTATTGACACTTTGTATCGGTGTTCGAATTCGTTCAAAATAGGTTTTTAAATTTTGTTCTTTTATTTTTCAGCTTTATGAGCTACTGAAGAGCCTTTTTTTATTAATAGCTATATCGATTATGTTTAATTTATGCCTCGATCAATTACGAAGTTCATAAAATTATTTCTTAGTAGTCGTTAACCGCCTTAAATTTTCAATTTTTCCGCCCGGGGCAAAATGCCCGGCTCGCCTCTCCTATGAATAGGGACAAGCTCCCACGATTTTTCCAGATGTTGGCGTTCTGTTTCACAACTCTTTCAGTTCCTTCGTCTATTTGGTACTAAACTGCGTTGCCACTGATCGAAAAATGTTTTCTAAGTATATTTAAAAAAAAAATGCAAATATCAACTCACTTTTTGTTCTAACTTTTCGACGAAGTGAATAAACGGGAGCGTATCAGCATTGTCTTATCCTGATAACTCCCTTTTTTCGAACTCATATTTCAATCTTAATGATTTAATAAAAATTCTTTTTATATGCAGGCTTTGTCCAAAAAAAAAGGAAGATATAAGTAAAAAATCATTTGTTGATTAAGAGATATTTCAATAATATACCGGAACTAGTTGTCCAAGCCTTGACTAAAGTGACATTTAATTTAATAGAATAAAGCGTGGTTTTTACTTTTCAACTGAATTTATGAGGCAAACATGTTCGAATTGCTTTTACACTTTCCGACCACATCATTATCAATTATTTACTTTTCAACTGAATTTATGAGGCAAACATGTTCGAATTTCTTTTACACTTTTTGATGTTCAAAGGGTAGACACGGTGCATTCAAGAGGACACAAGCGTCCACAAGCTTTTTTACATAGCGAACCTCTGTCTATCAACTCCTACTCTCACCTCCCCGTGGTGAACATCGGGTGCCTAGTACCTTTAGCTGAAGATGGGGTTCCAATCCCTGTGGACGGTTTTAGGCGGCAGCAAACGAGAGAGGGGGGGAGGAGTGTTCCCATCAAGGCACTTCTCCTTTATCCAGGCGACAGCGGAAGAATTCCCCAGATGGAATCAACGGTGGCGTCTACAGTTCCAGTTAGGTTGAACTACTTAGTGAACACCTTATATGGGCAACTACGACATATTCGTAGCTCAGGCCTATAAGGAGCGGTTTACCGGCTCCCCACCCTTGGAGTTATATTAAGGGTCTGGCCCTCCAGGTCGGGGGTTGTGCGTCGGGGTAACTTCCCTACCACGGAAAACAACAACGGTTCCGAAAAAAACAACAAGCCTCGGATATGGATGATCTTAATGTTGACGACCCCAGCAAACGAAACAAGGACAATGAATTTCGGATCTGCACGTGGAATGTCCGGACCTTAAACAGACCACGTGCAGCCGAACAATTAGTGGAGAACCTGGATAGGCTAAAGGCTGATATAACAGCCATCCAGGAAGTTCGATGGGATGGAGAGGGCATACGAAGGATGAAGTCGTGTGACATCTACTTCGGTGAGTGCTGCAAGGAGCAGGGTCAGCGGCTCTTTGGTTGTGGTTTTGTGGTAAGGGGAAGACTTAGGCAAGAAGTCTTGGGCTTCAGAAATGTAAGCGAGCGCCTGGCCACAATCTGCATCAAAGCTAAATTCAAAAACATTACGTTGATCTGTGCCCACGCCCCAACGGAAGACAAAGATGACTCAACCAAGGAAGACTTCTACGAGCTCGTCGAGAGTACGTATGATAGGTGCCCAAAGTACGACGTCAAGATCATTCTTGGCGACTTCAACGCCAAAATCGGAAAGGAGGGCATCTTTGGTTCGATAGTCGGAGGACACAGCCTGCACGACAACACTTCCGGTAACGGACTCAGGCTGATTGACTTTGCGGCGGGGCGGAATGCCATCATAGCTAGCACTCGATTCCCACACCTCAATATACACAAAGGTACCTGGCGGTCTCCAGATCAACGAACCGTCAACCAGATTGATCATATTGCGATAGACGCCAGACATGCTTCCAGTATCCTGGACGTCCGAACGTTCCGAGGGGCCAACATTGACTCGGACCATTACTTGGTTGTAGCCCAACTACGTATGCTGATATCTATGACGCCACAATACCGAACGGATGCTGTGAAAAGATTTGATGTCGCAAAGCTAAAATCGCAAGAGATCGCTAGGACCTTTGCGGACCGAGTCTCCCGTAACCTTTCAGCAGCTCCGCCACCAGCACAAACTGCAGAGGACCAGTGGAAACACTGTCAACAAGCCATCAGAAGTGCCGCCACTGATGTGCTGGGTTTCACTAGGCGACCACAACGAAACCCCTGGTTCGATGAAGAATGCCGGATGGCGCATGCAGCTAAAAACGAGGCATGCAGTCAATGTTGCAAACTAGAACCAGAGCTGCTGAGAGGGCAGCCCGTGAGCTCTACGGGCAAAAACGAAAGGAGGAACGCCGACTTCTCAGAAGGAAAAAGAGAGAGCATGAGAAGCGGGCGGTCGAGTCTACTGAGGACTGTTGCGACAGGGGGGACGTTCGAAAGTTCTACCGAAGGGTGAGGCAATCTACCCAGGGTTACAAGGCTAGAACGGAAGCCTGCCGAGACGAGAGTGGGAATATGGTGGTAGACACACAGTCGGTGCTGAGGATCTGGAAAAAACACTTTTCTAGACTGCTAAATGGCAATGACAGTCCAAATTCCGCTGTGAGGCAGAATAATCCATTCAACCTGGACGACGATGGTAAAAATTTGCGTTCACCCGACCTAAATGAAGTGCGGTTAGCGCTAGCTAAGCTTAAGGCTTTCAAGGCTGCTGGTGCAGATGGCCTGCCAGCCGAGCTATTCAAAGCAGGGGGAGATGACTTGGTAGGGAGTATACACCAACTTATTTTCAAAATTTGGTCGGAAGAAAGTATGCCCGATGAATGGAACCTCGGTATAGTGTGCCCCATCCACAAGAAAGGAGATGCTCTGAATTGTTCCAACTACAAAGGTATAAGTCTCCTCAACGTCGCATACAAAATGTCATCTGTCATCTTTACTGTGTGATCGCTTAAAACCATTTGTCAACGATCTGATCGGCCCCTATCAGTGTGGTTTTAGGCCCGGCAAATCAACCGTCGATCAAATGTTCACACTCCGACAGATTTTGGAAAAAACCCAGGAGTTTCAAATCGATACACACCATCTCTTTATCGATTTCAAAGTCGCGTATGATAGCGTAAACAGAGACGAGCTGTACAGAGCCATGTCGCATCTCGGCATCCCTGCTAAACTCGTACGCCTATGCAGGATGACGATGGAGAAATCTCGCTGCTCCGTCAAAGTCGGTAAGAACACCACCGAACACACCCCTTTGATGTCGAGAAAGGTTTGAGGCAAGGCGATGCATTATCATGCAACCTCTTTAACATAGCACTTGAAGCAATTGTACGCAACTCGCAAGTCAACAACCGAGGTACAATTTTTCAAAAGTCCGTTCAGCTACTTGCTTATGCAGATGATATTGACATCATGGGAAGAACGAAGCGAGCTGTTACCGGCGCGTTTGCAAGTATTGAATCGGAGGCGGCGAAAATGGGTTTGGCTGTTAATGAGGACAAAACGAAGTATATGCTGTCATCGAGAAAGGAATCTCAACATCGGGCGACTCGGGCAAAACGTCACGATGGATAGGTACAACTTCGAAGTTGTCAAGGACTTTGTCTACCTGGGCTCCACTATTACATCGCAAAATGACATCAGTGCAGAAATCAAACGAAGAATTACTCTGGCCAATCGATGTTTCTTCGGGCTAAGAAGGCATTTGAGTAGTAAAGCCCTCTCTCAAAGAACCAATGAGACTTTATATAAGACCCTTATCATCCCGGTCCTGCTGTACGGGACAGAAGCATGGACTCTGTCAAAAACGGATGAGAGTCTGCTTGGGTGCTTTGAAAGGAAAATCCTTCGGGTGATCTTCGGTCCAGTCTGTATCGATGGAGTATGGAGGAGAAGATTTAATAATGAGCTCTACGGGCTATACAGCGACGTCGACCTGGTCAAAAAGCTGAAAATACAGCGGCTGAGATGGCTGGGTCACGTGGAGCGTATGGACACCTACGCACCAGCCCGACGAGTCTTCGAATCCACCCCTGATGGTCTGCGCAGCAGAGGAAGACCCCACCTAAGGTGGCGCACACAAGTGGAGAGCGACCTCAACCAACTTGGAGTGCGTAACTGGAGGCAGTTAGCTAGGGACCGAGCTGGCTGGAGGGGCTTGTTGGTTGAGGCCGTAGTCCATCCTGGACTGTGAGCGCCATCTAAAGTAAAGTAAGTAAGTAAAGCGTGTTTTTTAAAACTTATTTGACCCACACATTAATATAATGTTGTTGAACTATATATCTTTATATATAGTACAGATATGCAAATAAAGCTCTACCGCACGACAACGGTTTAAAGTCTCCCTGTTATCTACTACTGCAGTAACAAGAAGTTAAGCCAAAATGTACATAGTTGCTTAGTATTTGCTCAATACGTTAAAAAACATAAAAATAAAATGCATGCATTTAAAAACATTTATATTTACAACTTGTTTTGATGACAAAAGCGGGATAGTAAGAAAGGGGATTATAAAAACAGAATAATAAGAATCGGGATTATAAAATAGCGGGATTATAATAAACGTGATTATAAAAAGCAGGATTTAAAAGACGGGATTATAAAAAACAGGATAGTTAAAAGCGGGATATCGTACCCAACCCGAATAAACGATGCTTTCTACAATTTTAAATTAAATTTGTTAAAATTGTAAAATTTCGCATTTTATACTACCCACTCGACGAAACTTATGAAAGATATGTATGTCAAAATTCACGACTATTTGATTTGTAGTTTTCTATTCACAGCTCATGATGCAAGGCACTAATAGAGTGGGTTTAAGGAGTAATAAGATTGACTGCATTTAAAAGACAGAATTGCAAAATTAATTGTGGTTTTAATTTTGTTGAATGAGAATTTTTTTCGTAGAACCAAAAAGTATTTTTGAAATGCATTAGTGCAATAGATATACTGCCATTGCGGCAACGCTGGTCTTAATGTGCCATCTACCTTTGAATGCAAACTGAAAAGGACAGCAATAAACTATGAAGAGGAAAGAGACAGAAAACGGACGTGATAGGTCGTTTCATGTAAACATTTCACCAGATTTAGGGAAAAATCGGGTCATGTAAATACCGACTAACAATATAACGTTATAACATCGTTCCTAAATGCATTTTGGAGTGTCAAATAGTTACGATTTGTAACTATTTCCAACTCATGTCCACTACATGAGTTGAAGTTATTGATCAGTCAAAGTGCATATGTGAACCAATTCGTTTAGAAAACAAACCAAATTTTTGTTAGTTTTGATAAAGTTTACAGAAAAAATAATAATTGAAATGGAGTTCGTGTCAATTGTAAGCAATAAAGGAAAATTTATGTTGCAGAAATAATAATCCCAATAAAATTGTTTTTATTCGTTCATTGTTAATGTGTCGATACATAAACAATATCTAACAACGTTTCGTTCCAAAATGAAATTTTAACAATCCTAACAAAGTGCAGCAATGACACTTCAACAATTTTTTTGACATAACAACAAGATTTTAGATTAGATTAGAATAGACTTTATTCGCATATTGAATTATAACGGCTATATTAATAAAAAACTGGTATTTGCTCTTTAACACACGTGTTAACTGACTCACGGATAGACAACTTGTCCGTTTGAAAACTTTTATTATAAAAAAAATATATTCCAGTATTTATCACTTCACCAAATTCACCACTTCGTAAGGCGGTGGGGATTTTCTAGTACATGTTTCACATGCATGTGCACTGCCTTACGAAGTGTATACTAGTAGTAGTAAACTGTCCTATCACACGTCTGCGTGTATGTATTAATAAGTTATCCGCAGGGCCGGCCCGAGCATATTTAGCGCCCTTTGCAAGTTTCATCTTTAGAGCCCCTCAATTGCAGTTACTGGTGGAAGAAGACATTTCCTCAGTTCTTGCGATTTTTTAACGAGGTATCAAAAAGAGACGAATGAGGTTTCCCGGAAGAAGCTACCAAAATCGTGCACTTTGAAAAGATTTTGTGATGTACGTTTTTTACTGTGATGGGTGTTAATAAGAAGGTATGCATTGACTATATTTTTTTTAATAGTAGATTAAAGGGTGTTTTTTTGAAGGGTGGGTTTTTAAGAAGAAATAAAACGCATATAATTTAATGTTATGGCCAACAATTTAGCTTTATTATAAAGATAAGGGTTTGCTTTTATGTTCTTATTTTGGGCAAGTGGCCGTCGCGGCTGGCTCGAATAAATTCCAGCTGAGGCCCAATTTTTATTACCCTTTGAAGAAATTGGGGTCGTTTTTCAGCAAAAAGAATGAAGAATAAAAACGTAAATAATAGAAAATTTATTATTTTAGTTTTTGTTTTAGTGGACTTTTGAATATAAATTCAATTTAAAGTTATTGCGACCTTTAGTCCAAATGCGTTTCGCCCAGGTACAACAATTGGGCTCATCAGTTAGATGTTGTTGTACCCTTCTAAGACGCATAATTTTAGTCGATGGTTACCGACACATATTAAATAAACAGCACAAATGCACTATCGTTTGTCAGCAATAATTCACTGAATATTCTCTTCCAAAGCGTCAATCGTCACGGCCTTATCCGCGTAGACAAGCGACTTAACATAACCTCCCAAAAACTAGTCCAGTGGTTTTAAATCACACGATCTTGAAGGCCACGCCACAGGCCCAACACACGAAATAATACGCTCACGTTTCCTTCAATAAATTGATTGTTTCGCGATGCATCGCGCTAATCGAATTATTTTGGTTGATTTTCAAACGTTGTTTAGCAGTAAGTCTATTCATTATGAAATGGCATACCAAACTAAGCATAAATCAAGTGACAGCTGTCAAAAAGACCAACTCTGAAATATTTATTCCCAGATTGAAAAGCACGCGTCTAAAAAAAAACACTCTTTATACATTCAAATGTATATCTGTCTTTAAATTCAGAATAATCTGGTCTGATCAATATTGGTGTGAGCTATTAAAAAGAAGTGAAAATTAAAAAAGTATTTAAGTAGTGGTTTCGAGGAAGTGGATTTTTTAATGATTGCTCAAGGCGCCCATTGGGCTTAGCGCCCTGCGCATTAGCACCGCTTGCACGTATAGCTTGTCCAGCTCTGTCCAGCTTGTCCAGACTTACTCATTTGTTTATAAGAATTACAAGTTAGCAAATGTGTAAACGCTAGCACGTTGTTATCAGCCGTTTATTAATATAGGGGTAACTTTACAATTATAAGATTACAAGTCTTACGACCTGGTTTTTAAAATACAATAATTCAATTGATAAATAACAGCAATTTTTTTTTATAAACAAGAATGAATTTAAAAAAGGAAAAATTGAATTTTATTCAAAAAGTATGGATGAATATGAATATAAAAAAGATAATTCAATTAAAAGCTTCCTGATTTGATTCTATTTCTATTCTTCCTTTTTTCTTGAACTTAGTGCTTTATATTGTTTATTTGATTCAACTTACTATTGCCTAAAACGTTCGACACATTCATTGTCGAACCATTTTTCATTGTACTTAAGGGCTTTTACGAAGTGTGATTGAATTGGGTGAGCTTTTTTTATAATAACTTGCAATTCTTCTATACAGGGGAATTGAGATACTTCTTTCAGAGAAATTAATTCACTATTTAAATTTCGTTGGTACCTTTGATAAAAGTTATAATCCATTTCAATTTTGGAGACAAGTTTAGGTTGGCCTCGTTTAAAGAAGCGAATATAGTTATTACTGCTCAAAGTTATTATTAGTGGAATGTGTTCCGAAAATGTTTTGACTCCAGCTGAAAAATCCACAATTAGATTTAGCCAAGATTCTGCAGTTAAACAGTAATCTATAGCCGATTGTCCTCATGGCAAAAGATATCGCCATAATTTTTTTATCTTGAAAGAAATTTCCAAGGCTATGAAAATGGAGAGTTTCAAACAAAATAATCACAGAGCATTTCAGAATTTGCTATTGAAATAAGAAGTTTTAGTTAAGGTGATTAGCATAATTGGTATTTTAATTTACAAAAGTCAAAAGTCAATACCTGGAGTAGTCTGAGAGAAATTTAAGTGAAACAGTAGGCAAAAAAGGAAGTAAACCAGTTTGGGAGAAACAATGGGGAAAAAGATTTTTTTTATGAAATATTTTTTTATTTCTGATATATATGACGTACTAAAAATATAATACAAACATTAGATTTCTTGGAAACTATCGTTTAAGGCGCCAGTTAAAGTTATCATTGAAACTTATCATTGGAAATTTTAATGAAAGATTTTGAGACTTCTTGAAAGCAAAATTATTTATTTTTTGGATGGACGAAACAAGCTTAAAACTTATTTCATACTTTCCAGATGAAATGACTTTTAAATATAAACGATTTTCTTTTCAAAATGCCTTAAAATTGAAAAACAAAATTTTCAATGTTTCCGTGATAGCTATTACTGGCGCCTAAGTCCGGGTTAATGTGTAAGGTCATCATTTCTGGAGAATATTATGTCTTCAGATCTTTTTGGTTTCTTAAATGCCTTAGGGAAGAAACAAGTGGATCCGATAAAGCTTTTGGGCATATTTTAGTAATAAATGCATATTTTATGTGTATATTTTCAAAATCGTAGCCAAATTTCAACTAATGCAATTTAAAAAAGAATATGAAGACATTTTGAAGTTCTTCTGTTTAGTAAAGTAACTGAATATAATTCAAGTTAAAATTTGGAGTTGATCTCATTTGAACTTTAAACTTGAACAAACAAATTTAACTTAAATGAAAAAGATGGAATAGAATTAATTTATTTATTTCAGAAAGTATTGTTTTATACCATTTACTTCTTGATCTTATTCATTAATTCTGATGCAATGCCGAAAGTAATGGCATTCATGGCTGCTAAATTTCAAAAATATATCTCAAACAAACTCAATATTTTCAAAAGTAACAGAAAAGCACATCAATGCACCAATAGCTCTTCCTTAGACTTTTGAACAAAATTGGCACTGTCAAATTTTAATGATTCTCTCAAATCCGGAAAAAATATGGAACGTTTAGGTGGCATCATCTTTGTTTACATTTATCTAACATCTAACTTATGTCAACCTTGTATATCTAACCGACCAAACAATTTCTAGGCACAAAGATTTCTTGCGCAGAATTTGTCAGGAAAGGGGAATGCTTTAATCTCTCATGACCACTCTTACAAACTCAATTTTTGATGTGCGAACTGTGATGCAGGAATTGGACAGTAATTGGTGACAAATGCTAACAATTGGCAGTTTTTGTCAAAATATATAGCAAAATTTATACATGCGGTTTCGCCTTTAGGGCTGATTTAATTTCCCAAAAATAAAATTTGTTTGAAACTTTTGTTTTGGAATTAGGGAATAAGTTCCTACTTTAGATCTGATTTTTACTGTATTTTCAATTTTTATTTGGTTAAATTTTGTATAGTTTTTCATTAAATTTTAAAACTTTCTTAAGAGCATATTTATACTTATTAAGCGAATATTTGATCATTTTTTGTGCATATTGTATGTGCATATTTCGTGTTTTTTAAGGACATAAAAATCCGAGCCCTGCTTATCACTAAGGCATCAGAGAGATGTTCAGTACTTATCTCCTTTATAGAACTGATTAGTTTTTTAACCTTGCGCACTCATCAACTGGCTTCCTCGGCCTACCTCTTAATGACAATCGTTTCCTCTGCTTGTCCGGTATTGATATAGAGAGATGAAGAAAGCCATTCCTGATTCCTCATTCTTTTAAAAATTTTATTTCGATCTATGGGCTGTGATCCATTTTGTTTAAGGTTATAAAAAAATGTTGTTAATTTTGTGCCAATTACCAATAAATTTTCATCGGATATTTGATATATATACTTGATATATAGACTTAACAATTCCTAACGTTGACAAAAAGTTCAAACAAACTGTTGTATGGTATATCAATTTTAAATAATTTTTTGTATGCAACTGCTTAACCACTCGTTTAAGTTTTAAATGATAATCTCATCCGAATGCTTCCTCTCTTTATTATACCTTTAAGATAAACAGCTGCACTAAAAAGTATTCTAATCATTTTAACACTCAGTCTTCCAATAAACATTAAATATTCACCTCTATTAGTGAATTCGGCGAATGAGCTTTAGCCACCATTAAACTCATTTTCGAGATTTTAGCTATTCGTTAATTCGCGATAGAAAATTGAACGAATGTAGGTAACCTGCATCACCGAAATTTTGTTCAACTAATTTGATATAAGTGAAACCGCAAACCATTCGCTCTCCATACAAACTTTTCCATTTTACATTCGCACCAATTGTGTTGCGAATCTGCTATTGTTTTTCATTATTCCCTAGAAAATCATCATGAATATCAAAAACTGTAACCTAAAACTTAAAATTCTGAATGTTAAAGTAAAGTATAATTAAAGTAAAGTATAATTAAAGTAAAGTATAATTAAAGTAAAGTATTTAACATTCATTTTAAAGAAATAAATTGCTTACAATTTTAACATGGTGTTCAGACAGATTTCACATGAGGCGACTTATTTTGACGTGAGGCCTGTCTGAACACCCTCTGAGGTTTTGGAAATGTCAATAAATGACAGAAGTGATACTATACCCTTCAAGCAAATTCAGTGATCCACTTTGTCGGTTCTTCTTGGATCCTTAAAAAAATTAGTCTCACACAGGGATTTTATTTTTTTCCTACTTGTTTTTTTTTTGTTTATTTTTGTACAGGGTGGCGCACCAATTGTGCTACAATAAGAAATTCAAATAACTTTTTTTTTAATCGATGTATTTCATTTATTTTTTTTTATTGGTTAGAAAATTAAATTTTATTTTAAATAGTTAGTTGTTTTTAAAGATTATAGACCGCAAATAACCTCCACGCTCTCCCACGCATATGCGGCACCTGATCAAAAAATTTTTCATTGCGGCCTGAAGAGTTGAAGTTGGGATCGCCTCAATTATTGTCGTTATGGACTGCTTTAATTCAGTTAAATTCCTGGGCTTCGTTTTATACACCTCTTGCTTGACATAACCCCATAAAAAGAAGTCTGTAGCAGTCAGGTCAGGTGACCTTGGGGGCCAGCGAAGAGTGGAGTTCCTAGAAATTAATTTGTTTGCGAATTTTTTGTTTAGCTCCGCCATAACTGGTCTGGCTATATGTGCAGTTGCTCCATCTTGCTGAAACCAAACGCTGTTGAATGGTATACGTCTTCGGCGCAGTTCTGGGTAAAAAAACTCCTTCAACATCTTTAAATAACAGTCCCCATTGACAGTAACGGTTACACCGTTTTCTTCAAAGAAGTACGGCCCGACAATACACCTTGATGAAACTGCGCACCACACAGTGACTCGTTCTGGGTGCAGTTCCGTCTCATGGAGCATTTCTGGATTAGACTCATTCCATATACGGCAATTTTGCTTGTTTACATTGCCGTTAAGATCAAAATGGGCCTCATCAGACATGAACAAACAATTGATCAATGTGTTGTCTTCTTCGGCCATTGATATCATTTTTTGGCAAAATTCCAGGCGAACAGGCAAATCCTGAGGGTTTAACTTGCTAGTAATTTGGACTTTGTACGGAAACATGTTTAAATCGTCATGAAGTATCCGTTGTAGTGACCGTCTACTAACTCCAATTTGCCCCGATAAGTTTCGGGTCGAAACGCTCGGATTGGCCTGTATTGCAGATGCTACTGCTGCGATTGTATCCTGAACCCGAACATTGGCATCTCGATGGTACGGCCTTCGTGCGATGCTTCCAGATTCGGCAAACATGTTTACAAACCTCATAATGGTCCCTCTACTCGGGGGATTACCGCCAAACTCCCGCCTAAATTCCCTTTGGACGGAAATGACGGACTGCAAAGCATGGTACCGTTGCACTATCCAAATTCTTTTCTCCGTATCCCAAGCATCCATTTTTATAAATCTAAATAGTAACCTACAAAATAAAAAAAAAAATAAGCCGATTACTCACACAGAAAAAAAGTTATTACGTTTTATTTTTGTAGCACGATTCGTGCGCCACCCTGTATGTTGTGCGGTGAAGTTTGTTTTAGTACGTTTTTTCGTGAAAACTTAATAACATTTTCGGTTTATTATAAAAATCAAATGCGATTGTAGTTTATTAAATCTTCAGTAGTGCAAATTACTGTGTTTTTATAATTATTTGTATAAATTCCAAATAAATGTAACTTGTTGTATTTCGACATTTACCTCAAGAAGCAGTAGAAATTTATACCGTACTGTTTAACAACGCTCTGAATAATGCATATTATCCAGTGCCGCAGAAGACAGCTGTGGTGCATCCTCTCCCGAAAAAGGGAAAGTACAACTTCAATCCGGTGAATCTCTGGTCGATAAGTCTTCTTCCAAGTATCAGCAAGGTAAAAAAGTTTTCAATAGAGCTCTGTCTAAGTATGCAGAGCACAAAAATCTCATGCCGGCCAATTAGTTTGGTTTCTACAATTCGTGCCGTGTCTAAACCATTTTCTGATGTCCAATGGAACAACTCTAAGAAGCAGTGCTTGTCTGGTAGAAAGCCTCTGACACCGTATGTTTAGAGGGTCTTTATATAAAGCTGACCAGACTTGGCATTAGTAAACCCCTATTATATATGTATACTTTATGATATGGTCAGTGGTAGAAAGTTTGTTGTCAAAAGTGGCAATGTGACTTCCACCACAACCTTTAATATTAAAAATGCTCTTCAGCAGGGAGCAGTCAACTCACCGATTCTATTCAGCATTTATGCCTGTGATCTGCCAAGTAGTTTTACTCGGGCAATTGGGTATGCTGACAATCTTATTGCGTACAGAACAAAAAGCCAAGTATCGGGTCATCAGGATTCTTTTGCAGTTTGACTTCGAGAAGATTTAGCAATATTGTGATGACTTGAAGTTCAAAAATCAGAAACTATTTTGTTTAGGACTCCGTTCCATGGCGCCGCAAGATACGAGAAATAACTAGAGCAAGCTGGTGATCGTGGAACCTTGGCATCTGGAAGGATTGGTTTTTGTTTTTATTTCAACAGTCATATAAATGCTGCTCTGGCCAGAACTAACTGACTAGGGGAGCTTTTGCCCTGACAAAAACGGTTGTTTTATAGCAGTCGGCTTGACTGTAGGGAGAAGGTGATTTGCTACATGGCTCTTAATCTTATGGCTATGGAGTATGGATGCCCGGTCGGGTTCAACGTTACCCCATCTCAAATGGAAAAAATTCGGGTGTTTGAGAGGCAGTTTTTAAAATAAAAGTACAAATTTGAAAAGCATTTTTATTTCTGCTGCAAAAAATTTAATCTACCTGCAGCATTTTTTAAATCTACTTAGGAAAATTTTCCGATTAGTGGCAACGCTGGTCAAGACCATACACACAGAAGAAACTAGAAAAAGTTTGAAAGAGAATGCAAACATCTGGCAAAGTCGTCTGAGTTTGCCAGGTACGGACGATTTGGCCCGTACCCTTCACTTTATTCCCTAGACTAGACAGTCGAGGTCTCATCCAGGATAGAGCGGTGCTTCCGCTTATCTACCACGTCGGCCGTAGAACTGCAAATCGGTGGCGGCTCCTTTACAGTCGAGAAGTCCTCGTTCAAGATGGAGCTGAGCACCTTCAGTTCAGTAGGACTGTGTCTGAACGGGACCGAAGAGAAAGAGTAAAGCAGGAGAACGAGTTCTGGTACTTAACTTAAAAATCCTTCAGACATTTAAAAGTTGACCTTGCCATTTTTCTTTTTCTTACAAACCTACTAAAAAAAAATATATGCATATTAGGGTGGTCCTTATATTGGTTTTTTTTTTTTGAAATTCTGAGATGGATAGACATCAAATGGTTCTACATAGACAAAAAAATTTCCTAATTTTTTCAGATTTTTATTTCACCCCCCTGGTCACCCTATTTTAACTATGGGGTAAGGGTGATTCTTATTAAACGCGAAAAAAAACAATCAGAGGGTATAGATTAGATTTGGACAAGAAAAAAATAGTATAGGAGGGGGATCTATTTTCCCCCGTTAGGCGGGAGGGGTAATTTACTTAAAATTTGGATCAAAAAAGAAAAAAATTATTACAAAAAAAAACGGGAACACTTACAATGCCACGCTTTAGCTATTTTTAAAGCCACGATTCCATTCTATAATATGCTTTCTAAATAAAACTTAAAAATTAAAAAAACAAAAAATTATAATTTTTTAAGATTAAAATAATTTTTTTAAAAACTATTTAAAACAAAAACTTTATTTAGGAAGCATAATATAGAATGGAGTCATGGCTTTAAGAAAATCTAAGGCGTGGCATTGTAAGTGTCCCCACTTTTTTTAAATAATTTGTTTCTTTTTTTGGCCAAATTTCTAGAAAATTACCCCTCCCGCCTGAACGGGGGGAAATAGACCCCCCCTCCAGTACAATTTAGTTCTCATCTGAATCTAATCTATAGATTCTGATTTATGTTCGCGTTTCATAAGATATTCCTTTTTTAAGGCTGAATGTAAACGAAGTAGTGCAATATATTGACGATCTGAAAGATAATTATGTCGCTGGTCCTTACAATATTCCGTCTATATTTGTAAAATCGTGTAAGTCTAATATTTCGTCTGCTATTACATTCATATGTAATTGTTCTCTGTCAACTGGTGTTTTTCCTGAATTGTGGAAGTCGTCTTATATAATACCTCTTCAGAAATGTGGCAGAAAAAATTTTGTTGAAAACTATCGAGGTATTGCAAAACTTTCATCTATTCCTAAATTATTTAAAAACATTGTGTGCAAACATATTCAGTTTCACTGCCGAGGTTTAATTACACAAGAACAACATGGGTTTTGCCGTAACAGATCAAATACAACAAATCTTCTTGAATTTTCCAACCAAACAAATAAGAATTTGATTCATGGCCTTCAAACTGATGTATTCTATGGAGATTTAAGTAAAGCGTTTGATAGAGTTTGCCATTAAATACTGCTTTATAAACTAAGTCGTTACGGCTTTCCAAATTGGATACTGATTTGGATAGCATATTACTTCGAAAAAAGGACTCAACTTGGTAAATTGAAAAATTTCACCTCGAAAACAATAAATATATTCTCTGGAGTACCTTAAGGGAGTCATATTGGACATATTCTTTTTATACTATTCTTCAACGATATCCACTCGGTCATCTCATATAGTAAGATTTTGATGTTTGCTGATGGCTTTAAACTTTTTTATGGTTTTAAAAGCTGGAATGGGTATCTTTTTCTACAACACGACATTGACAACGTGCTCGAGTGGTGTTTACAAAACGGAATGGATCTAAACACCAATAAATGCAAGATAATGACTTACTCACGGAGACGAAAATTATCTGATTCCTTTTATTTTATCGATAATGTTCTGGTCAATAAAGTTGAAATGTTCAATGATCTGGGAGTTCTATTTGATGGCAAACTTTCATTTAACCCTCATATTAATACAATAGTCAGCAAAGCAAAGGGCCTGCTTGGATTAATAATGAGGTTCTCAAAGGAGTTTAATGACCCTTACATATTTAAAACACTTTACTGTGCACTTGTAAGACCGTTGTTGGAATACTGTAGTTGAATCCAGAATTTTTCTACATATTGAGCTACATATTGAACCGCTTAATGTTATGAAGAGTGACTTTAATAAATGTTATAACTCAATCGATTTTAATATATCTGCTTCAAGTGTAAAAAGTATTTTATATTCCAGATTTTAATAGAATTTGTATCCATGCAAAACTTATTATTATCTTTATTACAAAACACACATAATAATACTTACATTATATACAATTTTTAAAATAAGTTGTAAAATGTTTGAAACAACTTTGACATCAATGTCTGTAGTTGATAAATAAATAAATAAATAAATAAATAAATAAATAAATAAATAAGTAAATAAATAAATAAATAAATGAATAAATAAATAAATAAATAAATAAATAAATAAATAAATAAATAAAACCCTTTACCCATAATTAGTACCTTAAATTGAAAATAGGGAGACCAGGGGGGTGAAATAAAAATCTGAAAAAATTAGGGAAATTGTTTTTCAATGTTTTGAATTGAATGAGGCCTACCCAAGACTACGTCCAATTTAAGGATCAACCTAATGTATATATACAGCTTACAAAATCACACAAACAAAGTCTATGTTTCGGAGAGAGTTACTTGTCTACTTCCAGTCCAGCTGAAAATGTACGTGTTCTTTTTTTTTTTCTCTTTACAAGTAAAAATAAATAAATGGAGATATTTAGTTTCTTAAAGTATTATTTCTTTTTTCGTTTTCCTTTTTAAAAATTCTTTTTTTTTTTTTTACTTGAATTAAATTTTAAATGATTCTTAATTTTTTTAAATGAATGTATCTTTATAAAATCATTGTCTAAATGACGTTTATTAGGGTAGGCTTTCTTCTTTTTATTTTACAAACCTTGAAGCTGTAAACAAGTTTATAAGATATAATATCTTAATGTTTATAGACAAACTAAATAAATAAATGAAAGAAATGAAAAATGAAATGAAAATTATAAAACATACAAAAACAAAAAAAAATTAAAGGCCAACAACATACAAAAAATTATAAAAACGGAAAATGCTTGCTGTGGCTGTTCTAGTTTGTAAGTAGTTTTAAGTAGCTTTAAGTAGTTTTAATTAGCTTTAATTTAGCTTTATGTTGTTTGTAAGTTTTATATAAAACCCAAAAAAATAATGTTAAAGATACGAATGTTTTTTTTTCTTCTTCTCGGTGGAAAATAAAAAACCGATCTGAACTATAGTATTAAGATAGTTCTTAGGCCAAAGGGCATTAGCATTAGGTTATAATAGTTTAACTTAGAGAACCTGATTGGGGCCAGTAAGTTAGTTGTAAGATACTGAAAAGTAGGCTAGTTTTTATGAATTTTTGTCTAGATTTAAGATAGTTATAACATAGATGAAAAATAAAAGTGAGGAATCAAAAGAATCTATAAGAATATTGCGCATGTTAATATTAAGAAACTTGAGTCTGTTCAAAAACAGTCTCTGTTGTTTGCTCTGAGAGATTTGGGGTGGAGCTTTGACAGTTTTGTACTGCCTCATTATTCTCATCGCCTGAAGCTTATCAATATGAATAGTCTTCAGAATCGAAGAGAATTATCTGAAGCTTTATTTGCGTTTGATCTCTATAAAGATAATATTTAATCATCTTACTTATGTTCCAAAATATCAGTTAATCCAAATGTTCGAACGTTAAGGCACACATATTTTTTAAAAGAAGTAATTTATAAGACAAATAATGCTTCTCAGGAGCCTTTAAACCGGTGTTTAAAAGTTTTTAATAAATATTGTGATATTTTCGAATTAAATATGACAAGAGATTCATTTAAAAATAAAATTTTGCAAGAAATGACGATTGAGGTCTCTTCGAGATAATATTTTAATTTTTGTTCTCTTATTATTTTTTTTAAATATTTTATTTTTGTTGATTTGTTGTCTATTTTTGTTGGCAAAAAAACAAAATAAAGACATATCTATCAATTTTCATGGTGGTACCATTTTTTCACGACTTTTTTCTCGGAGGTCGCATTAACTTGGTTTTGGTATCATTTAATTCAACATTAAAAACTAACTTAAAATCATGTGTCACATGCTTAAGTTGTAACAAGGTTAATTTTTCAGTTTGATATACCACAGCTCTCCCCCCTCTACCCCTTAAAAAATACCTTTCCATATGAAAAATTTTTATAGACTCTTTTGGTTCCATGATGATACTAATTTTTAGTTTTATTTATCCTATTTTACCTGTACTATTTATGTTATTAAACCTTTTTTTTTTTTGCAAAAACTGCTATAGTGTATGCTACATCCGCTTTACAAAACGAACGTTTTCTTAAAGGCTATTACCAAATAATAGAGCACAAAATTAAATTTTTAACAATGATGTTCTAGAGCCTAAGTTCCCAAACTGTGTTCCGTGGAAACCTAGGGTTTAGTGAAACAATCCCCAGTAGATAGTTACAAAAAAAGCTTTAACTTTTGGTAGAAATTTTTGTATTAATGAATCACATTACGAAAGTTACAGCAGCCGTTGCATTTTATGTTGATACTCAATTCTTGTTTTTGGTGAGCTTGTAAAGATTATAAATTTAGTGAAAAGGTGTCTCATTTAGTAATTTGTTCAGAAAAGTGTGCAAAAATATCGATCCGATGCCTGAACGACATGAGAAATATATTATAAAATTTGATAATCTTTCAGAAATTTTTAAAAAGTTCAATGAAATGCTACAGATTTGCAAGGAAAATCCACAACAGTATTTTTCACAATAAAAAATTGGCAGCTTCAAAAAAATTGTCTGTAAATCTGTGCATCTACAGAAGGACAATATTGATTGTTTTCCAGGTTTATATGAATTTTTGCAAGGAAACATGCTTGAGCTCCGAGCTGATGTTCGCAAAGGTCTTGGCAACATTACTTCCCAGGTACTAGTTTTGACAAATTTTGAGTGCGAAATCTATTTATGTATAATGAAAATCAGCCTAAGACGTAACTATACAGAAAAGTGCATCTCTGATAGATCTGCAAAGTTCTTTGTCATTAAAATAAGATTTTTGTCCTCTCAACTTTATAAAGATCGAGGCTGGTCACTCCCCAGATCTTCGAATACAGTTTTCGGGGAAGAACTTAATTTTTAACAATTTATTATCAAACAATGAAACTGATTCATTCTTCGCAATAGCTTTGATGGAATATTTTAAATAATTAATAAACAGATTTTTTAAATTTGGTGTCTCTATTTTTGATTATCGTTAAATGTTGGGGTTCCGAAATATATTTTGACCTGACAATGTTAAGGGTTTCACAACTGAAAAAGTTCGGGATCCGTTGTCCTAGAGAACAAGTCATTTTGTCCAAGGACATCTTAATCGTTTTGATCAGACAACTACATTCTACACAATCTTTTTCATGAAATCACCATTTCACTCCGGAACACTCTAATCGCCATATTATTCACTCTGGATTAAAATTGGATTTAAGAGTTTTTAATCTAATCATGCTAATCTAACTTAATGCTAATCAAGATGTAATATGTTTTTTAATCCAGACGTTTAATCCAAATGTCAAATTTTCAATTGTCCACCGGGAAGGTATACTACTATGTTTTGCCGCCATTTTGGTAAACATTAGTCTTGACAGTTCATATTTGGCAGCCGTGAAGTAGACTCGTGGCAAACTTATTATGGAAAAATAATCGATAATTTTATCAACATCAATCATCGAAAGTAACGTGAAATTTTTGGGAGAAACAACGTGCCAACAAAACGCACTATTTATCGTGTAGTGAATGATTTCGAAGAAAGAGGGTCTGTAGGTGATAGGCCCAAGCATGGGCCACAACGTACTGCAAGATCGACTGAAAACATTACTGCTGCTCAAGGAAGTGTTCAAAACAATTCATCAACCTCAATTCGACGCCGTGCTCAGGTAACTGTGAATGGGGAGCGATAACGTATGTATGCGTATGATTAAAATCTTTTTAACGCCACAACTGCATGCTTTGGGCATGATTAACATGTGGTATCAACAAGACGGTGCCACCTGCCGTCGAATACAGCCAGGATTACAATGGAATCACTACGAGACAAACAAAGTAGTTTACCTTCCTGGCAGACACCCTGTATTTTCCACGAGTGAATAAAATATTATAAATATATACTTATTAAAAAGATTTTTGGCTTATCAAATAATGGTCAATAATTTATTATTAATAAGAAGTGTCGAAAATATATCAATAAAATTCGACTTCAAGTGCAAATTGAATACAAACTTAAATCGAGTCGCAAGTTGAAACGATGTTGGCGAGACTAAATTGATACTAAAGCGAGACGATGGTGAAACTTGCACAATGACAAAAACAACCTGTAGATGTGAGCGAGACCAAAGCGAGACTAGAGCGAGAAAACTACGACTCAGATGGCCGTATAAATGGGCACGGTGGGACCACAAAAGACGAACTCAAGGACCACGACACTGAAAACCACGTCCGGAATTTTTAACCGTTTTGAAAACTTTAATTCTGTAAAACAACATTTTTGCCGAGACTGTAGCGAAGCCAACGCGAGACAACGGCAAAACATGCGCAATGCCAAAATCCACGTGTAAATATCACGGCGAGACTATAGCGAGAAAATCATGAAACAGATGCCCGTGTAAATAAGCATGGTGAGATCACAGCGAGACGAGCTTAATGACCATATGTAACTGAAAAGTACGTTTGAACGACGACGGCATGTCGAGAGATCAGCAAGATTACAACGAGACAATGAGTAGTCGTTGCCGTCGTTTTAATTTCAAACCGAATTAGCCAACTCGATTTGGACAAACAACGCATAAAACGTATCTCAAATTTTTTTCTTTAACTAGATTTGAAAAATTTCCGGTTTAAAATGTCATAAAAAAGTGAATTATATAAAATTAAGTTTTAATCTGGATTTCACAACTTAAACTGACCTCCGGAGGACAGTTTAAATCCAATTGGATTAATCGGTATTGGATTTCAATAATTGAATTTATATGTGGATTAAACAAGTGAATAATATGGAATTGGATTTAACTTTTGGATTTAAATTACTTTTAATCTGGATTTAAGTTTTAATGTGGATTAAACGAATGAATAATATGGGTGTTAATCATGAAAACTGTGGTAATTGGCAAGCAAATTCCTGTATTCGATTTAAAATTCATTAGAGCATCAAGTTTTGGAAAAAAATTTACCCTTTTTATGCAAAATTTTGAAAAAATAAAAAACAAGAAACAAATATTTTTTTTCTAAAATTTTGACTATAATTTTTCTCAAAAGCTATTCACTCAATCAACTTGAACTACACATAAATTCAAGGACAGAAGCTTTCTCAAAAGATATAGAACATTTCCCTTATTTCCTACCCCCCTACGAGCATCGTTTGCAGCTAATCGACTTATGGCCTTTTCGATTGGCTATTCGAAAGAATTCTCCGATCCGGATTACCAATAAAACAAACAGGCACATGTAGTTTGATTCTGAAGTTTTCGTATCCCTGTTTTTGTGCAACTTCACATGCGGATGTCAAAATAGTTTTTCACATTTGAAAACTTGGCGGCCACAAATATGGACGAGTATGATAATTTCCAATAAGGAAAATGGGAAAAATAATATTCCAAACGGAAAAAAATTGTTCTTAGAAGCAGTAAGATATGTGAAGTTTACTTATTTTTAGTTAAAAATCTACTTTTAGCAATATTTGACAACACTTTGATAACTGTGTATTTGAATGTGTGAGTAGTTCTGGTTTCGATTGGATTCGATCTATTCCCTTCCCATATCCCATATCCATAACCCATATTAGAATGTTACGTTAAGCCAACAGTGCACAGCATCTCCTTGATTTCAACCCTAGTATCTCGTCCCTTAGGAGAAACCTTTACCCTAAGTTTCCATAACCCCACTAGATGGTAAGTTTAAGTTATCTTATTATTGTTATAACTATACATGAGCTTGAATTAAGCAAATAAATACAAAAATAAACATTATAGTGTGATCTTTCGATGATTTTTCACATTTTTTTTCCCAGCCTCGTCAAAATGCCTTCACGCCCATAGACATTTATATGCTTATATCACTTAAAAAAGGAAGTTATTTTGGGGTTTCAAGATTTAGAATCGTGAGATCTCTTCAGTAAGGTTTGCCATTTCATGATGGAAAGATATACGAGACAACAACGAGTTGAAGCAGCTGAGGCTTCAGTTGCAGAAAGCCCAAATGTGTCTCTCACACGTCTCAAGCGTTGGACATCTGGACGTCGTTGTGGCGAATTTTGCAAAAAGATTTTGGCCTACATCCTTACAAGATTAAATTGACGCAAGAACTGAAGCCGCTTGACCACCAGAAGCGTCGTATGTTCGTGAATTGGGCTGAGCAACAACTTGAAAATGATTCGGATTTTCATCGAAAAATCATCTTAAGCGATGAGGCTCATTTCTGGCTGAATGGCTTCGTCAATAAACAAAATATGCGGTGTTGGTCAGGCAGCAATCCATACGTACTCCATGAGTCATCATTACGGTTTTTTGTGGTTTATGGACCGGCGGCGTCATTGGGCCGTACTTCTTCCGCGATGATCAAGACCGGCACGTTACTGTGAATGGGGATGACTACCGTTCAATGATAACCGAATATTTTTGGCCCCAATCGGATGATATGGACTTGGAGGACATGTGGTTAAAACTAGACGGCGCCACAAGCCACACAGCGAATGTCACAATCAATTTATTGGAAACCAAGTTTGGAGAACGTGTTATCTGACGAAATGGTCCGTCGCTTGGCCGCCTCGGTCGTGCGATTTGACGCCGTTAGACTATTTCCTGTGTGGCACGTCAAGTCTATGGTCTATGCCAACAAGCCAGCGACGATTGATGAACGATGATCGAACGTGAAATTGCATCAGTATCGCCCGATTTATGCTTGAAAACCGTCGGAAATTGGGTTCAACGTCTGGACTTCTGCAAGCGTGCTCGTGGTGGCCATGCAAAAGAAATCGAGTTCCATACATAATGGCATCGAACGTACTTATACAGGAATAAAGAATTTCATTGATATCCAAAACCGTTTTAGTTTTATTTAAAAAAAACTTTAGTAGCGCTCTTATTGAACATTACTATCCATATCGATCACTAAAAAATCATATAAATATCTCTTCCTTTACATAACTGTTTGCTGCTTTTTTGTTTAAAAAATATTCGTTTTTTAAGTTATAAGAAACAAGGTTTTAAGACACAAATATTCCTTTTTTTAAGGTCTCATATAAGCGTGGGCTTCTGTATTTAAGTTTCACCATTTCAAGTTTGTTTTTTGTACATAAAGAATGTGCTACAGCTTGGAACATGTTGGGAAAATTGCATCAATGTATTTAACAACATCACGGATTAAGGGTTTTATAGTTGTGGATATACAATTTTTCTTCGTTAAATGGTTGTGCGCAGGATCAATAAAAAATATTACCATATACTTTATAATTTATACTTTTACACTCTAAGGATAAGGAGAAAAACATAACGAAACCAATTTCCAATCGATTTTTTTCTGTTGAAATATTTTTATTTTTGATCTTAATGTTAGTGGAAGTAGGTATTTAAATTTAAAAAATGGGAAAGTTTTCATTCAAAAAATTATTATACATCAATCTTAAGTAATACAAATCACATTAAACAAGAATTTTTCAAAGCATTCCGAAGAAGGGATGTTTTTAACACTTCACACTTTTTCAACAACTAAATTATGTGTGTGTTGTATGAGCGTATAATTCAAGTATCAGAGGTGTGTGCAAGTGTGTCACACAAATATCTTTTAAGATTTTGTTAGTGTGTTATGTATTCTCTTTCAAGAAAAATCTTACAAACTTTTAAAGGAATTAAATGGAATAAGGAAGTGACTATTTTAGCCACGTAAAATTAAATCAAAACATTTTTAAATTATGTTAAAATTTTTATCTGTCAATATATTTGAACTTTAAAGTTTTATTATCAGTTAATGCATATAATAGAAACTTTAAGTACTTAGGTACCAGATTATTTACCAACAAAATATTTCAACTTGGTCAGATTTAAATAATTTAATAAAGTATCTACTACCTACCTACAGAAGGATCTGAACAGTTTTCCAATGGAATAAAGACTTACCCTTTGACATAAAAGATATTTCTACAAGGGCAACAACCACCTAGCAGGGTAAAGATTCGGCACACGGTATATGTATGTATGATGAGTTCTTTGATACTTTATTAAAGATTTTAAAACGAAAAAAATATAAACCGGTATAGTTATAAACATTCATATGTATTTTTGATGTATCGGATGCTCAAAGAAAGGTTTACTTATTAATTTTTACATGATGTGTGTATCTTTATTAAACATGAAACACATGAGCATACTCATAGATATTGTTTAAGCTGTTGCTACACAAATCTGGAGTTTACCTGATGAAGTTTCCAACTCATAAGCTCCAGATTTGCCAGCAACAGCTTAAGCAACATCTATGAATATGCCCCAATGGTTTAATGATAATATATTATGTTTTAATAAATTTTGGAAGCTTGGTAAGTGCGTGGAGAAGATAAAAAAGTCAGTATCCATTCTGCAAGTATTCTATTTTAATTGAGCATTTATGTTCAAAATAAATTTGCCACGTTAAATATCATCTTTTATCTTCTAACCATCCCGAATTAATATCATTTATTTAAGGATTGGAAAACTCTTTCCTACGCAGACAATCACCAAAGTTTTTATATTTACATATATGGTTTTTTGTTTTTGGAGGGCTTAATTAAAACAACAACCGAGTTAGTTAAATTATTTGTATGCATTCTAATTGAAGTAAATCAACAGTTACTGGTTCAAAACACATTGATATTTTCATGTGAAAGATATTTATACTTTCTCAATTACCTATACAACAATTCAGGGTACGAAAACGCTCGCACATAAGCGTTCATAAAACGCTCTCAGCTGATATTTTGCCCTCGAGCGTACGCAGTTCAAACGCTCGTGAGCGCAAGCGGGAGCGCTTTAACTCTATAGGGCTTTCCACCACACTATTGTCGTTTTCCATTGGTTTCACTCAAGAAGATACTTCATTCTGAATCCAATGGAACAGTGCTTGTTACTTCTACTCAAAAGAAACTTTTTGCTGGCACACAACAAATAATATTAAAAACAATAGTGTATCGACCTCTAACTTACAAAAAATAAGTTTTCTTTTTGTTTTCCTCGTTTGTTTATTAAATTATATTAAATTCTTTGTTTTCAAATTTTTTTTTTGGTTATTTTCCCGTGGGTAGAGCCTGCTATTCAGGCCCTATGAGGACCGAAAAACGCGTGCTCATAGAAGTGTGAGATTCTTACTACACTAAAACCACCTCCACTTCCCGATTGCAACTAAGTTGAAACTTACGAGTATCTAGCAATTTATTTTTAACGAAGTTAAGTAACGTGTTGCAGGTTACTTTCCGGTGAAAGTTCCTGCTTAATCCGCGATTTTAAAGCGGTTTTCTGTTCACCGCACCAAGTCGGAAGGTTTTGTTCTTCGCAGACGGAGCACTAAATTCGACTCGTCAAGAATGTCAATAATCGATGAATTAGCGTGTTCTAATAGTCGATTTCTATGTTTTCGCGCGAAATTTTTATTTCCTCCCGCACCGTAGGAATCGCGAGATCCCAATGAAGATCTTCGTTTCTTATATACCACGGAACATTTACAAATGACCTAAGCAATTTATTTTCAAACGTTTGTAAGTTATTTAAGTTTGTATCGCAGGTACAACCCCAAAGTTGTATACCATAAGTCCAAACAGGTTTAAGAACCTGTCGGTATAAAATCAATTTATTTTCAATTCTAAGCTTTGAATATTTACCGAGTAACCAGTTCATATCTCTTAATTTACTTTTTAGTTCTTCGCATTTCTTTTTCACGTGCGGCTTCCATTTTAATTTCGCGTCTAAAGTCATTCCCAATGGGGAGATAAGGAAAGCCAAGAGAAGTAGTTTCGCAAATTTCTGTGAGGGGATTTCTACCACTCCAGCAGCAAGACTACACAAAGCTCTAGCAAAAGAGAAAACACTAACATCGTTAGCACTTAGAAACCCTGATGGTAGCTATACAGAAAATGAGGAGCAAAGGTCGACCCTTTTGCTAAATACTCACTTTCCGGGTAGTATACCAATGGCAGCAGACACAATGGAGAGAATACCTCTCAGAACAAACCGGGAGGACTGGAAGATAGCCAAGGCTATCTGCACAGTTAACAGAATAGATTGGGCTATAAGCTCCTTTCAACCTTTTAAATCACCGGGTGTAGATAGCATTTTTCCAGCCATTTTACAAAAAGGAAAAGATGAAATAATGCCTTATCTTATTAATATACTTTGAAGTAGTATCGCACTTGGGTATACACCAAGTCTATGGAGAAGAGCTAAGGTAATCTTCATTCCCAAAATCGGGAAGAAAGATACAACACATCCAAAGTCCTTAAGACCAATAAGCTTAACATCCTTCTTACTGAAGACTTTGGAAAAGGTAATTGATAACTTTATCAGATCAGAAGTATTTATAAATATGCCTATGAACCATCGCCAGCATGCTTACAGGGCGGGTAGACCTACAAAAACCGCCCTATATGAACTCACAAACACCGTACAAATAGCTTTAGACTCTAAAGAAATGGCCTTATGTGCGTTCCTAGACATTGAGGGCGCCTTCGACAATACCTCACATGAAGCTATTAACAGGGCCTTGTTAAGGAAGGGTGTACCCATCGCTATAATCAGATGGATAAGTGGGATGCTGAGCACAAGAACTGCGGAAGCATATGCAGGACAAAGTGTTCAGAAAGTTATCACAACAAGAGGCTGTCCTCAGGGAGGGGTCTTATCACCCTTACTGTGGAGTCTCGTGGTAGATGAATTATTGGAAAGTCTTTCTTCCCAAGGCATACGTTGCATCGGTTTCGCCGACGACATTGTTATAACAGCCTTAGGGAAGTTCGAAGAAACTCTCTGTGATATTATCCAGAGAGGACTTAATATAACAAGGAAATGGTGTCTATCTGTGGGACTGAACATAAACCCCACAAAAACAACGATAGTTCCATTTACTAAGAAAAAAATTCTACCACGCATGAAACCAATCCGGTTGGCTGGTGAAGAAATCGACATCCAGAAGGAAGTTAAATATCTAGGTATAACATTAGACTGTAAACTTCTCTGGAACAAACATGTCGAAATAACTGTCGGGAAAGCCACAAAAGCTCTCATGATATGCAAGAGACTTGCAAGTAAATCATGGGGCTGTAAACCAAACATCCTTAGATGGATGTACACCATGATGGTAAGACCCATCATTACCTATGGGGCGGTTGCATGGCACAAAAGAACCGAACTTACAACAACTAGGAAATCACTAGAAAAGGTACAGAGGCTAGCATGCATCTGCATTACTGGAGCAATGAGAACATGCCCTACAGCAGCAATGGAAGTCATTCTTCACTTGACCCCACTACACGTGGCCCTAGAAAGCACTGCTAGGGGAGCCATCATGAGATTTGCAAAAGAGGGGAAATCATTAGTCTCAGACAAAGAGACTCGATTTGTAAGTCCACAGAATCGAACCTTCTTGATATCCCAAGAGATGGTATGATTAAGAAGTATAACTTTGAAAAAAAATTTCATGTGGAATTAAGTAGCAAAAAAGAGTGGGTGGATGAAACCGTAAACTACACTCTTAAAGCAAACGCCATCCAGTGGTACACTGATGGATCGAAAACTTCGGAAGGGACTGGTGCTGGAATTTATGGGCCTAGAACCAAACTTTCACTACCGATGGGACAGTCTACAAGCATTTTTCAGGCAGAAATTAATGCCATAGGAAAATGTGCCGAAAGAAATCTCGAAAGAAAATATAAAAACCACTCAAAGCATTCAGCTCATATAGCATCAGCTCTAAACTGGTATGGGAGTGTGTAGGCAGGCTAAACGAACTGGGCAAACATAACTCTGTCACACTCTATTGGGTCCCTGGCCACGTTGGCATACAAGGCAATGAAGAGGCAGACTCCTTAGCAAAAATAGGGGCAATGACACCCATTACGGGACCAGAGCCTTATTGCGGAATAGGAGAAAACGTGATAAAACATAAAATCAAAACAGAAGAGGAGGTGAAAAGATCAAAAATCTGGAACGAACTCCCAAAGCTAAGACAGGCCAAACTTCTGCTTGGGCATCACAACAAAGAACGATTCCAGTCCTGTATGAGCTTAAACAGGAACAAACTTAGAATAATAACGGGTCTCCTCACAGGCCACTGTAAGCTTAGGAGACACCTCCACATTCTTGGCTTAGAGAACAGCGCCGCGTGCAGATTCTGCAATGCTCATGACGAGACACCGGACCATATACTAGGCAGATGTGATGCACTCGTGCATCAAAGACACAGGTATCTGGGAAATCAGCATATAGAGGAGAGCGAACTACCCTCCCTAAAAACACTCCAAATACTCAAGTTCCTCAAGGAAACAAACTTGGAGAACGTGCTGTAGTATGAGCAACCTCATCCAGGTCGAGACGGGGGCACAATAAATCTTAATGGTCGCAGTGCACTTATACCCCAAATCCTTCATTCATTCATTCAAAGTCATTCCCAGATACTTTGCCTCATTTTCAAATGGAACACGAGCGGTATTAAGAAAGACGGGTAATCTATTTATTTTTGTATACGTAAAGTCCACGTGGACTGACTTTTGTTCATTGAGCGCTATTCGCCATGTTTTCGTCCACTCATTAACATTATTAAGAGCATTTTGTAATTTAATTGTAGCTTCGCTAATCGTTTTGCCTACTGCTAGTATTGCAGTATCATCAGCAAACGTGGATACAATAGTGTCATCTGTTTGAGGTATATCGCGTGTTAATTAAAGGTACAGAACTGGACCTAATACACTTCCTTATGGTACCCCAGCCACTATTTCTTTGAAATCAGAATAGTCATTTCCGTGTCTTACACGAAAAAGTCTTTCATTTAGATATCCGTTTAGAATGTTGTGAAGTCCTTTGAGTTTGAGGCCTTCGTGCCACACCTTGTCAAACGCCTGCGACACGTCCAAAAAGACAGTCGAACAGATTTTCTTTTCTTCAAGAGCTCTCTCAATTACGTCAGTAATTCTATACACTTGATCAATTGTCGAATGCTTGCTTCTAAATCCGAACTGATGTTCAGGTATTAATTGTTTCTCTTCTATTATCGGTTGCAGGCGCAGGAGTAGTATTCATTCAAAAACTTTTGTTGTAATAGGAAGAAGCGAAATCGGCCTGTAAGACTTCTTTTCGTGAGATGGTTTGCCAGGTTTCAATACCATTATGACCTCCGCAACTTTCCATTGGTTTGGAATATATTCTAACCTTAGAGCGGCATTTATTATGTAAAGGAGGTTAATAAACCCTTTACGAGGGAACATTTTTAAAATCTCTGCCGTTATTAAGTCATATCCTGGAGTTTTGTTGGACTTAAGCTTCTTTATTTCTCTTTTTAATTCGGCAAGTGTAGCATTTCTCGTTATGTAGCTTTCATTAGAGGTGAAATTCATATTAATATTTTCGTTGTATTCTTGCCCATCAAACGGCTTAAATGTTTCCTCTAAGTAATCGGCGAATACCGTCGCTTTGTCTTTGTCACTTTTAGCCCATTCATTTTGGCTTTTCTTAATCGGAGGCACTGGAAGCTTTGGTTTTTTCCGTTGTTTTTATAGCTTTTCAAAGTGAGTAGTTGGATTCTTTCCCCGCTGTCAAGCCTTCAAGGTAATTTTCAACTTCAAGGTTTTTGAAATCTGATATCGCCGTTTTTAGCATATTACTCAAGCGATTTAAATGAGCTTTGTGTTAAGGAACACGGGTTTGCTGCCATTTTGTACGTGCTTTTCGCTTCTCTTTCACTAAATCTTTTATTTCTTGCGGATATTTTATATCTTTAAAGCGAGGCATTAGCCTTTGATAAGGTGTGTTATCCCAAGCTGCTTTTTGTATTATATGAACAAAGGTATCTACTGCGTCTTCAAGCTCGAGAGGCGTTTGTAAGGATACCCTTAACTCAACGTTGTCCTCGATATCTTTTTTAAATCCATCCCAGTTGGTTTTACTGTTTGTTAACCTGGGTGGTTTTTCAATTTTAACAAGACGCTCATAATGAGTAAGACGGCAGAATGATCTGAGAGGAGATCATAGCCCTCTGAAATTTCTATACGGTTAGAGGGTATTCCTTTCACCATGAATAAATCGATTAGGTCAGGTATTTTCGAAGGATCAGTTGGCCAGTAAGTTGGCTTGCCAGTTGAATGAAAGTCCTGCTTCATATAGCATGCAACCCTTTTGAGATATGCATCCTGAGGTCCAGAAGGTGTGCTTTGCATTAAAGTCACCACCAACAATTAAATTTGGACTTTATCAATGTCGTTAATTCACTCTTATCAATTTTGCAACGCCGAGGGCAATATATGGAAGAGACATTGAGAGGAATATTTTTAGTTTTAACCTGTACACCACTCAATTGCATTGATTTCACCTCTATTTTGAGGCCTATGGAGTGTTCAATGCATTCTTTTATATATAATGATGATCCACCTCTTGCTTTGTCTGACGGATGAATGGCGTGGTAGTCATGAAACCCGTGGATTTTAAGATTTGATTCATTTTTGGCATGCGTTTCTGATATCAAACATATGTCAATAACATTTTCTCGCATATACATCTCCAATTCTCCAAGTTTTTGCCATAATCCGTTGGCATTCCACGTAAGAATTTTAAGCTTTTCCGTCATATATTTTTTGAAAGAGGTTTGGGTCGAAAACAATTTTCGAGCTTACTTAATCTATCAAAGATAAGTTTATTTGTTTCACATTGTTCTTCAAGTTTTGACAAAATTATTGAAAAGACTTTCGAAACCGGGTCTGTTTCAGTGTCTTTATTTACGGGTATATTTTTTGCCGCTATTTGGGCATGTTTCTGCATTTCCTTGCTTCGATATTTTCTCCGAAGGTACTGATACTGTTATCTTTTCCTTACGGATACTAGGTTTTGGACCTTTCGTAGATTTAGCACTCTTGGGAATTGCGGTTTCTAATTGCCTTGGTGGGTTTCTTTGTGTTTGGGCAGATTTTGATCGTCGCTTTTGTAATTCTTTAGCTACTTCACAGCCCCTATAACTTGCTGGGTGATTTCCATTACAATTAATGCACGTCGGTGGGCTTTCACTTTTTCCGTTGCAGTCAACAGTTAGATGTTTTCCAGCGCATTTTACACACCTTGGCTCTTTTTTGTAATAGGTTTGGGAGTGATTGAATTCTTGGCAGCGTTTACACTGAGGGATTAACCTTGTGCTCTTTCTTAGAGGTTCGATCCTAACTACGATGTTTAGAATTGTTTTAATTTTATAAATTTCATCTAATTTTTCAGTCTTATCGAACGAAAGTATAAATAGTGGGAGACCACGTTGTACCACTATCGCTTCACCCTCTTTTTTCTGTTTCTCTCTTTTGACAATGTTCGTCGCATCTAAGATTTTGAGGTTGCGCTCTTTTAGATCACTAATAATATCGTCTTTTAAACATGATGCGTGTAGACCTCTTGTCACAACACGTAGGGGTCTTTCCGACTTATTTTCATAGGTATACCATTCTACTTTTTCTTCGTTTAGTTTTCGTGACAGAAGACGATAACTTTCGGGGTCTTTCACACAAACTTTCAAAGAAATAGTGGCTGGGGTACCACAAAGAAGTGTATTAGGTCCAGTTCTGTACCTTTTATTTACACGCGATATACCTCAAACAGATGACACTATTGTAGCCACGTTTGCTGATGATACTGCAATACTAGCAGTAGGCAAAACGATTAGCGAACTACAATTAAATTACAAAATGCTCTTAATAATGTTAATGAGTGGACGAAAACATGGCGAATAGCGCTCAATGAACAAAAGTCAGTCCACGTGGACTTTACGTATAAAAAATTAATAGATTACCCGTCGTTCTTAATACCGCTCGTGTTCCATTTGAAAATGAAGCAAGGTATCTGGGAATGACTCTAGACGCGAAATTAAAATGGAAGCCGCACGTGAAAAAGAAATGCGAAGAACTAAAAATAAATTAAGAGATATGAACTGGTTACTCGGTAAATATTCAAAGCTTAGTATTGAAAATAAATTCATTTTATATCGGCAGGTTCTTAAACCTGTTTGGACTGATGGTATACAACTTTGGGGTTGTACCTGCGATACAAACTTAAATAACTTACAAACGTTTGAAAATAAATAGCTTAGGTCATTTGTAAATGCTCCGTGGTATATAAGAAACAAAGATCTTCACAGGGATCTAGGGATTCCTACGGTCCGGGACGAAATGAAAAGTTTCGCGCGAAAACATAGAAATCGAAATAGAACACGCAAATTCAACGATTATTGACATTTTTGACGAGTCGAATTTAGTACGCCGTCTGCGAAGAACAAAACCTTCCGACTTGGTGCGGTGACCTGAAAACCGCTTTAAAATCGCGGATTAAGCAGAAACTTTCACCGGAAACTAACCTGCAACACGTTACCTAACTTCGTTAAAAATAAATTGCTAGATAAGTTTCAACTTAGTTGCAATCTTGAAGTGGAGGTGGTTTTAGTGTAGTAAGAATCTCATAAGCACGCGTTTTTCGGTCCTCATAGGGCCTTATGCAGGTTTTGCACCTACCCACGGGAAAATAATATTTTTTGTCGCAGGAAATTACATAAGAAAAAAAGAAAAGGAGAGTTTATACTCGTATTTTATTCTCCTGCTCTGCCAAAAAGTTGAATAAAAATACTGAGCGCTCAAGACATATAAACTAGCCAATTAATAAATTTAATTTTAGTAAATTTGCCCATGTAGTTATAGTGCTTGAAGAAATTATCGTTTAACTTATTGTGTATTTCAAAAAGAAGATTAGAAACGATATTTGTAAATTTTGGTCCAAAGATTCTTCAAACAAATATTTGATTTATTTATTTTGCATTCAGCATATAACTTTCTGCTACTGGGTAATTTATTCAGGTTAATTTAATCATCCATTTGAAAATGCAGTTATGTATTGAGTAGTTTTCTGTTGATGACTGCTAAGCATTGCTTGCTCCTTTCCTCCGAAAGATTTTTCAATCTTAGTGCTACTCCATATTCGGGGAAAACTATAGAATCTTTAATTTACTCCGTTGAATTTTTGTTTAAACAGTTTTTATTTTTACGACTTAAACAGCTTTTTTTATAACTATGGTATTAAATTCAATTTTTCTATGGTGCAATATTTTTTTTTTAACACTTGCAAAAAATATTTTGTATCCAATTAGTTCTGCCGCCAAACAATGTTTTCCCTCAAAGTGATTTACCTGACAAAGTATTATTTCTGTCATTTGACACTGACGTATTCCCCAAGTGCCCTATAGCGGTCGCTCATGGGCAAGAGCGTAATAACCCAAGTGACACGCACGCTCATGGGCAAGAGTGCAAAAACTCACTAGCGAAACACGCGCTCATGGGCAAGAGCGAAAACAGCATGGCACATGGCTCGTGGGTGAGCGCGAGCGCTTGTGAGCGCTCTGAAGTAGGGCTGCCAACCGTACTCTAAAATAGAGTATTGTACTCATGAAAGCGTATTCTATGATCTATGACTCTAATAGAGTACACTACATTACCCTGTTTTTACTTAAGCATTTTTTTTTTACTTTATTAAAATATTTTGTTATAAAGTGTAGGTAGTTTCAACTCCATTTCATGAACTTTATATTTGCAAACAATTATACCATCCAACTACCTGCGCACACAAAATGTTCTTAGTTTTTGTTTATCATTTGTATAGGTATTGTAATATTTTCTAAGGTTCTTTAATAAAACTTACTCACTTTATTTAAATTTTTCACTTATGTACTTTACAAAATAAAACACTTACTTTTCTTACCACAAAACAATTTATTGTTCACCACTGACATTAATTCACTAACTTGACTTTTATTACAACCAACGATTAAAAATAAACTGCGTCCTCTGCCGAATTAGATTGTGTACACATTATCTATCAACCACCCAACAAACCGAGGGTTGGCAGGCAGTATCAAAAAATTTTGTGAGCAGCGTGTGAGTGTCAACCTATCATTCAGCGTGTACACATTACTAGTTCTGTTTGATAATCCAAAACGGGTGTCACTCAGGTTTGATAATGTATACCACGCTTAAAGTAACAATGTCTAAACGCATATAATTATTTTAAAAACAAAAAATGGATGTTTTAAAATTAAAAAAAAAAAATGATACTCTTTTTTATCGGACCGTACTCTTTATTTCTTTTCTGTTTCGTCTTTAAAAAGTTGGCAATTCTACTCATGAGCAAAACACATTTACTAAAAAATAAATAGACTTTGAAAGAAATTTGCATACTGTGTGAAACTGAAGACAAGAGGCACTGGCCCAAAATTATTGTCGCCTCGTATTAGGTACCTTTAGTACATACTAATTAAAACCATTTCAATTTTAAAAGCAGCTACTAATTTTGAATCAAATTATAAACATTTTGTAACCTACTACCAACTAGTGTAACCCTTAAATCCTATCCACAATTAAAAACCCAAAAATATACAGTTTGGGAAACAAAATGCAGTTTGAGGGGTATACTTGTTCAAAAACAAACGAACAAAACTGTCGACAACATTAGCAAACACTTAAACAAATAGAGACCTGAGACAAAAATACTTTAAATGTGAAAAATGAACCAAAGAAAGGTATTAAATAAAAGCAAACATAAATAAATGTAATCGAGACTAATTGAAATTTTCTTTTTATGAAGGTGAAGCGAGGTAGGGAGCAAAACTGGAGTCAGGATGAGAAGGAAATGCTGAGGCAATTGGTGCAAGAGCATATCGAAGTTGTAGAGAACAGGGGCAACGACACAAAATTAATCAGAAAAAAGATTTCTGCATGGGAGTCGATAGCCTCAGGAATGGTTTCTATGGGATACAACAGGACTGTGGACAAACTGAGACAGCAATGGACTCGCATGAAGGTGTCAGCGAAACAAGCCAGAGCCGCTACTAAAAAAGCTATCAAAGCGACAGGAAACAATGAGGTTGTACCAAAAACTGAACCAACTGATCTTTTAGTTCAAGACATCATGGCTGAACAGTTGGTGGAAGATACAATCTTCATTGATAATGACAGTGCTTTGCTGTTTACTGCATCAGTTACTCAACCCACGACTCCTCCTGATCTCGAGCCTAAAAGCCCCAATGGAAACTTTTCAGACTATATTCTATATAGGCCCGTAGCATGCGTAGCTAGTCAAACTGAAGGGGAAATCGACAGCTCCTTTGCGCACATTGCAAACAATAATGCAGCAGCTCCTGAACCAACACAACCCACACAATCCTCCAGTGCTCTATAGGCATCAAGAAATTCACTGATGTCCTTAAAAACACTCCCCAAAAAGCCAACCACTAAGGGTGATGTGATGGCGGAAAGTCGGACTCAAATTAAAAAAGAAATTTCGCGTTCTGATGAACTGCATGTCTTACAAGTTGCTCTGGCAAAAGAACTCCTTTTACAAGCTAGAGAGGCAACTGCACATGCTCGGGAGATTCATCAACTGAAAATTAAAAAAATACATACATATGTTGAATTTGAAATTAAAGGGTGATTTTTTAAGAGGTTTAGAACTTTAAAAAAAAAAAAAACACAAAAAATTCGAAAAAATGAATGAAATATTTATTTGAATCGATAGTTTGAACCTTGCAATTTAATGTTTAAAGATAATTTCATGCAAATGTTGACCGCGGCTGCGTCTCAGGTAGCCCATCCGCTGAGTCCAATTTTGGCATACTCTTTCACACATATCGGCCGGTATCTCACGAATGAATGCATGGATGTTGGCTTCCAGTGCGTCAATCGAAGCGGGCTTGTCCCAATAGACATTAGCTTTGACATACCCCCACAAAAAATAATCTAATGGTGTCAAATCGCACGATCTAGGCGGCCAATTGACCGGCCCGAAACGTGAAATTAACTGTTCACCAAACTCGCCTCGCAATTGCGCCATTGTTTCGCGTGCTGTGTGGCATGTGGCACCGTCTTGTTGAAACCACATATCATGCAAGTCAAGAACTTCCATTTCGGGCAAAAAAAAGTTTGTTATCATCGCTCGGTAGCGTTCACCATTGACAGTAACGCTGCGATTCGCATCATCTTTGAAGAAATATGGCCCAATAATGCCGCCGGCCCATAAACCGCACCAAACAGTGGCTTTTTCGGGATGCATTGGTAGCTGTTGCAATGCTTCTGGCTGATCTTCACTCCAAATGCGGCAATTATGCTTATTTACGTACCCATTCAACCAAAAATGAGCCTCATCGCTGAACATAATTTTTCGATAAAAAAGCGGATCCTCGGCCAGCTTTCCAAGAGCCCATTCACCAAAAATTCGGCGTTGTGGTAGGTCGGCTGGCTTTAGTTCTTGCACCAGCTGTATCTTAAAAGGCTTTACGCCCAAATCCTTCCGCAAAATTTTCCACGTAGTGCTGTAACAAAGGCCTAACTGCTGGGAACGGCGCCGAATCGACATTTCGCGGTCTTCTGTCACACTAGCTGATACGGCCGCAATATTTTCTTCACTACGCACAGTACGTAAACGTGTTGGTGGTTTAATGTCCAACAAAGTAAATTTGGTGCGAAATTTGGTCACAATCTTCCGAATAGACTGCTCAGAAGGTCGAGAATGCCGACCATAAAATGGAAGCAGCGCGCGATGAACATTTCGAACCGAGCACGAATTTTGATAGTAAAATTCAATAATTTGCAAGCGTTGTTCATTTGTAAGACGATCCATGGTTAAATTGCAAACCAAACTGAAGCTGTTTGACAGTGACACAAGGTACTAAACACACGTCAGCTGTCAAAACCAGTGTTGCCAAAACCAAACCAGCTAAAAAATCACCTGTTATAATCATAAGAAATGCTTACGCTTATATTCATACATATATGTTTTATATGGTTTGTACCTATACATATATATGTATGTACATGTACATATTTTTTTATGAGTTCCATATTTTGTAATTTTTTATGTGAAGTTTTTGTTTATTTCTTTTTCTAGGTGAAGTTGATATTCATTTTTTTTATTATACAAAGTTTATTTTAACTAACTTAAGTGTAGGTTTTTTTTCTTATTGAATTTGTACCTAAGCAAAAAAAATAGAAAATATAAATAAAATAATATTCATTTACCTAAGTATGAAAGTATATTTTTTATTCTGATGAAATTAAAAATATTGATTGATGAAGGCATTTCCGAATGCTCTTCCAGTTGATCCTGAAAGCTCATTCATATCGAGTAGTTGCGTTGGGGTGATGGTTGGCACATTTTCTTCAAGAAATGAAATATTTCTTTCTTTAGCTATGTTATGAAGCACAGCAACGGCAACAATAACATTTTTTGCCGTATCTAGGTCAACACGTAATCCGTTTAGAACTGATCTAAACTTTGACTTCAATTGCCAACTAAGGCCTTCGATTCGGCTTCTTCTAGATGTGTGACTGTTATTGTATCGCTTTCTTCCTTTCAATTTGATGGATTTCTGACAGGGGTCAATAAGACTATGGAGAATGCATCGTCAAGCAATATACCTTGGTGAACATTTGCACTAGCTTCCAATACACCTTTTAAACGACAATTATTCTAAATGTTGGAGTCATGTCGTGATCCACGAGATCTAGCAACGATGTTGGTTATTTTGCAGTTTGCATCTGTGACAATTTGCACATTAAGTGAACAGTATCTTTTGAAGTTATAAAAAATGTACATCTCCGTAGTTTTGTTTAAGGAATTAGGTAGTTTTTAAGCTACCTTTTCGATTAATCTAATGTCCAGCCATTACTGGACCTACTGACCGCTTTATGCACGTGGGTACAGTCAGTAGCACCTATGACTTTAGGAAATCTGGCAATTCTATAAAATTCTTGCTATGCATGTATTATATTCTTCGACTGTAGAAGGAAACTTCAAAAAATAAGGGAGTAAGGAAGCAATTTGTTTGGAAATGCTTTGAATTATTTTTCCGTCTGCTGCCAGCGATATTCCTTGCAAGGCTCCTGAAGTAGTGGAAGAAAAAGGATTTGCTTATGTTAAACATAAGGTAAATATATAAAATACCTACCGACATCAACTTGACGTACATTTCTTCCAAAAAAATGGAGAGTAATGAGAACTTGTAAGGATGCAGGTGTTGGAAGACCTCGTTTTGTCAAAGGTTCTTGGATATTAAGATTTTCGATAAGAAACTGGACAGTGATCTTGCCAAATCTGTATCGGGAGTAAAATTTGTCTTCGTCGATTTCTTCAAAGGGGTTTTCCAGGTTTTTATATATTTTTGGCTTTCGAAAAAGTTCATAGTCGTCAATTATGTTGAAATCTTCAAAAAAATCACTTGAAAACATATTAAAATGAACTCCATATTAAATGCTAAAAAGTACTTGGGTTGGTATTAAATTTATCACGAGCCATTATCGATAAAGCGGGTTCTATTTCGACTATATCACAAAACACTAGCTTCAATTTTAGTATCTACTAAAATACTTTTAAAGTGTACTTTATCTGTCTATAATTTTGCACCACTGTTTTTTTATTTGTTACTTATGCCCTTAGGAATAGCGAATCGAACGTTCGTGCTGTCAAGTTGTGTGTGATGAAATTTCATATTTTGCTTCTACACTTTTATACATGATTTTATTCACACTTTTTGATATGTGTTTATACTCAATACAACCGGCACGTAGAGTTTTTGGAAGCGGAAACTAATGACAAAAATATTGTGACTGATATTCCTCTGGATAACCATAGGATGTCTGAAAACCCAGCTGAAGGCGAAAAGAAATTATGTTTAGATTTATAACAGAGTGATAACACAGCACTGATCTCACCCTCACGAGCTCTAAACACAAAAAATCAAATTTTGCAGACGTCATTATGGAAATGCATAACAAAGAACACTTTGAAAATATCTTAAAAGCAGCAAGTAAATTAAAAGGATCTGGAATATCTGCACATCGTGATTATCCAGCGGCAGCCGGAATGAGAAGAACACGTTTACATAAACTTAACAATGAAATCATTAAGCGAAACGAAAATGTTAAAACCCAAATTCTCACCCATCAGCTGAAAGTTGGCGACCACTTGTTCTATTATGACAGCTACAATAACTTGATGTACGATGAAGGCCAAAACGGAATGTCATTGCATATAGAAATCAACCCAGTGGCTCTCAAACCAATCCAGGGTTCCCACCTTATTTTGAACTGTAATGCCGTCTGCCATAGTTTAAGTAATAACTTAGTTAAAACCAACAATATAAAATTATTAAATGTTAGAATTTTGTCTAATAATGTGCATGGCTTAAGTAATAAAAATCGTTTTTTTTATTTTTTTTAACTATGTTAACCAATTTAAAACTATGTTTTTATATGAAGCTTTTGTTACGGAAGAAGAAATAAGCAGTTTTGGAAGTGTTCTTAAATTATAAATTTGAATAGATTCCTGCGTCTAAAACACAAAGTCGTGGCAGGGCTAGTGGGGATTTTATTTTGGTTTTAAAAATGAACTCACAAATAGGGGCATTAATTGTAAATTTTACAGATTAAAAAACTTATAACTTATGGATCTGCAATTTGATATGGAAAGTTTTAAAATATTCCCAGCTTATCTCAATTGTACCAATTGGAAAGCAGATTTTGCTCAGCTGCACGAATTGATGTCACTGTCAAATAACCCAAATATTATGTGAAATAGGGGACCTTAGAGCAAGAATTGGAGTGGATGAGGTGACAAGTAATGCTTTATTGGGTATAATCCGGCAAACCAAGGACAGAATATCAAATTCAAGAGGCAAGAAAATATTAGATTTGTGTGATTCTTTCGGACTAAGAATATTGTTGAATGGTACGAGCTCAGGCGATCAGAACAGCGATTTTACATTTGTTAGTGGTCAAGGTCACTTTAGTAGTTGACTACTGCTTAATAGGAGGCAACTGGAATAAATGTGGTGTAGATTTCGAAGCAAATCAAGTGCCCTACTCCGATCACTTACCTACTGTCGTATCTTTTGGACATAAAGTCGAATTATCCGAAGAAAATCGCTTGCTTAAGCCTCTTCCAATGTTGAAATGGATGGATAATAAGGCTGAGACCTATAGAAGGTGACTTAAATTAGAACTCTTAAAGCAAAACGACATTAATTTTTACAAGCTTCAAGGAATAATAAAAGATGCTTATCAGACTCCTCTCCTTAATGGAAAATCTCAAAATACACCGTGATTCGATAATGAATGCAAAAAGGCGAGAGATAAATCCTTTAAATCGCTGAAGCTTTTTCGTGAAAACAATTCAGTGGCATTCAAAGCCAACTACTGAGAAGCCAACCGAATATACAAAAGCATATGTAAGGAAAAAAAAAGAAAAGGCATTTTGAAGGTGAAGCCAGGAAGATGGCATCCTGTATCGTTCCTATTTTGTGAACGTGCTTAGTCCCGATGAATCTGCCGTTTTATTTCATTATGCTATTCCAGCTTTTTCAAACGCGTTGCTTGATACAGTAATTACGAGATCCGAAGTTACAGAGGCGTTAAATGATCTGAAAAATGGTTAGGCCCCTGGTGCGGACTCAATACCGACAGAGTTTAACAAATATGACACAAACTTGCTCAAGGATAAATTTCTTCAGTTACTTAATGATGTGCTAGAAACAGGCATCATTCCTCAAGCTTTTAATGACACTCTAATTTTTCCCATTCACAAAAAAGGAAGCACATCTAGCCCAGAACATTATCGGGGTATCTCGTTATTGAATGCTTCTTACAAAATATTTACAGCTGTTTTGAAAAACCGTCTAACAGAATGGATAAAGCAAGTAAATCTTCTTAAGCAATACCAGGCTGGCTTTAGACAAGTTTACTCTATCGTGGACCAAATATTTGTTCTTAAAAGTATTAGAGAATCGTTCCAAAGGCAAAATAAGAAGTTATACACTTCCTTTGTGGATTTCAAAGCAGCGTTTGATTCAATAGACCGTAATTCATTGTTTTACAAACTTTATCAAAAAGGAATGTCGTTTAAATTTGGAAGAGTTCTCCAAACAGACTCGAGCGGCAGTGTTGACAGGGGAAGAAAGGTCGGAATGGTTTGACATAATATCAGGTGGAAAAAATGGAATTATGATGGTGCACCAATAGAACTGGTGAATGAATATAAATATTTGAGGGTACTTCTACCCCAGAACCTGAGCATGAATAAACACCTGGTAGAGAAATGCCGTCAACGCAACTTGGAAAGGTTGCTTTGCCAATGGATCTATTTCCCATATTTCAAAATACAGAGTTTCTAAAGCAGTTGCAGAATCAATTTTGTTATATGCTGCGCAAATATGAGGTTATAAGCATTACGAATCGGTAGAGAAACTTCTGAGGATCTATATCAAGCGCACTTTTCATCTTCCGGCTAACTTACCAAATTATTTGCTCATGATCGAAACAGGTCTCTCACCCTTGTTTATAAGAATCCTTAAGCTTCACATAAGGTTTGTTCGCTGAAGTTTACCCAGGGTTGATTAAGGTTTTCTTGAAAACCCCATGATCTGTCAAAAAACCTTGATTTTTCGGTTCTCAAAAAACACCAAACGGCTCTCAATTGTGTTGTTGAGATAAGCAAGAAACAAAAATTGATTTAAAAATAAAAAAAAAGAAACCACACTTTCCATTTTCTATTTCTATTTGTTATTATTTAAGTAAATTGGTGTATTTCTTGAATTTCCACTCCAAAAACAAACAAAAAAAAATATATGCAGCACGTAAGTCAAAAAAAAAAAAAAAAATGCATCAAAGCTCCTTTCACTTTGACATTTTATTCTTTACCACAACTCGCCCCCAGCAAAAAACCTAGTTCTACTTCAGGGCGAGTTCAGATCGATCCCAGGTTTCAAAGAACATAGAATTGGCTCATCAGGGTTAGTCCAGGTTTTTCAAAAAACGCTTTGATGTGACCCCAAGGTTACTTCAGGGCTCAACAACAAGACATAATTAAAATAATGAATATGGCTGATAGTCGACTTCCAAAAAAAGCTGCTTTAAAAACGGTGGCGAAGAAATCAAGCTGGTATGCAGAGGGGTTGAACTAAGCGCTTCTTTGTGGACTTGAAGTGGATTTAAATATCAAAAACCTTGCAAACTGGAAAATAGTTTTGTACGAATTAATTGAGAGTGTGCACGTATTATATGAAACGAAATACAGGGAGGAGGCTGAGGCATCAGTGCATAGATCACTATAATCGATTGAGCCACAATCTACTAGACACAATCTACAGAAATATCTATGATGATGAGGCTGCGAGGGTGAGCTATTGTCCCTCAACTACATACCACATAGGGACGATCTACCATATCTATGCGAGTTATGTAACTTACAAGAACGAGACGACGTTATACATTTCATGGGAAAATGTCCAATTCTGTATGAAACGCTACAACACATTTTTGTAAAAAAATTTCTTACGGATGAGGAATGTATAAATGCTTTAAATGACCTTGATGTGGACAAATTGTTTCGCTTCTCCAAAATTGCTTTAAACTATAGAAAAAAAATTATGAGCGGTGATTTTTGATATCTTTAGGACTGCACATTTGTATGTTGTTTTATTTAAAATACTCTTATTTGTAATAAGCAAATAAATTCTTAGCCATATAATAAAATATAACTGTCAATCCGACAGACGGCAAACGCCAAGCCTAACTGTTTTTGTAAATCTTATATGAAGTAAGGTCTTACCGATTACAGAAATGAAATAAATTAATAGAGGCACTTTAAAGCCAAATTAAAGTTTTTTAGTTAAATTTTATTTTATTAAAAATTCAATTTGCAAACTGGCAGCGATTCTGCCTCTGACAATATAATGAATACATTTACTTAAAATCTACAACACTCATTTTACGATTACTTAACATAATTTATTTCCCAACATATTGTCGCTCCAAATTTCCACGAATTGGAAATTGTTGATTTGGTGTCATTGCCCAGACACCATGTCAGCACTTTTCTTGGGAGCATAAAGAATTGAGGTGTTGATGTTAATTTGAGCTATGTCGTCGTTAACTTGCATCTGCTACCGCTACAAAATAGTTTAGTAACAAGTTGACTACTGAGCGCGCACATGAGCAACTCCACCAGCAACCGCAACGAACCTAACCAACACACCGACAATGTTTATTCAGTTTTTCTATCTCATACATTCAAGGAAAAACATTTTCGCCTTCGTCCTATTCTTTTGCTCCAGCAAATTAAAGAAAAGATACATTTGTTCTCTTTCGCACAGATAACATAACGCACTTTGGAAAGAACAAAATTCAACGATGTGGTTAAATATCCGCAACCATTTGGTTGGATGTCTGCGCATTTACATATTATTCCATGTGACACAAACTAAAAAACTGATTTCGGGCAATAGTTCAGTTTGTGCCAAAACACAAACTAAAAAGTTGCTCGAATCGACGAAGGAATAGTTTCTGCATGTGCGCGGGTCTCATACGAGTCTCCTTCGAGTCCATAGAACTCAATTTTGCAACAAACAGTTTCGAAACTGAAAATTGCATGTGCGCGACTAGCCTAAGGAATACAACTGACTAAAGTTAAGGAAGCCGTTTTGCTGAGAGACCTTGTTAAACAATTTTTTTATATGAAATTTCTTTATATGAAAATTGCAAGTTGCATCGAATGAAAGTTTTAACATTTCGCTTGACAATAACCGTGTTTTGTTGAAAACTATACACAGCCGCGCTAAAGCTCTTCAACAGAACGGTTCGGAACAAATTGGTTAATAAAGCTCTTTTTGTATCAGAATTCCATAGTTTCAAACTGTTCCAAAGCACTGTTTGCTAGTCACATTTGACAGCAGAAAAAGGTAATGTTATTGGCAGCTGGTGATTGTTGTTGCCTTGCGTGTAAAATTTCAACTGGGTGGCTGGCAACTTCTCAACAAAACAGGGCTAGTATCGCAATTCGCAAGGTGTTGTTATTGGTTTTTGTGTTTGAATGTTGTGTTATTTTTCGTTTTTCTGTATCCTTTATTAGGAAAAAATATGGGTTGTTTTTAGTTTTTTTCCCTATTTTCTTAAACAGATTGAAACTAAAATGGGCCCAGAGAATGAACAGCTTATGTTTTGCTTTTTTTGTTTTTGTTTTTCTGTTGGGAGATATAGATTTTTTCTTGGCTGGGTTCCTCGTCCTTGTGTCTTGTTGTTGTACCTTGTGCTTGACAAGTGCATTATGAAAAAAGAGTGTTGAAACACTCCTACCTACCTACTAACATAGATTTAATTTTATTGTCTAGATTCTACAATTTTGTCGATCAGAATCAAAACGAAAGAAATTAAAGTTGAAAAATTGAGGTAGCGATATATTTCAACTTTTTCATGCATTATTTTGAATTATTGTGCTTTCATTGTTTTGATCAAAGTTATCATTACCATGATCTTACAAATTATTTTCGTTTGGTAGATACCTATATAAGTATGTGCATATTTCCTTCAGTGTGTGCGGGTGTATTTGGGCGATTTTTTTCTATTAGTACGTGGAGAAAAAGTCTAAAGGGATGGATAGATTTGCTTGGCTTGTTATAGGTTCCTGCACAGTTGTGGAATCTCCATTTCTATTTTGTTTGCAGTTTTTTATAAAGACATTTTTTACGATAAGAGAATATAAAATAGGTAGTTTGAAATAATTATTTTTTGTTTTAAGAAACTCAGAAATCTTTTACAGAAGATAAACACAGATATTTTATTTAACAAAAATAGTCAGTATGTTTGTATGTATAGGTACGTAGATACGCATACACAATTCTTTTTATATTTTGTTAAGAAAAACGACGTTGGGTCCAAGAACCTATTCCAAGAAAAATTGGCTTATATTTTTTTTTTAAAGTGACTTACAATGAAACAATTATTTTTTTTTTTTAAGTGACTTACAATGAAAAAAATTAAATAATCAAAGAAAACAATTATGTATGTAGGATCTAAATTAGTTCAATTTTAGCATCTCCTAAAATGTTAACCCAGAGTTATTTCAGATGCAGTTTTCCCCGGTTGTACAAACGTGGTTCAAAAATTTTTACTGGCTGATTTCAGTGGATTTACTCAGGTTCAAGGATAGTTCAAGGTTCAAGTATGTTACAGTAGCCAATGTAATGAATGAACCATCTTTGAACCTCTGTAATTCTGCTAAAGTCGGTGGTTTAAAATTGCTGAACCACGAGTTAAATATTTGTAAAACTGGCCCTTACTCATTTAGCTGTAATATTGTAATATATCTATTGAAATCGATTTTCGACACAATGAAATATGACCTTTTTAAGCCTTTCAAGTTGGAACCTCATCGGAGCTAATCGCTCCCCTGGTTCGTTGGGCTAACTCGCCGAATTAGATGAGTTTACTCAGTATTACTTCAGGATTTAAATTGATTGAAAAACACGTTTTTGGAGTTAACGCAGGTTTATCCCCGAGACTAGTATGATTTTGGACTGAAACAATGACCCTTGTTCTTAAATAATATAACGTCGGCTTAGAGAGTAAAGCAGCTAACTCCACCTTTTTTCGTACCATTATAGACCACTTCAAAATTTCCTGAAAAATACAAAAATCTATCAAATCTCTTCAATTTCACTGAATTTGGCAATAACGAATGGTGACAAATATTTAATATAATTTTGGTTTTATGCAAGTGATGCGAACACTTTGTTTAAAATATTTGTTTGTAAAAAATGCTAAATAGGAGTAAGCTGCTTTACACTCTAAGCCGACTATAAGTTGAATCTACAATATGTATAGCTATAAAAACAACGTTTCGTTAAGCAAATCAAGCCAATTTTGCAAAGTATTTTTGTTTTCCAAAGCGACATTCAGTTTTTAGTTTTTTAGGTTTCTTAAAAAATAAGCTGGGTTAGGCTATAGAAATACGGGACAGTCCCGGGAAACCCAGGACGGATGGTCACCGTGCCTATACATTATACAAAGGAGAACAAAATTTTATATTTTGTGTACACAGGTACATGGTGTGAAAATATAAATTTCTTAAAATGGAGTTGAAGATACTAACACTATATAACAAAATATTTGAAGAAAGAAGAGAATTGGGAAACAAATTGTTTAAGTAAAAAAGATTATTTTAGCGTACTTTATTAGAGTCATATAGATCATAGAGTACGCTTTCATAAAATAGAGTACAAACGGTTGGCAACCCTAGCGTGTGGACACAAGCAAATTTTGAAATGAAAGTAGGCTCATTCACAATAGAATTTTTTAAAAGTTTAAAATTCTCTCTACTAAGGCCGACGTTAGATTTTTGTTTTTGTTTTTTTAAAAACTAAGTAGTTCAAATTGGGATTTATCGTAAATCACAATATGAAGGAGCGAGTGAAAACTTCGAATAGCCCAATTGGTGATAAAGAACCCATTCTGGCTACCCTGATTACAGAAGTTTTTGGTTTTCAGAAACAGATAGAGAATGCAATTTAGAATATGTAATTGTAGCAGCATCGGGTCATTTAAACATTTGCCTTGGTCTGCCATTTTGTATTAAATAATTTTACTAACAAACATTTGACATTTCTATACAAATTATCGATAACACAACGAAAATAGTAGTCTGGAAATACCGTTTTTATCGGGACAAAAGTTAAATCCACTTAATTATCTTGACATAGCTAGCTCTATATGAACATAGTTGTTGTTGTATTTGACATTTAAATTTCTTTGTTTCGTTGTCGTTTTTTTCAGACAGAATTTTCTGGAGTTGCAAAAAAACACAGCTTGTATCTTGTCTTGATCCGACCTACATTTCGTCACCCCAGTTTTTAACATATGCATTTTCGCCATTTTTGAGTTAGGAACGTTTCATTATTGGCAAAAAGGAGATCTTTCTATTGGTGGAATTAAATCTGTCCTATCTCTTTTCTTGCAAAAAATGTCAGTGTAACATATATGATCTAAACGCATTTTATGAATAAAAAGTCAGTATTTGTCTGCCACGTATGAGAAGGGCATAATTTTGTTTGAACTTTTTTAAAATGTCTAAAATGTGTGAAATGACCCATACGTACAATTGAACTTATTTGCAAGGCATAATTTCGGTGCATAAATGATCTATATCATACAATTCTTGATTCATAAAATGGAATTATTTGCTTTCGATTTGATATTAAAAAAAAATGCTATGGACCGATCGAAACAAAAATTTTTGTGTAAGTAGAATATAACTACCACTATTTTATTAAATTTAGTTTACGGTCATTATACTGAAGTTTTATCTTTTATTCGTATTCAAAAGCATTGAAACTTCAAGCGTCGTTTTCTGGAAACTAGGTTCTTGTCGTTTAGATCACTCTTATACTGAGGTGACGATTTTCTTTCCATTATAAACAAAAATTATGCTTAGGACTAAGGCTATTATTTAAAGCCAATAAAAGAAGCGACCCACACTGGTAACTTTCCATTTTGATACCCTAGGAAGCTAGGGTCTCAATCTCAATGTTATTTTATTACTTAAAAAAATCACCAATTCAAGGTCTTTGAAAACGTGTTCAAGTGTTCAACATTTTTGTTTAACAATTTTTGGTAAGGTTTCTTGTAGTTTTTTTTCACTTTAAAAAGCAATGTGTATTTTTATTTTACAAAACCAATTAATTATCAATTATGAACTATCGTGTAGAATTTAATTAACCCGAAGCCAGTAAAGTTTTGTGTGATCTCAGGATATTTGAGAATAATAAAACTTCAATAATTTTTGTTAAATTGTGTTTTTTTGGTTTAAAAAAACAAAATATCGAATTTCTTCCCAAATCTTATCAATTATTAATTATAAACCAAAGTGTAAAATTAAATCAACCCAAAGCCAATATCATTGTTTGTTCCTAAGATATTTGGGACGAAAAAAAAACAAAATTCGACAGTTTTTGGCACAATTTCTCGTAGTTTTTTTCTTAAAAAAAAAAACGTTCATTGTTCATTCAACATTTTTAAAAATTTTATTAATTATTCATTATTAGCTAATGTATAGAATAAAATTACCCAGAAGCCAATATCATTGTTTGTTCTTAAAATATTGGATCTCAAAACTTTTTTTCAACAATTTTCAGCAGTTTTTTTTTTTATTAAAAAAAAAAATCTATCGGTGTCGTGTTCTGTTCGTTGGACTCGTATTGAACCAGTTAAAAACACAGCTGAGCCGGAAATTACAATCTTTGACTGATTAAAAGTAGAAAAACCGAAATTTCATTCTTCCAGGTGGCAATATCGGGAATTCCATTGCGTATATGGAAAGAAGAAAATAAAATATTTGATGATAAAAATTTCGGTTTACAGTGCTGAGAAAAAAAATTTCGGATTTTTGTATAACTTCAATAATTGTTGTTTTGATTGTAAAAAGCGAAGAGTTAGAAACTTTTCAAATTTTTTTTTTTGCATTTTTGTTTGCTCAATTAGCTGTTAAGAGAAAAACTATCATAAATTATCATTATTCATCAAAAAAGAAAAAAAAGTAATAATCAAAATTAGAGAAGAAATTCAGAATTTTAGCTGTTGTCCAGTAACCATTATTTTTATAACCGCTTGATATCTACATGGTATTGTTGTAATGGAACTGTCGAAAATAGCAACAAGAATACCCCCTCGCTCATTTTTCAAAGCTGTAAACGGAGAAATTGTCGTCGTGTGCGATATCTTCTCAACTCACCTTACTATGTGTGCAAGGTTTGATGTTTATAGTTACTAGACTAAAAAGGTTTCGAAAATAAAGAAGTTATTTCACCTTTATTGACTTAATATAAAAACCTATTGAAAATTTTTGTTAGTACCGCCTGTGACACGTCCAGACAGAACGATGTTCATCAGTCTTAATGGAACCACTCTAAGAGAATTCAGTTCAGCAATAAGCCATTTTGTCTTAATGATAAATATGGCACCAAGAGGACGAAAACACAGTTGGTCTTCGACGAGTAATGTCAGACCTTGCTGAGACAATGGATGAGGTAGGGAGGTAAGTACAGGCGTGTCCAGCGATATTCAATAACTTGGCTGCTCAAATACCAGTAGTAATGCCTCCATTCGTATGGAGGCAAAATTGGTATTATTTTTTCGCCAAATAGTTTTGATGACATCTTAGTTGAGAATAGTTTCCGATTCGGAATGTTTGTGGCTTGGACATCTTTTTTGGCCACAATCACACCCTCTCTAAGGAGCCATGCATATTCTTTAGCCGTACTTGTACTTCACTCAATGTTTTCTGAGCCTTTTCTGAGTGGGTTATTTTTAAGTTGCTATTTCAGAATTATGTCGAAAATATCTCTTCAGTTATTCTAAGACTCAGTTGATCTCTTTATGAATAACTTGGCCCTAGAATATACTAGTCGTACCATAAATTCTGAGTTTTGGCACTTTTATGGTTTGTATTTTACTTAACCATAAAAAAGGCTGATGATGGCCTCTGGGTCTTAGCAATCTAATTCTTAGCTTCTTAAGAGTCCGTTGCGTGTTCTTTATCAATTTATTTGTTTGTATTTTTCTCAACCGAGGAAATTGTTTCATCGGAAAAACACATTTGTCTATGTTTTTTGTTTGCATAGCGAGAAGCTTTTGACCTTTATTGATTTTTTTCTTAGAACGACCCTTAGTTAATACCCTATTCTACGATGGAAGGCTCTCATCCCACGGTCATTTTTAATAAGTCACGACATCGATTTTTGGCTTATTCTTATCTCTCTGGCCATCACTTTCTGCTTCCGTAAAGGTTTTCTTCGAATGCAAGCCACCACTGTTCTCACCACCTTGCCCGTATCCACACCCTTTTAGATCAACTTTCAAGGTTTTTTATTCTTAATAAAAGTTTGGCTAAACCGTTTTATTTTGCCCCACTCAAATAAACCATAAACGAATTATATCTACAGATAGAGATATGAGACTCAGGAATATCGAATTCGTTCGATATTCCTGACTTGAAAAGTTTTTTTACTTAAGTTCTGTGATCTTTGACGTTCTGTGCTGCAATTAATGCAATGAATCAAAATTTAAACTGGACCCTATTTTTAAGCTTATTGTTCATATATTATTTATGATAAATTTTATAACAAGCAAGCGAACTCTTAGGAAATATACACAATGAAACGTTTGTAACAGAACTTATGGCACGACTACGTGTATACAGAAGTCTAGAGTTCGTTATCCAGAAAAGTAGTCAGAATACGGCCTTATTGTGAGTATCACGTGAGCAAAATTCCCCCGGAAAATTAAAATTTCACTTTTCGCCTATTGTAAGTTTCACCCGAAAAATTAAAATTCCCCTATTTTGTGAGTATTCATTTCGGGAGTAATGTATCCTTATAAAGAGCTTCAATTTTCACTTAATTTTTAACGGCGAACGAAAGGAAAACAGAGGGTACTGCTGCCCTTTGCGCTGCCAATAAGGCTGATTCTTTTTTTTATTGTTAGACAATTTTTGTTGCAAGTAGATCAGTGTTTCTCAATATAGATTTAGTACTGATCTTAAAAAGCTTTTGAAAATCATCTAAATACTATTCCTGGAGTTATTATAAGAAATTCCCAACATACTTTCCATTAACACAAAAAATTTGTGTGATTTTTTTAAGTTTGAAATCTAATAGAGAACAGAAAGCGGGTTACATTTATATCAGGGAATTCAACCCTCGTTCTCTTATTGTAAATACAAATAACCGCTCCCTGTTCTTTTTTTTCATATAAGTATGCTTGTATGTGGAAATGCTTTGTTATTATTTCATTTCGTTGACGCATACATTCATGATTTTCCACCCTCTATTTCTATCTTTTGTTTCCTCGCCTAAAAATCAACCTACCCTCCATATGAATTGGAAAGCGTATGTGTATAACATTGTTCCATAGTTCAAACCAGTGTGCCCAACCTTTGGGTAACTAGTTTCAGAGCATAAAAGACCTTATTATAGTCAGAACTTTGAGTTAATGTTGCTTAGCAGGATTTTACCCCTAAAAAATATACAAATACAGATTTGCCCATCCAGGAACTTTAAATAAGGAGAACACCCTCAATGTTCATAGATCATAGTGTTTGCGTGGTGGTATATTCTAACTCCAACTCCAACTCCAATACAAACTTGCGTATGTGTACTTGAGTAAAATTTTTAACGAAAGAACGGAAATGACAATCCTGCTTTGGTTTTCGATGGGTATATTTCTACCCTCTCATCAATTGCAGATGGGGCCTTTCAGTCAGTTTTTGATATTCGTCGTATGTAAGAGGTTTCCCTGATTTCGCCTTTAAATATCCTCTTCAAGCGGTATACATACTAATACAAATTTTCGGATACGGATAAAGGAATATATTTTCCACTAATCGTGCATTATCATATTTAGTTTTCACAAAAGAATAAAGTTAACATCTTCAAATATCGCTATTTACGGATTAAACAAATCATCAACATAGAAAGCCAGTGATATTGTCCTGTCACAGCAGTACGATTTTAAAAGTTTACTGCTGTACCGGGACATTAACATTGTTTTTTTGCATACCTTATCATCATACATGGATATCTAATACCAGGACATTTCTAGTTAAAAAAATTTAATTTTTCTTTGATATTCAAAACTTTATTAGTTTATTCTCATAAAAAGGAGAAACAATGTGGAATTTGAATAGAAAATAAAAAAACCTTTTGTGAATTTTCCGATAAAAAAACATCGTGAATACATAGTACATACCTTCTTTTTCCTTGAAGCCTGAGTTGCTACTTAAAAAAAAATTAAACAAAAACTTAAATATTAAAGATCACAAAAGATACTTATTATATAAACATTTGAATTGAAAATAAAATATACCTTTTTGTGGAGTTTATCAAAAAATATCGCGATGAGTAAGTTTTTCCTTAGATTCAAAGGCCAATAATATAAGGAAAGACAAAAGAAAATTAAATTTAAGAGTGAATCTTTTCTTGAATATACATAGGTAGGTACACAAAAAATGGTCGATTTTGGTCACACAAAATTGACGGTAGGAAGGTAATTAGCCTTTTGCATTCAAATTCAAAAATCGATTTTGTACTTTTGATTAAAAAGAAACTTTCAATCAAGAAAATAAAAATGGAGCTGTGCGGGACAAAATCAATAAAAAAAAGTACCTACTCAAAGTTTCAACAAGTTTTCTTTCTGATTAACTTTGAAAAGCTTTCATTTCATGCCTTACAGAAAAGTTTCATTTTGTTCCCTTGTTAATAAAAAAAAGTATCTTTGAAAACTTGTGAATTTTAAAATTAATGTTTTCGTTTTGTTGTTTTCAATAATTTATTTTTAAAATCAAAAATGATTAATACAAAAATTATTGGACGATATAGACGGATTTAATTTCAAATACAAAATTCAATATGCCACTCCCTTAAATCGACTGTACTAACACATCTTCCTGTTCCACCGCTACCACCACCCTGTTTCTGGGATACAGCTTTTAGGTCCATCTAAGAAAATACAAAAAGGCATATTGAGGGAATGAAGAGAAAACGAATATTTTTCATAGAAGCTATTACCTACCAGACTCAACTATTAACAGTGGTTCCAAGGGAGGTACATATATGTATTTAACGTGATATATACCGGAACGCACATATAATGTAATATTATATGGAACAGAGGACTGCACATGACTTTTTTATGTTATTCTAATTTGTATAGAAAATGGGCTTTGGAAAAATGACCTTTCTATTTTAAATTTAAGATATTGAAGAGTTTTTATTATAAACTATCATAGAGTTACTAGACGACGGGAAACATATTATGTAGCTACATAATGTACCTACATTATATAGATTTATAGTTTGTGTTCTAGATAAATTATTTTTGTTTGTGTGCAGAATTTATTAGTTGAGCTGGTAAATTTTCTTCAAATTTTAATTTAGGAACTAGCAAAATATCAAACATTTGAAATGGAGTTTAACGTCTCTAAAAAGTTTCACCATATTATCAGCATTAGAAATATTGATACCTACAAAATACATAATATATGCACTGTGTACAATCATACATGTATTTCTTGGTACAGGGAGTTTCAGAAACGGTTCGACACGCCCTATATTATCTTTTTCATCATTACAATCGGTTCTTCAAATCGCTTTCTAAGGTCGAATTTTTGAATTTTTGAATTTTCAAGGAAATGTTATTTGATTTGTTAAGAAATAGAACATAATCAAGCTCTACTGTTAGTATTTGTTTGAAGTTAGTCAAATTAGTTTAACTCCACAAAAACTGATGCTATTTAATGAAAATACTAGGAAATTTCCAACCAATTACACTTTTCGCGATCCTTTAGATAAAATGCAATACTGGGTTGTACGTACTTGGTTTCATGTTCAACAGACTTAGAATTTTTAAAATTGTGTAGGTAGGTACATACATAGGTCTATAAGAAGTTGGATATAATGAGAGAAAAATTAAAAGCATAGAATTCGTTTTGCAAATTGGTAAACAAGAATACTATCTGAGCAAATTTTGAAAGTTGTTGCTATTTTTAAATTAATTTTTTATATACACGTGTAAAACAATTCTAAAAAGTTTTTATGGAAAAATTTTAGTACAGATCAAGCGTTAAGGTATTAATGTGCTGATAAAAATTAAACAAAAATATCAACCCGTTTTTGAAATATGTACAATTCTCAATTTTCACAATATCTCGACAAAAACGGTGATACATATTTTGTACAGTTTTCAAGAAGCTAAGAAACTATGAACGTTGCTATCTTTAAAATTTATAAAATCAAGTTACCTACCTACCTAGTTCATCCAATCAGAATTTTCCAAAAAATATTTTTCAAAATATTGTCAAGTGCTTGCCAGTTATTTATATACCATAGAAAGTAATGTCATCTAGTGCCAAAATAATTCTTTCAGAAACAACGCTATTAATCGAATCCTTAACTTAAAAGTTCGTTTTTCGTATAAATTGTTATGTTACGGACATATGAGAAGAAGGGATTCGAGGTTTTGGCACTTTGCGTCAGAGTAAAGTGTAGAATTGGGAACAAAGCTTGATTTTGGTGGTTTAAGCCACCACTTTTTTATAATAATTAAAAGGAGCATACAAAAATAAAACACTAAAAAACTTAAAAATTGTCGCTCAGGGAGTGGCGAAATTTGGAATACAACCATCGTCATTCAAATCCATTAAATTCAAAGTTGAAAATTGAAAGCAAACTCGCTCAAGGATTCACTTCGCCCCACCAACTAAAATCTCACTTAGCGTTCAATGTCAAGTTAACGGAGGCGGAATTCTTTGGTGGGACAAGATTTTCCGTTGAATTGTATAAAAAAAACATGTGTTGTAATTCTCGTATTTTAGTAAGAAACAAGATTTCAATTTTGCTTAAATTATTTAAATGTTAAAGCACAAAACTTTATCAAATTATTGAAAAATAAAAGCAAATTAATTTGTTTTCATTTTTATTACCATTCCAGCTTTATTTTGAATTTTTATGAAGCTGAAGATCGCTGCACCGAAAACAAATAATATTTTTAGGAGAGGATCTGGACGTATTGTGAAATGGTTTTTCAAAAATTTAAAAAGGATTTTGTTGGGCATGAATTTTTCTAGACGTGATGTCTTTTATTTTTTTAATATTTTGGTGTTTAATATTTTTTTCAAATCAAAAATCGTCAAATATCATGTACTTTTTTTTTTAGGAGAGAATCCCCGCCACAAAAATAATTTTATGAAAAAAATAAAATATGTCATATGTAGAATAGCCTAAAATGCAGACGTGATATTTTTTATTTTTTTTTTTTATTTTTTACTGTTGAGATTTTTTAGCATGATTTCTTCAAGGTTTACAGCAAAACTTTAGACCCTTAAAGCTTAGAGTTGAGATATGATATGAAGAGAACAAGACCATCAAAATAACGGCATTTTAGAACTCTCAACGTGATCGATTTTATTATTTTTTTTTTAATTTACAATCTATGCTCTTTTTTTTTGTTTTTATTAAAGCAAATAATACAATTTTAGAAACAAATATTTAAGATAAAATAAGTTGAAAGCGGATAGCTTTTTTAAGGAAACTTCAGTGTGTTTATATCTATTACATAACGTTTAATTCCTAAATAGTCTAATGGTCATGTACATATACATATATCAAGCAGTGGGATTCTACCCCAGTGATCTATATTAAGAATTGTTTTAAAAATACTTAAGGATCTTAATGTAGTTTCTTAAAAAAAAATATGCATGATTGAATGCACTAGCACGAACTTGCTCTTGAGGTTCAAAACTATAGTGTGCCCAAGCGTCGAATACATAAAGTATGTATTAGGTAATCATTACTTTCCTATTGTTATAGTACAAGAGCTGACAGAAAATTTTGTGAGGGGACTTGTAACCAAAATCTGAGTGTGAGTTTTTACATGTGAATGTATTGTGATACAAAATACCAAAGCCTGACACGTTTCTTTTTAAGCTTTTGGGAGGGTTGGGAAGTAAAAGAGAAGTGTCCTTAAAAAAAGCCATCCACTTTCAACTTATTTTATCTTAAATATTTGTTTCTAAAGTATTTGCTTTAATAAAAACAAAAGAGCTTAGATTGTAAATTTAAAAAAAATAATAAAATCGATCACGTTGAGAGTTCTAAAATGCCGTTATTTTGATGGTCTTGTTTTCTTCCTATCATATCTCAACTCTAAGCTTTAAGGGTCTAAAGTTTTGCTGTAAACCTTGAAGAAATCATGCTAAAAAATCTCAACAGTAGAAAATAAAAAAAAAAAAATTAAAAATATCACGTCTGCATTTTAGGCTATTCTACATATGGCATATTTTATTTTTTTCATAAAAGTATTTTTGTGGCGAGATTCTCTCCTAAAAAAAAACGTACATGATATTTAACGATTTTTGATTTGAAAAAAATATTAAACACCAAAATATTAAAAAATAAAAGACATCACGTCTAGAAAAATTCATGCCCAACAAAATCCTTTTTAAATTTTTGAAAAATCATTTCACAATACGTCAAGATCCTCTCCTAAAAATATTATTTGTTTTCGGTGCAGCGATCTTCAGCTTCATGAATTTTTAATCGATTTTAGTATTTCCACATTAGCGAGAAATTGCAATTTGGCTGTCAAATGAACAGCTGTTTTTGAATGGATTAGTGCTTTTTGAGTTGATTCGGAATTGAAATTAACAGGGGGAATTCTCTTCTCAAAATCGTCAAAAGAGGATTTTTGTGCTTTTGGTCATCATAATTCTTTTTCTCTTTCTTATTTTTACAGTTACCATTAAGAAAAATAGTAAAAGAAGAAAATATTACGGGAGGTAAGTATAGGTACAGTAAAAGCCCTTTTTCAGTACAATTAAGACAGGATTTTAATATTTTTGTCGGTGTTTTAGTTAAAATTGGTGATTAATAGTAAATTAAGATAAAAAACGAACAATTCCAGCAGTATAGACACTGATGTAAATGATGCATAACTTGGCTGTTTTCAAAAATGTCAAATCAAAGTCAATTCGATCGTAAAATGATCGCCATTTTTTGACGCAGATAATGTGATCGTCAAATATGCAATCGTCCCGTTAGCTAAAAATCGGTATGATCAACGTCAATTAATTGACTTGCAAACGCATTTGGCGTTTACGAACACACTCTCTGACTTTCAATGTTTTGTTCATCAAACCGGTTTTTTACTGCACAGCTGCACTGCAGACGATGTTTTCGAACATGTGACTTCAGCAAGCTGTATTATCGAACACACTGCTTATGCAGCAAAATTTGTATTAGCGTGTTGAACAGAAAACTTTTAGGCTAGTCGCGCACATGCAACTGCTACCGCAACAAAACAGTTTAGTCACAAGTTGAACGATGAGCGCGCACATGAGCAACTCCACAAGCAATCGCAACGAACCTAACAATGTTTTTTTGTTATTTTACCATTTATCCTATTCTTTTGCTCAGCAAATAAAAGAAGAGATACATTTTCTCTCTTTCACAGAGAATATAATGCCACTTTGTGCGCGGAGTCTCATATGAATCCATAGGACTCATTTTTGCAACTAAACAGTTTCGAAACTGAAAATTGCATGTGCGCGACTAGCGAGTTAGCAAGAAGTTAGTTTTTTCCATAAATCTAAGGCCATTTTTAATGAAAATATAAGAGCGTAAATTGTTAATTTGATTGATTTACTAGTAGAAGCATGTCAATTTATTTTTAGGTTAAATTTTTTTTTTTTTTGTAAACATTTTAAACAAAAATTCTATAATCTTTCCAATTGAATTGATCTTCAAATATTGGATTATTTTATTTAAGAAGAGGCATAGAGAAATAATTACAATGTGTGATTTTTAAAAATTTTTTATCAATTTTTGAATTTATAACGTCAAGAGCCGAATTGATTTTTGTATCATTGATATTCTTAGAATAAATTTTAGTTTTGTGCACTAATTTAATGTTTAAGCACGGAAGTAACTGCACCTTCTAGTTTCATTTAAATGACAGATTGGACTTATAAAACTCAAGGTACAAAGCTTTTAAGATAGCCAACTCGTCTTTGTAAGATTTTTTTTTTTGAATATTTTAAAGCGGTTTCCTGCAGGATTTATTTTTATGAAACCATTTATATTTTAGTGGAATAACATGGTAATATATTATTTTGCAAAATTTTAATTTATTTTATGAACTTTTGAAGTAAGAATGCCAAGAATCGATTTGATAAGTGATTCAGTCACCTTTTTAGAATGAAATTTGTATCCCCTCCTCAGAAATTTCACTATTCAGTATAGCATTACATTTTAGCTTTGAAGGCCTTATTGGATCTTGAACTAATATAACTAAAAGAACCGCAGTGATGATTTTGAAGGTAACGATATCGGTTCATTAAAGAGAATTTAAATAAAATAACCGGAATTCGTTACTATAAGAGTTAGCAATGAACAAAGCAGGCAATAGATAACCAACTCATTTGCTTTAAGACCACCAAAACTCAAATATTAAAGATTTTGATCTAATTGAAGGTAGGTATAATATTGTCATCATGATGTTTTTTCGTTTTGTTTTGTACATGGATAGCGCATAATAAATTGCACTACAGAAATTTAACATATCTTCTTCTCGAAACAACAAATTTTGAGTTATGATGGCCTTGAAGCAAATGACCGATATGTACCTTTGTATTTACTTTGTTTCGTTAAGACAATTTTTCCTTGGCGTATTTTTGCTAAGCGTGCGATACAAACTGATTGTATACGTATGTAAGTATTATTCAATAAGCTCTATAATTGTTTGGTTCAACGCTTATCTGTTAAACTTATAACTTTCAAAACCTGGGTTTTCTCCACGTTTTCTTAAACCTTCTTGCAGACGAATTATAATAATAATAATATAATAAATATTATTGGCACATAGCGTAACATAAGAATTGCCAAACCGGAACAGCTAGTTTGAGAAGCACTATTTCATGACAAGAAATACTCTTGGAGAAGAAATTTGTCACTTTCTGGTAAGGCTGCTCCCCTGTTTTCAGGTGGCAAGTCTGGTCTTCGATCTCCAGGAACTTAACCACCACCACAAGAGGTAGTACCTTTGTATATTTTATGGTACAAAATATAGGAATTGAAGGTACACACTATAAAATAACACTTAAATACAGGATTTTTTTTTAGATAAATAATAGATAATTGATTTGGTGCCATCTTAAAACAAACAAGGATAAAGTTAAATATTTGTATCAAGGAAGTGGTGCCCTAGTTGCACTTCACTACGTAAAACGTATGATTTGAAATATTTGAATAACTACATCTATACTAAATGTACATGTAACTAAAAATTGCAGCCATTTTAATAAAATGAATGCGAAAAAAATTAATATTTAGGTATGTATGTTATACCACCTACTATATGAGGACTTTTCAGTTTGAGACTACTTTCACTAGGAATCTTTCTAGAGTTGTTGTCTTACCGTATGTGAGGGTGAGCTTGTTTCACGAGCCACGAATGTTTTCACTGCCGAGTTTTGTTCTCGATAACACCTTTGGAGCTTCTTGTTATATTTTTAATGTCAAACACGGGCCTTAAGGTATATGAATGATTGTACGCACCCTTTACATAATAAAAGACGAAAGCTTTAAAAAGCAATGATTCTGCTACTTGCCCCTTTTTCTAGCACCAGCATTGGTTTGTGAATTGGCTTTAAGCTGTTTTATTTCCAGAATGTAGATGTCATCACTTTATGCTTTGTAAAATAGATAAAGATTTCGCTAAAAGCACTCAAAGCTCATTGAATAAAGTTAGCTTTTAAAAATGAAACTTTTTTAAAAATATATAGGTTTATAAGTAATCGAAAGTTAACCAATAGAAACGATTTTTTTTTTTTTAAGCTAGGTATATACATTCTCATCATAACTTTCATTCAATTGTGGTAAGTCAAAGACAATGCAAAGTATTGTAGGAAGGAACATACATATACTGACGTGTTTTTTTTGGGATCGTATACATATATACCTACAGAAAGAAAGTGTGAAATATATGGTACGCTTGTAACATCAGATAAAAGTGAATTTTATGGAATCTAAAACGATAAATTATTAACAAAATTCAACTTACATACGTGTGTTCATCTAATATGAGAAATATAAATTATATGCTTTTTATATAAATTATAATTTAAATTCAATTTTGGTTTCCCTATTTCCTACATTTGCCATTTTCAGATATAGTGGGGCTGTTAGTGAGACCAACCTCTGATTTTGACCTGAAGGGTTGAGCTTTAATATACTAATAGTTCATGTCCTAACTTTACGTTTAAGAACTGTTGCCAAGATGGCAACATTGTCAGAAGAACTAGAAAAGAGTTGCCGCTTGTGTCATACATTGGCCTAGAAATCGAGAACCAGGGCGGACGATGACCAGAGAACTTTAATTGTTTAATTGGATTCAGAAACCTAATAACCATAGGACCCCATTATTGATTTTTTCCCTCACCTCTCCTTGCCTGAAGAGGCTGGAAAAAAGCCATTTGGGAGGGAAAAATGCTAGGCCAAAAAAAGTAAAAAGGAATATTTATATTTTTAAAATTTAAAGATTGGTGTCGAAGCAGAATCAAAGTTAATTGAAAACCCCACTTTGGATTTATAAAAAGTCACTTTCAAAGTGCTGGGGGAGGGAGATATGAAAGTTTAACAAACTGAAATATTAACCTTGGTATAATCAGAACATATGATACATGATTTAAGGGTATTTCTTAATGCTTAATCTTATTAAATCAAAAATGAACTCGATACAACCACCTTAAAAATAGTTATTGTCTTTTTTATAAATGATGACTAAATTTTAATTGAGACAATTAAAATGTTACCAAATTTTAACAGTAAAGTGATGAAATTTGGCCCCCATACTAATTTTTTATGGATTAACTACTTTAAAAATTATACCTAGTTTCTTTCAGATAACTCGAATTATCAAGTTTTTCACGACCGCTACTAATATGTACCTCTCATTCCAAGGCACTTCAGATAAAATATCAGTTTGTTTTTATTTTCAATGTTTAATCCTTGCCTTTTAATAAATTCTAATCTTATATCTTAAATTCGGCCAAATAATTAGGTTCCATAGGCAAGCTTGAATTTGTATGTGCAGTATTAATTCAACGTGGTGCACGTGCAAGCGAAACACTGTCTTATGTTTAATTCATAAGGCTATAATGTTATCAGAGGTTAATATGGTAAGGATAACAGTATGTCCAGTAAATTTAATAAGACTACTGGGTTAATTCAAGTTAAACAAACTTGATTTTCATTAAAAGTCACAGAATTTTGAGTAACTTTTAGTCAATTAGGTTCTTATGAGAATCAGGATTACTTATTTAAGACAGTGTTAAATTGACAAGGTTGCCATACAGAATTTGCCTGCAAACAACGTTGATTTAATACGACATATGGTATCTTGTAAATGAAAAACAGGTATCCTGTTAATGGTAAACCGTGTTGAAAAATATCAACCCCATAATAAGAGATTATTAATCATAAATTGGTTTTAGCACCAAACCTCAAATATGACTACAATAAGTTACAAAAAGGTAAGAAAGACATTTCATTAAGTATAAATACATGTCAAAAAAGTGTGAAGAAAATCATGTAGATATAATAGTTTGAAAGCGAATTATGAAATTTTATCACACACAACTTGACAGCGCATCGGACACGATTTGAAATATGTTAATACATGAAAATATTTAGGAACGGTTCTAGAACCATCACACTATCTATCCCACTTGGGGGTTTGAGGTTATGGTGAATCTAATTTGTTTGGATGCAAGTATGGAAGCAAAATATTGTAACGACTCTCACATTTGTACTATAACGACTCTCGAATGAACTATAACCACTCTGGAATAAAAGAAACACCGAATTTCGGATTAGTCGGGACACAAATCAACCTACGGAGAGCTTTGGTGAGCTTTCGAACTTCCAATACTAAACGTCAAACTGAGAGCTTTGGAAAGGGAAATTTATGGGAAGCTCTGGAAGCAAATACTAGAACCTTCCAGCTTTTTCGGGAACCTTGTGAAAAGCATAAAAGTACATGTCTGACCGGCAGAGGACGCAGTTTATTTTTAATCGCGAATGAGCAAAGTTGGTTGTAATAAAAGTAAAGTGTTGAAGTAATTTCAGTGGTGAACAATAAATTGTTTTGTGGTTGTTAAAGCAAAGTGTTTTATTTTGTAAAGTAAATAAGTTACTTTATTTAAAAGTAAATAAGTTTTACTAACGAACCTGAGAAAATATTACAGTATGAAAATCATTTTCAGCACACAAATTTGGCAGTCGTATGAAATTCTTTCCCACTTTATTGCACTTTAATGTCGTGTGGGCAATAGTCAAAAAACAAGAACTTCGAAGTCTAGTAAACTTACTAAATAAAACAGAATATCCAACAATTAAATTCACTCTGAAGAAGAAATAAATGGAAGATTAAATTATTTAGATCTTACTAAAATTAGAAAAGGTGAAAAATTCGAGTTTGATATTTATCGAAAACCTTCAAATACTATAAGATATATAACATCGGACTCTTTTCATTCATTTGAACACAAAATAATGATGTTTAGAGCTTTAAATATTCCGATGACGAAAGAAAGAGAATACATTGAAATACAAGAAATCCAATAAATTGCTAACATAAATGGTTATACAGAAGAATTAATAGATGATCTGATAATTGCACATAGAAGAAAACAAAACTTAAGAAATTATACAACCTTAGACTTAATCAGAAATGAACAAGAAGAAGAAAAGAAATGGTCAAAATTCAATTTTTATCCAAAAATTACATCAAAATTAAGACCAATTTTTAATAGACAAAACATCAAAATGAGCCAATGTAGTCCGATAAAACTAATATATCGAATTAGTGGCTCAAAAGACAAAATTGAAAACGTTCAACAATCAGGAATTCAGGAATCAGCGATTGGACGTAGGAGAGACAAGAAGACCAATAATAAATAGATATAAAGAACATTTTGCACATGTGAAATACAATGAACCTGAAAAGTCGAGTATTACACAACACATGCTGGATAATAACCATAGTTTTAACTTAAAAAATTTGAAATAAGTATGTTATGTAAATAATCTTTATGAATTAGATGCTTTCGAATCTCTACATTTTTAAAAATAAAAATAATTTAATGAATAGTGACGATGGACAAATAAAAGATACAATTTTCAAAAAAAAAATTATAAAAGATCTTAAATTCACTATAGATTTTGTTTGTGTAATTTGTTTTTTGTTTGTATTGAGTTATTTGTATTTAATATCAATCAAAAATTTTATTTGTATTATTATTTATATAAAACTTACTGACGATGGAAGCATAGCTTCCGAAATGCATTTAAGTAAATAAATAATTAAAAAAAATGTTTTTAAGTTATTCAAAATAATTTTTTTTATTTATTTTATGAAAAAAAAATACGTTGAAAATCTCCAATATCAAATCAAAAATAGTTTAAGAATTTCTCTCAAACAATTTGAAACGCTATTGAAGTGCAGTTCAGCTATAAAAAGTTGTTTTCATGGCTAAACAAAGCATTGCAAAGGGAAATTAAGTTTATTTTGCTATGAAAAAAAGGTTATTTTATGGGCTTCTGAAACAAAGACAAGATACTGTTGAGACTGCCTGACGGTGGAGGAACGGAGTTGCGTGAGTAAGACACAGGACCCAAAAAACACGGTTTAAATCCTGAGAACCCGCGAAGCAGAGCACCCAAAGTACTGTGGCCCCAGAAAACTGTTAACATTGGCGCCTGACAGACGACTTTACATACTCGCAACGGAGTTGCTTGAGTGAAACGGAGGACCCAAAAAAGAGGTCAAAAATCCTGAGAACCTTCGAAGCGGGCCACCCAAGGTGAAGGTACTGTGCTCAAAAAAACTTGACATTGGCAATGAAACTCGTAATAAGCGTCATATTCATAATCTAGGAAGTGTCACCATTCAATTGGTGCATATTGTATGCATTGTACGAAAAATCGACTTTTATCTTTAAACGTGATTTGCGGTTAAATCCAGTCTATAATCTATGACAATAATCCTATAGTGAGTCCAAGCAGGGGGGTTGCAGGGGATAGCATGTCCCCGATACATATCTCACTTTATTTACGTTTATTCGCCACCCAAGGTACTGTTGCTCAAGAAAACTTGTCATTGATGCTCAATTGATGCATCGAATTATACGAAAAATTGACTTCTATATTTAAACGCGATTTGCGGCTAAACTAAGCGTCCTAGAGGCATAAAAGTGCACACCATTAAACTTGATTTGCGGCTAAACTAAGCGTTCTAGCGACTTAAAAAATGTACATTCTGGATCTAGGAAGTGCCAGTTCTGAAAATTAAAAAAATTGGTCAAAAAAGTTTTGTCCAAAACTTAAAAAAAATTCAGATTTGCGGATTTTGTAATCTAGAAGTAAATAAAAATACAAAGTTTAAAAACCGTCACACCCAACCCCGTTATACCTACCATCGTCGTCGTCATGTTCGTCGTTTTTTTTTAATTTTTAATTTTTGTAAGAACTTTTTCTTTTTGCGCTTAAAAGCCATTTCTCGCTTGAAAGAATAAAAATTAATTTTTAGCTAAAAAAAAATCGAAAAACCTCCCGCTCAAACTTCTGCATGAAATCAAGCTATCGACGCCGCACTGTGCGTCGTTGTCGTGGCCGGCGTCGTCTGTCGCCCCAACCATATCCCTCACATCAACCAAAAACCAGGGTGGAGTGGCTTGAAGGAAGTGAAGTCTTCTTCATATTGGCCACGTTCAGCCGACTATCGGATAGGTTATCTAAGATAACTGAGTAGCTGATACTTTTGTGAACGACCAGAACACCAGATAGGTTAGCTGAAAAAAGCTACCAAAGAAATTGAATTAATTTTTTTTTTTCTAATTTGCAAAAATATTTTAACTTTTTTAAAGGAGTTTTATTCCATTTATATTTACATATTACGTAGAGTCCAAGGTGTTGAAAATAACCATTTTCTAGCTGCACCTAGCTAATTAATTTTCCTTTCAAAAAACCTGCAAAACTCAACATGAACAACTCAAACTTCTTGTCAAATATCAGCTGTTTGGAAATTTCTCTTTAGATTGCAGAGTACCCTAGAATTTTTGGGATAACTTCGGATTTGTTTGTTGGTCACAGATGATTTGTCATCAGCTGTTTTTTAACAAGGGATTACAACAACACAAATCTTTCCGGATAACTGAGAATTAACATCGGAACGCGGCCATTGTCAAAAATCAAAAAGAGTAATGAAATTCATAGTCAATAGTTGTGTTTTTTTGCAACTCCAGTAAATTCTGGTTGAAAAAAACGACAACAAAATAAAGCAATTTACATGTCAAATACAACGATAACTATGTCCATATAGAGTTAGCTATGTCCAGATAATTAAGTGGATTTAACTTTTGTCCCGATAAAAACGGTATTGCCAGACTACTATTGTCTTTATGTTATCGATAATTTGTATAGAAATGTTTGTTGGTACATTTTTTTAATACAAAATGACAGACCAAGGCAAATGTTGGAATGTCCCGATGTGGTGTTTTTCGCCAATGTCCAAATGGACATGCAACAAAATGCAGCTAGTGACTTTGATTGGCTGGTGCCACAAAACCTATAAGAATCAAATTAGATTACAGCGCTGTTGCTTTGTATCAGGAATAGTAGGAATCCAGAGGATATCGTTATTCGGGAAAACTATCGACGGTAAATTGTTTTTCTGGCAAACGTGACGAGGGAAATCGTTTTCCCGAAAAACGATTTTCCGACCCGAATCATGCACACATAGAATCAACTCGTCATTCAGCACAGGTCTTGTTGTTGTTGCAATTCACATCTATTCAGAGACACGAAGTGAATTTACAAATAGTTTAATGCTAACAAATAGGTTCTGGAGGGTGAAATGTACGCAAGATTGGCTGCTTGATAATTGATATTCTCTGGTTTTCACAAATACTTGCAAATCTAATCAAGCCAGCTGTTCATTTAAGCTCGTAGGCAGATCAAATTGACAGCTTGACAGATTGCCATATTCATTTCATAATCTCTGGCAACTATGTTGTTTGAGCTATATCATTCAAATTGGTTTGGAATTGTTTAATAGTGTATAGCAAATCAGGATGGAAGCACAGATATTAGCTGCGTTTTTTGTAATGTCCATATGGACATTGGCAAAAAAACCACATCGGGACATTTCAACATTTCGCCTTGGTCTGCCATTTTGTATTGAACTATCATACCAACAAACATTAGACATTTCTATATAAATCATCGATAACACAACGAGAGCTGTAGTTTGGCAATACCGTTTTTATCGGGACAAAGGATTAATCCACTTACTTATCTGGACATAGCTAACTCTATATGGACATATGTGCTGTTGTGTTTAACATGTTAATTGCATTATCTGGACTATTATATTATCACAACTATTATAGTAACAAGAATATCGCTTCCCGAGCAAATAAAAACTGCTTTTTGTCGTTGGGCGTAGAGCTACGTCCCAGTTATATAATTATTGTGTGAGCTATCTATCAGTATTGAGACATCACAGAAGCCAAAGAGTGGTAGATAGGTTGTCAAAAAAGTGGTAGAAACTAAAAGCCATTTTTATGTAAAAAAATTTTATATTCAATAACTTTATTGTAAACAAATCAGTTCTATGTATTTAAAAGATCACATTATATCTGGAAGCAAGTCATATACATACATATTCAATTTTATTTTAGACTCGTTCCAAACGACAAACTTAAATAAAAATACAATTATGTACTTTATTTGTATATAAACCGTCAAAAAATCTAAATCTTGAAACATAATTTACTAATGCTTCTGGAGGATTATAATTTTGATCATTGAATAAAATTTCCTTTGCAGCTAAAATGTTGTGACCTTGTTTTCAATTTAATTATTTTTCATTTCTAGATTTTTCAAATCCAAAAATTTACGTTCCGCAGCTTAAATTTGTTTAATAACTTTAATTTATTGTTTCAAAAATCAAATCTTTCTCCAATTTGAAAACATAATTCGATATAATAGCTGCACATCACTTTTCTTAATTCCATTAGATGGTGTTGATGGTGATGGTTATGTTGTTATTGTAATAGATTGTGGTTGAGGTGGATTTAATTGACGAGGAAATAGAAGACAAACAAATTAGCATGTTTTAAATATTACGTAAACATCTTACGTTTTTGGCTTTGGAATAAAAAACGAATGCATTTTTTGTCATACCTTAGCCAATAGCCAACTCCAAATTCAAAATTTATCCGACAAATAAGCTATTTAGGAAATATGATACAGTGTTTACATTTTGGCTCATAGTAAAAATGTCAAAATTGAGTCTGATTCCCTCCGTAACTCATTCGGCAGATTCTGTTTTCGGGTTGCATAAATTAATGGGTTAAATACATACATACATGGCAAAAGTAAGTAATATATTTTAAGGAGATCAGATAACCAAGATAATGCTTCCTTTGAACAGATCACAGAACACCAACACAGAGAACTGAGGTGAAAAAGTACTTGGGTGAAATCATACCGATTTAGTTCAACATTTTTAGTGTAGTTGTGGTCGTATGGTATATATTAAAGCAAAAAGATAGGAGAAAGGTGAGTTGCAAAAAGTGGTAGAATTCGATTTTTAGGTGGTAGGTTTCCATAAACAGCAAAAAGTGGTAGAAATACCACTTAAGTGGTAGAAGTCCCAACACTGCTATTTATAGACCACATATGATTTAAAAAAGAGAGACTTACGTACATAGACATAAATAAATACAAAGCGTCAACAGCAAGTCATCCGTAGTTAAGTCAATCGCGTAGATTTTTGATGAAGAAGAAAAAGAGTTTGGAACACACAAAATGTTGAAAAAATTATCTATATCTGTGATGGAAGGTTGAACCTTAATCACCTGTATACATCCTCAAATTTCATTTTCAAGATCAGTGCTCCGTTTAGGGATGCCAGACGTCCCGCCAGGCACTAGATTTGCTTCAGGGCGATTCTGGGTTTAAAAAAATACAGAATTCGCTGGGCGAGTTCGGGGATTTCAAAAAACGCTTTGAGGTGACCCCAGGGCTCAACGAACAAACATATACCTAATGGTTGCAAAGACACTGAAGCTAATGTCTAAAACCTATGAAAAGTAGCTTTCCGTATCGTCTAAACGGAAACAACCATACTGTACTTATCCATCCATCTCTTTTTGGCATTCTTAATTCACCAAATGTCAGTTCTACTTAAGCGAGGTGCGCTCCGGAGTGTTTCACACAGTCGCGCCAACAAAAGTACAAATCTCCTATAGTTACAAAGAATTCCTTAAATCTGATTTTGGTTTAACTGATTTTGTTTTCAAGGTTTCATCAACAGAAAAATACCTACAAGAAAAAATAATAACTTTTTATCTAAAATCTATTTATGTATTTGTATTGTAAGAATATATGAATTATGCTGATTCTAAGTTTTTAATTTATTGTTTTTGAAGTTATTCTTATGTATTTATTTATTTATTTACATCATAGTTAAAATTTTTCAAAAAGGTGGTTTAGTTCTCAAAATAAATTTGTCCCGCAAAGAAATTTTTAAATTTGACATCCCTAGCTCCGTTCGAAAAACGTTCAGCCTATTACGGAATTTTTCATCATCAAGGCTCGTTTTCAGATGAATGGATGTGGGAACAAGCCCAATTGCTAGATTTGGAACGATATTAATCCACATGAAATATACACCAGCGGCCAGTGTATCCCAAAAAAGTCATTGCTTGGTGGGTATTTTCGTGTGACGTTAAGGCGATGCCTTTACTCCTCCAAAAACAAAACTTAGTCCAAAAGCTGAGCATTAGATTACCTATTTCATCGCAGCCACGCAAAATAAGGATACCAACCGATAGTTTTAGTCCAAACTTTTACAAAACTACTGGTCAGACAAGCTTTATCTGGTTGCAATGGTTAGAAAAAGTACTTTTCACGTTGCATTTTCGGCTAAGGGTACCTTTTGCAGAAGTGACTTCTATAAATGGGGTATCAAATGAAAGCTTACTCTCTTCTACCCGATACCAGTGCCAGCAAGGCCATAGTTATGCGGATGACAGGGGCTTGACCCCCCGGAAATTTTTAAGAAATGTAATGGTAAATACTTTTCAGTTTAAAAATGAAATTTGTGCTCAAATGTCTGCCATTGTTATTAATAATGTTTAAACCTCTTTGAATTAAGTATTAAGCTCACGTCTACTACGCGCGTCTAAAGGTTTTAATAAACAGTGTAACACGGAAAGAATTGAAAAATCACCAATTGAAAAATTTGCAGTCGCAATTTACGAATCAAGTTTTGTATCGTAAATCAAAGCATTTTGATTCCAAATTAATACAAAAACTGGTAATTTAACATTCAAAACGTAGCAATTTGCAAAATTTGTGTTTTTGTGATTTGCAGTTAAAATTCATGATTCAAGCTTGTACTTTTCATAGCACAATACAACTTTTTTGGAGTAATTTACTCTCCAAAAGAATAATCTCACAGACAGCATTTAAAAAATTTTGATTTGCGATAAATATCTAGTAATTTACATTGCTCAGTCATAGATTAATGTTTTTTTTGTCGCAATTTGTAACTCCATAAGAATAACTGCAAATCACCAACAAAAAATTATTAAATCACGACTTTCTTATCGCAATTTACTTCTCGAAGAGGAAAGCACCACAACATGGTATGTATCTAATGATTATTTAAAGTATTTATTTCAAATGAATTAAATCAAATGTGTATACCTGCAATGGAAGGGTAGTAAGAGATTATTGATCTTTGAAAGTGCAATATCATGAAATAAAAGTGGTGATCACAAATCTTTTTTACAAATTTACAAATTGGCGATTGATGAATATTTGGATCAAATTGCGATTTGTTGTTCGCAATTTTTGTTCTCTTTCGATAGAATAATTGATTCTTAAGTGTTGATTTACGATTTTTAAGTATCAATATCTTCATTTTGCTCAGTTTTGCAAATTGCAAACAAATAGTCGTAAATTACGAAATCTCGAGCCAAGGTTTAAATCGGGACTCATTTTTCGTTATTTGCAGCTCATTTTTCGTGATCTGACCTAAGAATTCTTTCCGTGAAGGTGCTTATCCTGATGAATTCTTACTATTCCCTTATTATTATTGAAAAGCTTTTATTTACTTGTAAAAAATATAAAGTTAAAAAAGTAATTTTTGAAGAGTAAAAAACGTAAATAATAGAAATTTTATTATTTGTTTTTTGTTTTCGTGGACTATTTGAATATAAATTCAATTTAAATTGGGTTTAAAAAGTAATAGAATAATAAGTGCCTGGCCACGCAGTGAGCAGGTATCGGCAAGTTGTGTTGTAAAAATTCCTCTGCCATTAGTAACGTTATTTAAAACAATACAATTTTTTTATTACTTGGTTCAAAAAACTCAAAAAAATTGCTGAATTCTTAAGTCAGCTTAAATGAGACTCGAGAACTATAAGTCCATATCTACATTCCTCTTTTCGCATTCTGATTCCTTCAATTCTTTGTGAAAAATTAGCAAAATTTTAAGGAAGAAAACTTCAAATTTAATAAGAAGAAATTGAATTGCGACAATTTAAAGTTAAAAGGCTGAGTTTATGCGTGGAGGGCAACATTCCGTAAGCACTATAGAGCATAATCATTTCATAGATGTTGTCTAAGCTGTTGCTATATAAACCTGGAGTTTACCTGATGAAGTTTCTATATCGTCGGTTCAAAGGTAAAACTCACTTACTAAAAAATTACACTTTTGAAGGAAATTAGATTGAAACCTACTTTTTGAAGCTGAAAAATCACGTTCCGCTAATTGGTAAAGTTCTCAGGCATACCGTTTAATGTCTTTATAAACACCATGCAAAATAAGACTTTTTGGATTAAAAAATGCATTTCAATCTCATTTTCCTTACGATATGATAAACTCGATATCGATATATATATAATATCGATATACCTACATATTTATAGCACTGGAGGCTAATGGGCTGTACATACCATGCACTTTTATTTGTTATACCGATGAAACACTAAATGGTGAAACTTTTTTTTCGAAAATTAATTTAGTTTAATTAAATTAAATTCTATTGAATTAAATTAAATTAAATTACATATTAATTTAATTTAATATAATTAAATTAAATTTAATTTAATTTAATTTAACTTAATTTAATTTCATTTAATTTAATTTAATTTAATTTTAACTAATTTAATTTAATTTAATCTAAATTAATTTAAATTAATTTAATCTAAATTAATTTAATTTAATTTAATACTATATTATAGTATATAATTGATATTATATTATAATATATTATGTATATAAAATTTTTATTAATGGATTTTCATATTGGCCCGGTGGACAAATGAACGAAATTTGTTCCACCCTGCTATTATTGCTGGAAGCTAGAGGACTTTTTTGTTTTTTGAGGTTTGCTATAAAAATAGAAAAATCGTATAATTTTTGTTCTGGGAGTGGGACAAACGATTTTTTTTTTAATCAAACGAACCTAATCAGCCCCAACCCCCTATGACTTCATTTGGTGATGCTAGAGGCCTCTTTGTTTTTAGAGGTTTGCTATTGAAAAGAAAAGTTGAAAATTTTGTATCCTGAGGGTGGACAAACGATTTTGATGGTTGGACAAACGTGGACTAACGATGGACAAACGAACCTGATAAAAAAACCCAAAAATTTTCAGATCGGTGTTCTGACTACATGCAGCTGAGTTTTTAGTTGTTGCCACAAGTCCGAACACTTTTTTTTTAAATCGAGGATTTTGTTAACTTTGATAAAAACGAATCAATTGGTTGATTAATGTCACAGTTATTGTATGTTTACATAACAACATATCGATCCAGTATGAAACTGACATATGTTTTTAAAAAATCTCTAGATGCTCTTTAAGAAAAAAGTCATTAGTTTAAACCAGTAATTGCCAAAACACAAACAAAGTGAAACATTTTAAGCAGTGTTTTTGAAAAATCTCTAGATGCTCTTTAAGAAAAAAGTCATTAGTTTAAACCAGTAATTGCCAAAACACAACAAAACACAAACAAAGTGAAACATTTTAAGCAGCAGATTTTAACTTATAAAACATAGCACATACATTTCGTGATGAAATCTTGACCAAACATCGTCATAAATTGTCTGTCTTAACCAGTATGTATGTGGTGGCATTTGCCTTGCTTAGCGTACGTGCTCTATAGGTACCAGCTATATAAAAAAAAAAAAATATCTGTTCCACCGCTCTCCTTAATGCCTTAAGCTCAACGGTTAGTGTTTAAGAATTAAATCAAACAATATTTTTGAATACATTATGAAGCAGCATACTTTATGGTGCTTGATGCTCCTTTCTTTCATATCTTATCAAAATCTTATACCCTGTCAGCACATATTCATAAAATCAAATTCACCAAACAACACAAAAAACAAGAGTGGCATCGATTTTATCTCAGAAAATTCGAGTTTTTTGCAACAAAGTCTGCCTTCAGTAAAAAATGTTAATAAATTTGTGACTCACTCGAAAAATGCAAGTGTAGCAGAAAAATGTTAATTTGTATTGGAAGAGCACTTGAACTTTATGGAAGGAAGTGCAGTGTATGAGTCATGAAGACATGATGAGCCGGATGTATTTGACAAGATAAACAACAAAGAAACAAAATAACAACCCCTATGCGATGCATATTTCTATGAAGAGTTTTTTTTTTGTTCTAAATCAGTTATATAATCTTTATTTCTTCGTGCCCATTTCAATGGTTAAAAACGAAACCACCTTTGTCCATATTTTCTAATTATCAAAAGAGCGTTTCAAATACTTCTGTAGGTACCAAATTTTCAAACAAGGATTTACTACATTTTTTATGCCATTATTATAGCCATTAGTCTGCTGGTTGACGGTCAAACCAAATAGGCTTAGTTTATTTTATCAGTGTTCTTGAAATAAAAGTCATCTAAAACTAATATCGTTTTTCATTGGACATCCAGAAGGCTTCCGAAGCCTCCGAAGTCTTCTAAAACCATTCTATTGGCGAAAAAATTCTCTTCTGCTTTTTTTTGAGTGGAATTTCTCTTCTTGATTTCAAATCAGAAGCCACACGAAAAGCACTAATACATTCAAACTTCATATTATTTTTAAAGGTCAATTCCATTAATTGTGCACTCGAAAACAAAGAATTAAATAGTCAAACCACAATCAAGCTTTCGATCACGCCGACTTCTACATATTCAATAGAAACAATAGACTTTTATGAGGCAATCTTAAATGTTACCTCAGGCTTCGTGTTTATCTCAGATCGTAAATATCGCAAGTCTGAGCGAAATGCCCGAATAGATCTATTTTCTATTTCGGTGGAGGTTTGACAGCTAAAACAGACCTTTTTTTTTGTGTTATTCCATTTTTTTTGGTGCGCTAGCGAAGTGTTTTGAAATATTCAATCTAATTTTACATTTCTGGTATAAAAAAGCAAAAATCAATTCTTTGAACCTGTAGAAACTAAAATGTGTGTTTGCTATTAACTTTATTAATAAATGCAACGAGAACAGGAGCAATAAAAATCCTTGTACGTGTTTGATCTTTTTTTTTGTGTGCATGTTCCAATAAATGAATCAATTTAAGTTCAGAGAGAGTATTTATATACCCGCAGCCGTATTTATTAAGAAAATTGAAAAGCTTCGTAACTTTAAAATGTCTATAAGTTGCTCTTAAGTGCGAAATCGATATCTACAATCAATTTTCACTTTAAAGCAACGTTACTTAAATGCATCTTAGCTTAAATGCCATTCACCGCGTTTAAAGGCTACTTAAAGCCATCTTAAACATATTTTGACATTCGAGACTATTTGTTTTTTTGTTTTTACTTCAGAAATATAGGTATACCTGTGTATGTATGTGGGTAGAATTTTCATATTTTTGCTGTGGGAACCTAATGAAAGTTTTAAGATTTGTGGTTTCCTTTAATAAAATGAATTCTAAAATAAATTGTTTCGATTTATTACCATATGTAGGTGTGAATTAAAAAATTGAATAACAGAGTTTCTGAACACAAACATCAAATCATCACAAACCAAAATGGAGTCATGTTTCATTTCGTTTGCATTTAGTATACCAGTTGCTTCTCTTTCTTTCTTATAAATAGATGTTCTCATCTTTTGTTTGCATTTGTTTGCAAGCCGTCAAAAAACAGCTGAAATGAACATGTATTAGTGAGTTTTCTCACGTTACGTTACATTTCAATGGTTTAGTTAAGTAGCAATGGAAAATTGATTAAAGATGAGAATTTAAGTAAAGTTATTTAAAGGCAACTTAATTATTTAAGCAAACTTAACTAAATGACCTCTAAGAGGAATTTTAAGAAAATCTAATAAATTCGGCTACCGGTGCGCAGGTTTGTAACCCTTGCATCGATAAAATACAAAGAAATTATGAAATCTTAAACAAAGCACGGCGTTGGCGAATTTTGTCGAGGCAAGGGTTATATCGGGGTTTTCAATAAGAGCGCTACAAATTTTTTTTAAATAAAACAAAAACGGTTTTGGATATCAATGAAATTCTTTATTTCTGTGAAAGTACGTTCGATGCCATTATGTTTGGAACTCGATTTCTTTCGCATGGTCACCACGAGCATGCTTTCAGAAGTCCAGACGTTGAACCCAATTTTCGACGGTTTTCAAGCATAAATCGGCCGATACTGCTGCAATTTCACGTTCGGTATTCGTACGAAGTTCATCAATCGTCGCTGGCTTGTTGGCATAGACCATAGACTTGACGTGCCCCACAGTAAATAGTCTAACGGCGTCAAATCGCACGACCGAGGCGGCCAAGCGACTGGACCATTTCGTGAGATAACACGTTCTCCAAACTTGGTTTCCAATAAATTGATTGTGACATTCGTTGTGTGGCTTGTTGCGCCGTCCTATTGGAACCACATGTCCTCCAAGTCCATATCATCGAATTGGGGCCAAAAATATTCGGTTATCATTGAACGGTAGCAATCCCCATTCCCAGTAACGTGCCGAATTTCGGTAGTAAATTTTAATAATTTCGACTCGTTGTTGGCTCGTATATCTTTCCATAATGAAATGGCAAACTTTACTGAAGAAAAAAGAACGGCAAGAAATATGGCGTCGTTTGCTGTCCCTGTCGCTCTACTTTTGTAGCGTTCCTTTTGAAAAACCCTTTAGAACATGGGCACTGGTTTGCGTTCTTTTTAAATATATGGTTAGTACACACATTAGGTCTGTTTGTTAAGGGTTCTGACAGCAAATTGTGAAAATTTGTGAAAATTTGTGAAAATTTGCGAGAAATTTCACTCTTGTAAACGCAACTATTATATACCAAAGGAAATGAAGAACGATAAGCTATTTTTGATAAATGAGCTCCATTAATTTTAGTGAAATATTAAAAGATCACAAAGGGGACGAAATATATAGTTCTCTCTTACGTATAGCATGATTTCTTTAACCCCTTCTAAATTCAATGAGTTTGATGGTGAAATCACATCTTTTGTTTCCTTCGCACGCAATTGCAAAAAGATTTAGGGACAAAGAGTCCCTGAGAGTGTAAAGGCTCTCCGAAACCAACGTGAATGCAGAGCGACGACGATTTTTGTTTTTGTTTAGCGTTGTGTACTTGTCATGTTTTTCTTTTTTTTTTTAGTCTTTACTTTAATTCATAACATTTAAATATTTAAAATATATAAACGTTATACAAATGTCACTGATAATAATTATAGTAATAATAATAAAAAAATCTGATAGCTACATTATGTACAAATAAAATTATTAGAAAGAAAGAGCTAAGTACAATCTTTTATCTAATACAAGATAAGAGTTGAAAGTACCTTACAAGTTGCACAATTATATCAAAAAGGTCTATTGATGGGGAAAAATAGAGGATTATAAATGGAAAAAAAATCAATTAAAAAATTATTTCAAAAGTATGAGAATAATTATTGGATTTAATAAAGCAACAATTGCAGAATGGTTAAATAAAAAAAGCCGTTTTTTACTTCATTCAAGAATACTGTTTTCACTCTCTCACACCGAAGTTTTTCTGGTAATTTGTTAAACAAACAAGGGGCAGTGACATGATAACAAAGTGAAAAATGTGTTTTTTTGATGGTAGGTACATTTACAAAGTTTCTGGTTGATTCGCAAGCTATAGTTATCTTGCAACCTAGCTACATAATTACCGGAATTCATGAAAAATATCTTTAAAACTTTGTAGTAGTAAAAATACCTTAGAGGAAGAAGTTCTAGACATTTGAACAGCTCAAAATTGGGTGTCCTACGATTAGTTTTAGTAATGATTCTAATTGCAGCCTTTTGCTTTGTTAATAACGGTTCTATTTTATTAAAATAAGTTCCACCCAACAGCAAATTCCATATTCCAGTTTCGTTTTAAGTAAACCATTGTAAACTAACTTTAAAACAGGAAGATTACAGTACATACTAAGGAGGAACAATTGTCTTACAACTTCGTTCAGTTACTGTTTAAAATAGGTTGTATGATCTTTCCAATTTTTGGTCCAATATAATACCTAAATATTTAAAACTATCAACGCGTTTGATCAAAAAACAATTTTTGTTGCAATTTATTGTATTGTTGAAAACCATATCTCTCAAATCGATTATATGTTGGTGAATGAAAATATAAAGGGAGTTCGTCGGGAACTTTTTCCTTGATATTAAATATCATGAACTTTGTTTTATTGTTTATTATTAGTTTATGCAAACTAAACCATCTCCTAATGATATCTAGGTCACTATTCACATCTGTGAACTAGAGTTGGGCAGTTTAGTTCATTTGAGTGAGCGATCAATTCACGCTATTTATTGAACTTGTTCGTTCATTTTAGTTTAATTTAGTTCAATAGTCCAGTTTGTGAATAAGCAAGAGAGGGATATATTACTATTAAATCGAATATATATGTTATATTATATATTAAATCGAAACATGAGCCCAATAATGATCAATAAAGAGAAGAAAATCGAAACTTTGTTCAAACTTCAAACTCACTTCAGCATTCAACTTACGTCTTATAGTCTATTAAAAAAACTTGAAAGAAAATATAAAAAAGATGAACTTTTCTCTTCCGTTGAGCAAAATTTAACGAACTAAATGAACTAGTGAACTAAGTGTGTGAACTAAATTCCGTTGATGTACCATTGACAATCCTGTGGGAACATAAACAATTCATCATACACCAACCAAATCACAAGCATTGATATCATCAATAGCAACTATCTTAAATAAACAATAGACATCCGTTGATGTCACTATTAACTGTTCATATATGTTGATCTTACTAGATCACTTCCTTTAGAAATCCAAATCACACAGATATCGAATTACGTTGATTTGTCATCTTTTGATGACACAAAGATCTGGAGTAAAAGCTCTCATGTGATCGTATAAATAACCCCCGTCAATCATAAATAACTTTATGTTCTTTTCTCAGTTCAGTTCGATCGGTCAGTATTCGAAACTTGGGTTCTTCCGTTAAGTAAATTAAATTAGGATAATAAGATTAAATGCCTTTAAATTCAGTGCTTATAAAAATAAAATAAAAAGTTTAATTTAAAAAAATTTAATTTCGTGTTGTGTTTTTAATTAACTCCCAAGTTGGTCGGGAGTATAAAAATAAAGTGAAAAAAAAGTTTCTAAAAAATTTAGAAAAAAAAAATAATAAGTATCCTAACAAAAAAAAAAAATCGAATAAAGTTAAATATTTGAGAATGAAAGAAGTGCCATAAAATTTGGTAGTAAAAATAGTGAAAATAATGCCAAATCAAATATCAAAAGAACAATAACAACTACTACAAAAACAACTACTACTACAAAAACAACAACAAAGAGCTCTTATTGAAAGAGTTAATTAAATTAAAAAAGTGATTACCATGAAGACGACGTAAAAAATAATAACGTTTAAAAAAAAAATATCTTTATTATAACTGGTGCAGCAAAAATAAAAGTATCACCCCTCATCTAAGAAAAAAAAAAACTATAAGAACTTGAAAAAAGCATACAACTTTAACGAATATTATAAATTGCAACTTTAACCATTAAGCCGTAATCAACTTTACTCATCATTCAGCCTTAAACATCATCCAGAATCAACAATTAAAAATTAATCAACTTTAACAGGTATTATTTAATTTCTTTTATGTATTATAATGTATTAAAACAAAAATAATAATTTAAAAAAAAATTGTATTAGAAAAAGTTTAAACCAACCAGTTTTACGAAAAGTGCTTATTTTTGTAAATACCCCTTTATTAATAATAACAATATTGTTTTAAGAATATCAAAACAACCAAATTTTGAAAAAGGATACTTAGAATCCAAATTGGGTACAAAATACTGCATACATAACATTTGATTTTAAAAATGGATTTCACAAGAGCTCCAGACATGCTCAATAGTCTTCCGGAATTAGCCGGTAAAGTGACTGAGCTAGACAATTTCATTAAAGCTGTCGATTTAGTGTGGAACGCACTTAGAACAGTTGAAAATGCTCCGCTCCAAATTTGGGTCCAAGTAATAAGGAACAAAATCAAAGACTCAGCCTCGGAAAGGCTTCGCCTTTACGGCAACCCACATACCTGGGAATTTATAAAAGACATCCTTCAGAGACATTTTCAAGACCATAGAGATGAAAGAAGTCTCTATATTCAATTAAGTCTGATAAAACAAACAGGTAGTTTGTCCAAATTTTATGATGATGTTCTCGAAATCATCACGGCACTTAACGTGCGAGTAAGAAGAACTGAAGATGATGTAGATTTACGCACAAGAATGATGCGTAGAAATATAAGAGAAGGCTTTGACACTTTTGTCAAAGGACTAAGAGATCCTTTTAGGACAATCGTGATTTCCAGAGACCCAGATAGTTTAGAACAAGCGTATGAGATTACTCTTGGTTTGGTAGAAGCAAACAGAGGTTATTCCTCAAATTTTAATAATAATAATAATCAAAGAAATAATAATTACAGTAATGTGAATAGAAATAATTTCAATAATAATAATAATAACCAGGGAATTATTTTAGAAATAATAATAATCAAAGAAATTATTATTAAAACAGAAATAACAGTAGTAATAATAATTACAATAATAATAACTATCAGAATAGAAATTATAATAATAATTTCAACAATAACAATAATATTAACAGAAACTATAATTTCAACAATGATAACAGAAATAATAATGACAGCATAAATTTTAACAGAAACAATAATAATTACAACAATAACTATAACAGGAACAGGAATTATGAAAATAATTCTGCAGTCTATAAAAATTCGGGACAACAGAGGTACGACAGAGTTGTTCCAATGGAAGTTGATCCAAATCCTTCCACTGTTCAAAGAAATTTGAATACAAATAATAATAATAATAGACCAAACGAGGTTTATTGTCAAGAAAATTTTCGGCCCAGAGCCTCGGACTAAATACACTTCCATATGTGGAAGTAAAAACAAATGAGGATACAAAATTAAAAATGTTAATAGATACTGTATCATCAAGTTCAGTACTTAGTCCAGAAGGTATAAGTAAGAAATTTATTATAGATATAGAACCAAAGAAAGCAAAATCATTTAGCGGGGAAACAGTAATTAGACAAAAAATCGAAATGACTTTAATTGAGGAATTTGGATTGGACTGCCCAAATGTTACGTATTATTTAAACAAATTCCATGATTAATTTGATGGTATAATTCGAAACGATATTTTAAGCAAGTATAGAATAAACGTAGATTACCAAAGAGGGAAAAATAAAATTAAAATACAATTTAAACCAATAGTTAAAACCTATGAATACGAGTTAGGGCCGCAACCAATTATTTGCACAGAAGTCCCCGTAGATAAAAAACGAGGAGACATTAAAATATTAGAACGGAACTTAGGCAATGTTGAAGTCTTAGACGACGTATACTGTTCTAAGAAATGGTTGGCAAAGTTAATGTTGAAAAACAAAACAAACCACCCTCTAACTTTTAGAGTTCAACAGCCATTAAAAGTCGAACGGCTTAATGGTCTAGAGAGCAATTTTTGCTTAGCAGCTAAAAATTCCCTAGATGTCAACTTAGCAGTTGACCAGTTTCCTAATATTGAAGCAAATAATGAGAACGAAAATGAGAATGAGAATAAGAACGAGAACAAAGATAATAACGAAAATAATATAAGAAAAAGTAGAAAAGCATTCAAAAATAAAAATTATATTATGAGTAAAAATCTTCAAACCAAAAAGACAGACATAATGATTCAAGAAATATAACAGAAAATAATACAAATGAAGGAAGTAGTAACGAAGTCGGATTGGACCACTATGATGTAGAAATTAGTAGTACCGGAACTGTTAAGACCCAATTTAAGGAAAATGATGTTGCAATATCAAAGTTGATGAGAAACTAAATAAAGACGAAAATAAAATTATAGGTAAAAAACCTTATGTCATGGTGACGGGTGAAGAGCCAGAAATATGTGAATCAGAAATTTCAATCGGATTAGAACCCGAAAGTTTCAAAAGTAGTAGTACTTCAATAAAAAAAAAGAAACCAACAGGAATACAAAAAAGTAAAAATTAAAAACATAAATAACGAAATGAAAGAAGAAATTAATTTTAACGGAATTATCTAAAATAAAGAAACCTCGAAAATTTCAGTGACAACATGATGGCTTCCATTAAACTAGCAACATTACTCATTGCAACGTTAACTACAGTAACAGGGATACATTCTAATAAGGGATCAGGAACTACAGGTTATCACAGATTACAGAAAAATTTTACACATAATAGATATGAGTAGTTGGGAAGAAAACTTTAGCATAATTAAACAGAACATTTACAACTTAAATTATTCAAATCATTACCCAACAATGATACATAATTTTAACGCATTGGAAAAAGAAATTTTAATCCCACATAATAGGAAAAGAAGAGGTTTATTGAATATAGTAGGAAAGGGATTAACATTAATAGCAGGAACTATGGATGCAGATGATGAATTGGAAATAAAAGAAAAACTAAAAATTAATGAAGAAAATAATAAAAATACCATAACAAGTTTAAATGATCAAATAAAAATTAGTCTCGAATTAAATAATGCAATGAAATCGGTATCAACAAATTTCAGACATATCAGACCAAGTCAAATCAGACTCATCGGAAATTAAACACATTCAACACGTGTTCCAGATTCAATATGACATTCAACTTTTGAGAGATCAAATAAGAAAAGTAAAAGAAAATTTGATGTTATGTAGGTTAAACGTTTTAGGAAGAGATATTCTTACTACTAAAGAAGTAATACAAGATAATATTACTATTCAAACCTTAATGTTCATAAAAAGTTCAGTAGTTTTATACGAAAATAAAATTATATTTGTAATAATGATTCCAAATTATTCAAAGCAAAAACATTATAAAACTTATATTGAACCAATTCCAAATAAGAATAAATTAGAATTAGATTCAAAATATTATACTGTAATTTTAAGCAATACAACATTTTTTGAGTGTGAAGAAAAAGAAACGTTGTTAAAGAAAAAAATAAAAATTATAAAAGAAAACTGTATTTCAAATCTGTTGAAAGAAAATGCAGAATGTAATTATAAAACTTTTAAAGAAAAAGAAATAAAGCAATTGACAAGTAATATAATCATTGTAAAAAAATTGGAGAAAACAAAAATAATCCATAACTGTAATTTGTATGATGCTGTCATAGCAGGAAACGCATTAATAAATTTTGAAAATTGTAAACTAAAAATAAATGATGTAAGTTATGAAACCATAATTGTAAGAGAACATTTTATTATTCCAAGTTTCAACGACGTAAAGATTAAAAATATTTCATTAAATATTTCAATACCAGAACTGAATTTTAAAAACATTGGGCCTTACTAATAATCAAATTTAGTCATAGGTTAAATAAAAGTCTTCACCTTTCAGAGAAATCACATACCAATAATCAATTTAGCTGCCAGACTAGACACTAATAAGACGTCAAAATTTAATACACAGAAATCCATGTTTAAAGTCGTAATTATAATAAGTGGAATGACATTTCAGTGCAAGTGTTGCCTGTAGTGCTATTTCATAATATGCATTATGTATTAATAAGTAGTAAAATATACTCGAATATTGCTGTTATATAATGTTATTTTTGTATATATAAAAATTTTCACGCCAAAACTAGCCTTTTTTCTAACATGTATATATAATTTAGTTAGTCTTATACGAACCTCGCAACTATACGGTTGTTCCAGTTTAAGAAATAAAGTTCATTGTAGTTATATTAAAATATTTCAATAATAAGTTTCAGCGTTTTCAAAAAATGTAGGAACCTATATATACATTCGTGCTTTGAAGAGCATGTTTGTTTTGTTTTGGATTTTGAGCATTCGTTTTACATTTCTTATATAAAAAACACCATAATAAGTGAATCAGATCCATTTTCCTATTCTAAAAGTACATTTACATTCTATAAACGTCTGGTGAAAAGTGTAACGCCCATATTATTCTAAATTAAAACTTAAATCCAGATTTAAAGTAACTTGAATCCGAAAACTATATCCGACTCCATATTATTCATCCGTTTAAGTCGCAAATAAATTCAATATTTTCGATCCATTTAAATAAATGTTTTTTTGTAATGAATAATATTGGCTTAAATTTGATAGAACCGATTGAAAAAGTTAGATTTAAAAATCACTTTAATCCGATTTAAACCCAGAGTGAATAATATGGCGGTAACACTACAAACTTCGAATTGAGTGTGAATTGTGTATCGTTTTCTTTGAACACTCCAAGAGTACTCCTTTTTCAATCATTTTGCATTTCAAATGTCCTCCAATGGTTTGTTTCTTTCAAGTAATTTCTTAAAAGAGTTTTCACTGCCCGATTTCATTTAGGAATGCTTTTTGAACACATGAAAAAATACGTCAAACCACACTTTCAGTTAATTGTCAGAGTGATAAATGCTTTTGAAAAAAAAAAGTCCAAGGCGGTCGTTTCATGTATCTATCATTAGAATTAAAAAGGAGAAGGAAACAACATCAGAAATAAATTGCTGACCTAAAACAACAAAATCTAGTCTAGATGAAAGTTAAATTGAATCTCAAAACGAATTAACGATATTAATTTTTTGACTTTTGTGACATTGAGACAGAACATTTGGATTTCACGCAATGATAAAATGTGTATAATTTTTTTTCGCATGTATATCAAATCAACAGGGGCCGATTCCGGTTCTATGAAAAAGTGAATCCAATAAATTGTTTTCACATTCACTGCCGAGCATTGCTTTTACTTTTTCGATTCTTTTGTCACAAAGAAGCGATGCTTGTTATGTGAATGAAAACAATACTATCTATGCTCAAACCACCTTACCACTTCTCCGATTCTATCAATTTTCTTGTATTGTTGAAGGGACCAGAGAAATGCATGAGGTTCCACATTTTCACAGAACCAGAATCAGAACTAGTGTGAAAGCATTGACAGCTTACTCGATTCTTTTTTTGACAGAACCAGAATCGGCCCCCAGAAAGGAAAATATCACTGTACCTAAAAAGTACTAATGTAAAATAATTTGTTTTCGTATATCAATCTCGTGATGTGCCAAAAAATTATCAAATATTTTCCAAATATGCATGTTTCTTGTTAAATATATATCATCTAAGAAAACCCAGACCCTTTTCACAAATAACATGCTTAAGTACTGAAAAAGTTACTGCTAGAAAGAATACAGCAATACTTATTTCCACAGGTATCGAAATCACTCTTAAAGTTGTTTTTTTTTTCACTCGTTGAAAAAAAAAAAACAAATTGAGATTCTTCTGTCATTTTGATGAGCTAAAGGAAAGTGTATTGAGATAATAAATTGTGTTTTAAGTGAAAAAAGCTTATTAAACTAAATAAAAAAAGTATTGTAAAATTACTTTATAAAAAAAATATAAAATAACATGCGGTGTTACGTAAAATCCAGTAAAAACACCAATAAAAAAGAGTGTACAAATATTTCTATTCACAAGTTAGTTTTGTCTGATATTTCCACATGAAGTAATTTGAAGTGGTATTTTTTAGGTAATTTAATTATCTCAGAATAGTTTAAAATTGATATTTTATGATATTTAGCTTTGAAAAATGCTAATTTCTTATAAATAAAATATACTTTGATCCAGTGATAAAGTTAAGATTCATCTGTCAGATAAGAAATTCTCGTCCAGCAGGGTAGGATTAACTTTTGTGGTGCCTGTAGTGCGGAGTTATTTTCAACCTTGCAAATAAAATATTCTTAAAGGTCTTTCTACTTTCTTTGACTTGGCCTTTTCTATCATGTCCGTTTTGTATCTTTTTCAAAAAGTTTTATATCAATTTAAATGATTTCTATAATAACATATTTACCTAAACATCACATAACTTTATGAAAAATATGAGACAAAACCTAATGTGAAAAAAAAGTTTGTTCATTCCGAATTATAGGTGTTTTAACATTATTTATTGCAGCACCGCATGTTGTCTAATATGTTTTGTTAAAATAACGTATTGCAAATATTCATTGTTTTATTTATTTTAATAAACATTTTTACTATTTTAACGATTTACAATCTCTACACACATTCAAATAGCTCCTCTAAATGACAAAAATATCTTCATGATTTTTTTTTTAACTTAGCTTTCTTTGGGCGCCCCAGCACTTAGCCGTGTAACTGCAGGCCCACCCTGCGTCAGTGCGTTTGTGTGTGTGTATTTCTTCTTCCATTTTTTTATTTGGACTATTGTAGTGTGCGGGTTTTGAAAGCATGTTTGATGGAGTTTGATGTAAATTGTAGTAGATTAAAGGAAAGTCTGAATATTTTGTTAGCAAAAGGGTAAATTTGTTTATTGGTAGAAATCATTTTAAGATCCACATTTTATTTTAACCTCTCATTTAGTTAGTAGTCGACATTAGAGTTTGATTATTAGTAAGGCCCATTGAGAATAGGAAAATTATAGAGGAAATCAAATATTATCATTCAGTAACTTCAAAAATTTCTTTCAGCACAATGGCTGTTTTGATATGCATTATAATGATTATAACTTTTATCATTTTAAAAGGAAATTTGTACAGAAAAGAAGCCCACAATCCAAGGGTTAATATTGAACTCCGGAAAGGAATCTTAAGGGGGGGGGGGGAGTTATGTCCCAGACATCACCATATAATGTGATGGACGGCTATAGTCGCCGTCATAAATAATCATTCAACATTCAATGAAATATAAACATTCACTTCCGTTGATGTACCATTGACAATCCTGTGGGAACATAAACAATTCATCCCACACCAACCAAATCACAAGCATCGATATCATCAATAGCAACTATCTTAAATAAACAATAGACATCCGTTGATGTCACAATTAACTGTTCATATATGTTGATCTTATTAGATCACTTCCTTTAGAAATCCAAATCACACAGATATCGAATTACATTGATTTGTCATCTTTTGATGACACAAAGATCTGGAGTAAAAGCTCTCATGTGATCGTATAAATAACCCAATAACAATCCTAAATAATTTTATGTTCTTTTCTCAGTTCAGTTCGATCGGTCAGTATTCGAAACTTGGGTTCTTCCGTTAAGTGAATTAAATTAGGATAATAAGATTAAATGCCTTTAAATTAAGTGGTTATAAAAATAAAATGTTTAATTGAAAAAAAATAAAACCTCGTGTTGTGTTTTTAATTAACTCTCAAGTTGGTCGGGAGTATAAAAATGGTTTTCTTTTCCCTTAGCAAGGAAAAGAAATCATAACTATATATTTCACCAGATAATTTCACTAAAAAAAACGAGTTCTACCTAGAAATGAAGTTATTTTTGTTTTTATGCCTTTTTCAATAATTTTAGAAAAAAACGGATAGAATAGAAATAGGACGACAATTATTTAATGACATGTATCACCTTTTTTATGTTATGCTAGAACTACAGCAGTTTTCAAGCTTTCAGGAAAAACTCCTTCTTGCACACAAAAGTTAAAAATATAACATAGAACATCAGATATATGAAAAGCAATATGTTTTAATATAAAACTTGAAACATTATCAAAAGATGATGAATTGGATGTTTTGAGTGACATAATAATTTTAGAAATCTCAAGTGCAGAAATGTTGGAAGTAAGAACTATCAGCTTGGAAATTGTCATGCACGAAACGCGCCTCACAGAGAGGTGAAGGATTAGTTATATTTGAAAGACCATTGTTAGAGCCAATATCAATAAAAAAATTATTTAACAAATTAGCGACTTCTACGGATTCAGTAACAATTTGATTATTATTTTGAATACAAATGTCTGAGTGAGATTTATTTTTATTGAGTATTTCATTAACAACACTTCTTTAGAGTTGCCTTTGTTTCTTGCTAATTTATTACCGAAACATAAATTTTTACAGAGCGGAATTTCAGTTTTAACCTCTTTACATAACTTTTCATAATATTTTTTAATCTCTGATTACTAAAGTGTTTCTTGATAATAAGGGAAAGTTTATTTTTGTTTTTGATTTTTTTGTGTAACAACGGAGTCATCCATTGCTTGAGGCATTTAAATTTGTTGTTACTTTTGCATATTCTCTGACTACAGTTATATATGATATTGTAATTTATTAAGAAACAAACCAAATGCATCTTGTTACGGTAAAATTTACCACAACAATGATCAGCCTTCGATTCCTTTATCCCTATTTTATTTTTCCGTTGTGGCTGCAAAATACTGGTGAAGTTGAGGGCAACCATGGTATCATCAACCAGTGGTGTACTTCGCTAGCATTTTGCAAAAACAACAAATACAGGTGTACGAGTCATTATTGAAATACTATCGAGTGGAACGGGCGGTTCCAAAATCCATAAAAGTATTTGTCATACAGAAGAACGTCTCATGACAATATGCCAGCGGATTAGCTGAAGAAGTAACGAGTCGGGTGGACTCTTAAAATGAAACAACATAACATCTTTATTTAAATTTCACCTTAACTTACCTAAACTTAACTTAATACTTACTGTAGACATTTTGGGTAGTTAACGCATTTTCTTTAATTCTGTGATCGTTAAAATCGTATCTTTATTTTTAATTACTAAGGTCTATCGGAATTGAAAAAAAAAAATGATAAAGTTTGTAGTTTTTAAATTATGCCTCACTCTCTCGTCTCGAAATATTTGGTTTTTGAATAGCTGCTTCACGCTCCGAATCACCCGCGAGTATTTTGTAATAACTAGGAGAATGCCTAGCCAAGGCCTTTTCTCGGTTTTGATTCTTTTTATTTTTTCTCAAAAGTTTAGTTTGGGATAGGCCTCAACTCGGCCATTAAGTTTCGGCAAGTTTTGGAAAGACATCCAACAACTTGTTGAACTAGTGTTTGTGAGAGATTGAGATTCAGTCGATCTCGTACTGTGGAAGTGTTAAGACGTCTTCGGCTTCCCCAGTTAAATAATATTATATATCTCGGAGTGACTAGTATAAGTTAATTAAAAGTCAAGTTATTTTCAATAGTGCCAATAGCACGTAGGAAGAGGTGGCAGACCGACAAACCAAAGATAGTGGGTTCGAATCCCAGTCGGGCAACAATATTTATTTAGCTGCTTTTTTCCACAATCGCGAAGTCGAAAACTTTATTGAGTGGGAGGAGCAGCTAATGGCATCTAACAACACGGCGGGGACATCGAAAGGTGTCCCAGCAACAACAAAGCCAGCCATGGCACCACCAGCCAAAGCTATGGTCAGTGCCGTAGCAACAACAACAACGAAGCAAGCGATGGCACCACCAGCCACGCCATCAACAAGTGCCGTAGCATCAACGGCAAATGCACCAACGGCACCAACAGCCGATGCGAAAAATAAAAGAAGGAAGAGGATTAGCTGTGCCTCGAATCTTGTTAAGCGCCGCTCCACCACCACCTCAGCCCAGCTGCCAGCCGGGGTGAAGGAGACGGCGCGCATAGCCAAGACAACAGCAGCAGCAAAAATACATCAACAACTAGACACCTCGCCATCCGACGATGACATTGAATATATGTCAGAGGGTGGCGAGGGACTGTACACAACAGGGGACAGCAACAGCAACCTGCTTGTTGATATTACATCGCCAGAGGCGTCCTCAGAAGAAGAAAATGAGGCGCAAGACGCCCTTGAGGAGCAAGCCATCAGCAAAAAAATAGATGCCATTCGGGGGGAGATGGAACGTCTTAATGCTATCGTGACCCCTCTGATACAAGCTCTTAAAAACAAGCAAGAGGCTCGTCGTGAAAGAGAAAGAAAGGAGCGCGAGCAAAAAAAAGCGGTACAGGCGCCGCAAAAAGTAACGCCACAGCAAGAGCTACCAAAAAACAAGCAGCCAGATTTAAATGCGCAAGAGCAGCAGCAACAACAACAGATGCCAAGTGAACAACAACAGCAGCAGCCGAAGGAGCGACGGCCGAAAAAACAATCACAACAGCAACAGCAGCAGCAGCAACAAAAACCACAGGAGCGGAGTCAGCAGCAGCGAGGAGAACACCAGCAGCAGCCACAGCCGCCCAAAAATAAAAAAGAAAAGGTGCCACCAATAAACACCTATAAAATGGAGCTACAGGAAACCATAGACCTGTGTAAGTCGGCCATAGGCCAAAACTTTTTTATTAAAAGATTAAGTAAAGATAGACATGCTATCCACTGCTCCACAGTGGAGCAGCACAAAATAATAAAAGAATTATTAAAGAAATCCACGACTGAGTTCTTCAGTTTTACCCCCAAAGTGGATAAATACCAAACGGTCCTCTTGAAGGGCATAGATTCCTGCACGGAACCACAGGTGCTCTTAAATGAGCTCCGTCAAAAAGCGAGCGACGATCTCGACTTTATCGGGGTCAAGCCGTTCGCTACAGTCAGAGCCAGACGGGAGAAGCGGTCTTTGCCGTTCTTCCTAGTTCAACTATCGCCCAGCAGCAAACTGGATAGTTTGAGGAGGATCTCCGTCCTAAACTACCAGGTTGTAACTTGGGATAAATTAAAGAGACGCGGTGAAATGCTTCAATGCATGCGCTGCCAAAGGTTAGGCCACGCTGCAGCAAACTGCGAAATGCAGCCACGCTGCGTTAAGTGTGGTGAGAACCACATAAAGGGAGAGTGCAAGCTCGGAGAAGAAAGGGTCGAAGACATGACCCAGCTTAAATGTGCACTTTGCGGAAAGGAGGGGCACCCTGCTAATTATCGGGGTTGCTCAGCTTTTCAGCAAATTCGTACCAATAAAGCGGCTAAGCAGACAGCGGTAGAGATACGCCCAATAACGCGTGCTCCTACAGCAACGCCCGTTAATCCCCAAATTTCCTACGCCCAAATGGCGGCAGGGAGGGGAAAAACGGTACAGCCTGCAGCTAAGGTAGCCCAACCGGCCCTAGTGCCGAAGGCACCGGACGCTCAGGCCGAAATAAGAAGTATGTTGCTGGCAATTCAAGGCCAGTTAACAGGACTTCAGACCCAGATAAAGGAGCAGGCGACTAGGGTAGACTATCTCTACTCTGTTTTGCCTAGCCTAACACAATTTAGAGGTTAAAGGCGCGCTGTCGGAGAGGCCTCTTAGGATCCTTGCTGTGAATGTAAATTCACTGATTAGGACCGAACGTAGAGCTAATCTTTTCCAATTGTTGAAAGACCAAAGTCCAGATGTGTTTATGGCCAGCGAAACTAAGCTGAACCAGAAACATAAGTTGACTAACAACAATTACAATATTGTTAGAAGAGATCGACCCAATTCCACTCAAGGGGGGGGCGTCGCTATCTTCATACGAAAAGGCATTAATCATAAAGTTATATATAATAGTGATCTGCGCAGATTTCGGCTGTTGGAGGCGTGCATCATATGCATTCCTCTCCAACAGGGGAAGCGAATGTATGTGATCGCGGCTTATGCACCGGCATCAGCTCAGCCCATTGATTTTATGACAGAGCTTGAAAAACTTTTCGAATGTCTACGCTTGAGCTTGGACGAAAATTACTTTCTCATGGCCGGTGATTTGAATGCCAAACACCTAGATTGGGGAAATCAAATTCAAAATCAAAGAGGTATTCATCTTTTCAATTGGATGAGTCGATACAACACTGAGTATGGTGTCGACCTGCTGGCTACGGATCGGCCATCGTTTCCAAGAAGCGGTGCCTATCTGGATCTATTGCTAATAGACGCAAGACTGACAATTACTGACACTGTGGGTCAAAGACCAAGAAACTGCTTACGAACGATCGAGTACGACAGTGATCACTGCGGACTCGCCGCCGTAATACAGCTTCCGAACGAGCTCGTGGTGTTGGATGAGTATGTACCTGTGCATACTTACAATTACAGTAAGGTGCGCTGGCCACGCTTTACCAACGCCTTATCGAGCGAAATCAGTTCGAATAACATATCCCCACCAAATGACAGGAATTTGACAAATAACGAAATAGACCAATACCTAGAACAAATGGACGAGACAATCAAACGAACAATGAACAGAACAATACCGAAATACAAACAACGGGACGCAACCGATATGTATCGGAACGCGACCATTGAAGCACTACACAGACAAAAAAGTGGACTGCTGACAAGACTAAAACTCTTGTACCGACGGTTTACTGACCCTCACCATCTGGAGATTAGGACACTGAAGTCGTCGATCAAGAACATCAACCAACTAATTAAAGAGAACTATCGGTTGTCAATTAATTTGTATTGGGACAACAAAATTCGGGCCGTTAATGCTAGCGACCCGAGCATGTTTCCGCAAATTAACAAGATATTTAGAAGGAATGATCAGAACGATCTTCCGTGTCTCAAGCTTCAGAGAACGACAGACAACAGAGACGTACTTCTGACAGCAGGAATTAATCCAGAGGACGCCGTCTTGGACGATGACCTCTTTATTGTCGAAGATCCGCAGGAGAAAGTGGAGGCTGTGGGGGCTGCTTTCCAGCAAGTGTACAAGGTGAATGCGTGCATTCGCCCGAATCACGACCTGGAAAACAGAGCCTTGCTCCATCACTTCTACCTTCGGAATGACATCACGCAATGGCGATCAGAGAACCTTGGTTTCACCGGGTTCAATGAAGATCATTTGGCAAACGCCATAATCGCCGAGCAAAATGGGCCCAGTTCCCTGTTAATTACGAAGGTGGAGCTACAGCTTATCTTCGATTCATTAAAGAAGAAGAAGTCAGCAGGAGTCGATGGCATATCCAACGTTGTTCTTCGACATTTACCTCAAGAAGCAGTAGACATTTATACCACTCTGTTTAACAACGCTCTGAATAATGCATATTATCCAGTGCGGTGGAAGACAGCTGTGGTGCATCCTCTCCCGAAAAAGGGAAAGGACAACTCCAATCCGGCGAATCTCCGGTCGATAAGTCTTCTTCCGAGTATCGGCAAGGTATTCGAAAAAGTTATCAATAGAGCTCTGTCTAAGTGGGCAGAGGACAATAATATCATACCGGACAATCAGTTCGGTTTTAAGGCGGGACATGACACCATTCATGCCGCGTCGAAACTCGTTTCTGATGTCCAATGGAACAAATCTAAGAAGCAGTGTACGGGTGCCTGTCTGGTTGATTTGGAGAAGGCCTTCGACACCGTATGGTTAGAGGGTCTTTATCTAAAGCTGACCAGACTTGGCATTAGTAAACCACTATTATATATGCTTTATGATATGCTCAATGGCAGAAAGTTTGTTGTCAAGAGTGGCAATGTAACTTCTGCCACAACCTTTAATATTAAAAATGGTCTTCAGCAGGGAGCGGTCAACTCGCCGATTCTATTCAGCATTTACACCAGCGATCTGATAAGTAGTCTAACTCAGGCAATAGCGTATGCCGACGATCTAATTGCGTACAGAACAGCTGCAAAAGTCGAGGACATCAGGACTCTTTTGCAGAGTGACTTCCATGACATTCAACGATATTGCGATGACTGGAAGTTGAAAATCAACTTTCAGAAATCAGAAACTATCTTGTTTAGGACTCCGTTGCGTGGAGCCACAAGGGATACGAGAAAGAACTGGCGCAAGCTGGTGATCGTAGGGCCAAATGGACATCCACTGGCGAGTAAAAGTGTAGTAAAGTACCTTGGCATCTGGATGGATCAGTATTTGTATTTCGACAGACATATAAATGCTGCTCTGGCCAGGGCTAGGGGAGCCTTTGCCCTGACGAAACGGCTGTTTTATAGCAGCCGGCTTGATAGCAGGGTGAAGGTGATTTGCTACATGGCCCTTATCCGGCCGATGATTGCCTATGGATGCCCGGTTTGGTTCAACGTTGCCCCATCTCAAATGGAAAAGATTCGGGTGTTTGAGAGGCAGTGTCTTCGACGCTGCCTTGGATTGCACAGAACACCAGAGTCGGAGTACAAACACTACTATTCCAACCTGGCTCTATACAACGGGGCCAACATAAACAGGATAGATAATTTCTTGCTGAAGCTTATTCGAGGTCACATTGCAAGAGCGATGTCCTCGTCTAACAGCTTAATTTTCGGGGCTTACTACCCCAACAACGAATACTACGAGAGTGTGCGTCTAAGCGGCTTTATTCCGCCCGATGCATTCCTCCACCTAGACAGTCGAGGGTTGATCCAGGATAGAGCGGCGGTTCCGCTAATCTACCACGTCGGCCGTAGAACTGTAGATCGGCGGCTCCTTTACAGTCGAGACGTCCTCGCACAAGACGGAGCTGAGCACCTTCGGTTCAGTAGGACTGTGTCCGAACGGGACCGAAGAGATAGGGTAAAGCAGGAGAACCAGTTCTGGTGGTTGAAAAACGAAGATGAAGTTCCTTCAGACATTTAATAGTTGACCTTGCTATTTTCTCTTGTATGGCCGACTTACATAGGTTTAGGTAGTTAGTTTTAAGTAGGGACAGTCAGGGTGGCACCAAAAAAAAAAAAAAAAAAAAAAAAAAAACATACAAAAACACCAAAAAAAATTATAAAATCAACAAAAATACAAAAAAATTATAAAAACCGGAAAATGCTTGCTGTGGCTGTTCTAGTTTGTAAGTAGCTTATAAGTAGGTTGTAATTAGTTTTAAATTAGTTGTAAGTAGTTTTAAGTAGTTTTAATTAGCTTTAATTTAGTTTTATGTAGTTTGTAAGTTTTATATAAAACCAAAACTAAAGACATAGATACCGAGTTTTTTTGTGAAATTCTTCTCGGTAAAAAATAAAACCGACCTGGATTTAGTATTAAGATAGTTCTTAGGCCGAAAGGCATTAGCATTAAGTAATTCTAGTTTAACTTAGAGCGCCCGACTGGGGCCAGTAAGTTAGTTTTAAGATATTGATAAGTAGGCTAGTTTTTATGAATTTTTGTCTAGCTTTAAGATAGTTCTAAGATAATTGAAAATAAAAATGAATTTACAAAAAAAAAGAGATTGAGATTCAACAAGTTTTGGACAGACATCCAACAACTTGTTGATCTTGTGTTTGTGAGATTGTGAGAGTTTCGTTGAGATTCAACAACGGTGGTCTTCTGGGGAGCGAAAAAGCCTTCCAGGAAGCCGATGTCCCGTGACAGATTATCACGAAAACGTATGGCTGAACGTATGAATGATTGGAATGGCCAAGGGAAGGATTGGGTTAATAGCTGGGAAATTCACTCTTGTGAGAGCTTACCAAGCGAAGAGAAGTTTTGTTCAGGATACGAGGAAAATTTGAAGAATAAAAAAAAAAAAACAGGAAAAGTTTTGAAATTTTAAAATAAAGTAAAGTTCGAAATTTTAATTTGTTAAAAAGAAAAAGTGGAAAGGAGATTCGAAGAGTGAGGGAACTAGGAAGGAGTTTCTAGAAGATAGAGGAAACAATTTTTACGAGGAAAGTTACCAGGAAACAAAAGATAAGTACAGTGGTAATTTTATGTGAATTTTGGAATAAGGAATTCCGTAGGAACTTATTCGGTTTTATTTTATTTGTTAGTTTTATCTTTTAGTAATTGCGCTTTTATCCCTATTAGTTTTTGGGACGCGGTATTTCTTTTTTTTTTACTGTGCGTTAACGGCCCATTTTGCGTTTCATTTTCTTTGTTCTTTTTTTTTTTGCTCAACGGTTCCTGTAAAATACTTACTGTTCTCTTTTATAATCGAAAAAATTTTGGGTTTTTATCCTGGTTTATCCAAGGTTTCCCAAATAAAAATAATTTAAAATCCCCATCTGGGAATATAAAACATTGTGTTTTATTTAGCCCCCTGCGGGTAAGGGGAAAGAATATACCGAGGTAGGCATGCCTGTCGTAAGAGGCGACTAAAATCCAAACTCCGTATACTGAGATTGATGTGTACATAACTATGCAATGAGTAAAACAATAAGATATAGTACCCCAGGTGGCAGTCCAGGTTCATTGGAAAATCCACCCTCCTCGGAGGTCGGCTCTATGGATTCTGGGGAGAGCCAATTATTGCATTTAATAAATCCCTTCCTAAAAAGTGCAAGGGTATCTCGATCACCACCATCTAAATCGAGTGCAAAACCATCAAAATTCGGGCAAAAGAGTTCACCCGTCACGCCTGCGCGCGCCAAAATAGACTCAGATAAAACAAAAAATCTTGAAAAAGATAATAACGAACTTCGACAAAAACTTGATCAAGTAATGGAACTTTATCAAGAGCTAAAGAAAGAAGTCGATCTTCTTCGAAAAGAAAATAAGATATTGAAAAGCGAAATTCCTCCAATAAACTCAAAGTCTAGCTTGCCACAAGTCAATAATTGTAGATATGAAACGGACGAAGAAGAGCTAGCACGTGAAACGGAGAAGTCCTCAAAGAAAAGATTGAGTAAAAAGCGTAAAGCTGGCTCTTCACCTGAAGCAGCCTCTTCTTTTGAAATAAGAGTTTCACCAAAACATGCGACAGTAAAAGAAAAACCTGTTAAGGAACGGCCCCCACCTCCGATAAATGTTATCGGTATTGCGGAGTATAACAAGTTGCAAACCATATTAAAGGCATTATTACCATCGGCTTTTAAAATTATTTCACTTAATAACAACAAATGGAAAGTTGTGTGAAAGACCCCGAAAAGTAAGTAAACGAAGAAAAAGTAGAATGGTATACCTATGAAAATAAGTCGGAAAGACCCATACGTGTTGCGGCAAGAGGTCTACACGCATCATGTTTAAAAGACGATATTATTAGTGATCTAAAAGAGCGCAACCTCAAAATCTTAGATGCGACGAACATTGTCAAAAAAGAGAAACAGAAAAAAGAGGGTGAAGCGATAGTGGTACAACGTGGTTTCCCACCATTTATACTTTCGTTCGATAAGACTGAAAAACTAGATGAAATTTATAAAATTCTAAGCATCGTAGTTAGGATCGAACCTCTAAGAAAGAGCACAAGGTTAATCCCTCAGTGTAAACGCTGCCAAGAATTCAATCACACCCAAACCTATTGCAAAAAAGAGCCAAGGTGTGTAAAATGCGCTGGAAAACATCTAACTGTTGACTGCAACGGAATAAGTGAAAGTCCACCGACGTGCATTAATTGTAACCCACCAAGGCAATTAGAAACCGCAATTCCCAAGAGTGCCAAATCTACGAAAGGTCCAAAAACTAGTATCCGTAAGGAAAAGAAAACAGTGTACCTTCGGACAAAATATCGAAGCAAGGAAATGCAGAAACATATGCCCAAATAGCGGCAAGAAATTTGTCGAAAGTCTTTTCAATTATTTTGTCAAAAATTGAAGAACAATGTGAAACAAATAAACTTATCTTTCATAGGTTAAATAAGCTCGAAAATTGTTTTCGACCCAAACCTCTTTCAAAAAATATATGATGGAAAAGCTTAAAACTCTTACGTGGAATGCCAACGGATTATGGCAAAAAATTGGAGATGTGTATGCGAGAAAATGATATTGATATATGTTTGATATCAAAAACGCATTTTAAAAATGAATCAAATCTTAAAATCCACGGGTTTCATGACTAGCACGCCATTCATCCGTCAAACAAAGCAAGAGGTGGATCATCATTGTATATAAAAGAATGCATTGAACACTCGATAGGCCTCATAATAGAGGCGGAATCAATGCAATTGAGTAGTGTACAGGTTAAAACTAAAAATATTCCTCTCAATGTCTCTTCCATATATTGCCCTCGGCGTTGCAAAATTGATAAGACTGAATTAACGACATTGATAAAGTCACTAAGCCCAAATTTAATTGTTGGTGGTGACTTTAATGCAAAGCACACCTTCTGGGCCTCACGATGCATATCTCAAAAGGGTCGCATGCTATATGAAGCAGGAATGGAAAATAATTGTGACTTTCATTCGACTGGCAAGCCAACTTACTGGCCAACTGATCCGTAGAAAATACCTGACCTAATCGATTTATTCATGGTAAAAGGAAGACCCTCTAACCGTATAGAAATTTCAGAGGGCTATGACCTCTTCTCAGATCATTTTGCCGTCGTACTCACTATGAGCGAAAGCCTTGTTAAAATTGAAAAACCACCCAGGTTAACAAACAGTAAAACCAACTGGGATGGACAACGTTGAGTTAAGGGCATCATTACAAACGCCTCTTGAGCTTGAAGACGCAGTAGATACCTTTGTTGATATAATACAAAAAGCAGCTTGGGATAACACACCTTATCAAAGGCTAATGCCTCGCTATAAAGATTATAAAATATCCGCAGGAAATAAAAGATTTAGTGAAAGAGAAACGAAAAGCACGTAAAAAATGGCAGCAAACCCGTGCTCCTCAACACAAAGCTCATTTAAATCGCTTGAGTAATGTGCTAATGTTATTGAGAGAGCTCTTGAAGAAAAGAAAATCTGTTCAACTGTCGTTTTGGACGTGTCGCAGGCGTTTGACAAGGTGTGGCCTCAAATTCAAATTAAGACAAGTTCTGCGTGAAGGACTTTACAATATTCTAAACGGATATCTAAATGAAAGACTTTTTCGTGTAAGACACGGAAATGACTATTCTGATTTCAAAGAAATAGTGGCTGGGGTACCGCAAGGAAGTGTATTAGGTCCAGTTCTGTACCTTTTATTTACACGCGATATACCTCAAACAGATGACACTATTGTAGCCACGTTTGATGATGATACTGCAATACTAGCAGTAGGCAAAACGATTAACGAAGCTACAATTAAATTACAAAATGCTCTAAATAATGATAATGAATAGACGAAAACATGGCGAATAGCACTCAATGAACAAAAGTCAGTCCACGTGAACTTTACGTATAAAAAAATAAATAGATTACCCGTCTTTCTTAATACCGCTCGTGTTCCATTTGCAAATGAGGCAAAGTATCTGGGAATGACTCTAGACGCGAAATTAAAATGGAAGCCGCACGTGAAAAACTGGTTACTCGGTAAATATTCAAAGCTTAGTATTGAAAATAAATTGATTTTATATCGACAAGTTCTTAAACCTGTTTGGACTTATGGCATACAACTTTGGGGTTGTACCTGCGATACAAACTTAAATAACTTACAAACGTTTGAAAATAAATTACTTAGGTCATTTGTAAATGCTCCATGTTATATAAGAAACAGGGATCTCGGGATTCCTACGGTCCGGGACGAAATGAAAAGTTTCGCGCGAAAACATAGAACATAGAACATAGAACACACAAATTCAACGATTATTGACATTTTTGACGAGTCGAATTTAGTACGCCGTTTGCGAAGAACAAAACCTTCCGACTTGGTGCGGTAAACAGAAAACCGCTTTAAAATCGCGGATTAGGCAGGAACTTTCACCGGAAAGTAACCTGCAACACGTTACTTAACTTTGTTAAAAATAAATTGCTAGATAAGTTTCAACTTAGTTGCAATCGGGAAGTGGAGGTTGTTTTAGTGTAGTAAGAATCTCACACTTCTATGAGCACGCGTTTTTCGGTCCTCATAGAGCCTGATATGCATGTTTTGCACTAGTTGTGCACTTGTAATAAATGTACTTGTACTTGTAATAAATCATATTCGTTTATCTTGATTAATAAAATCAACGATCCTTTTTTTTATCATCGTCTTTTTTTTTTCCTTCGCTGAACCCAGCCCAGCTGAGCCGTGGTGGTAGCTTTTATAAACGAGCTGCTGTTTACACTTTTTCGCGTTTCTTAAACTTCTCTTCTTTCGTTGTCTTTTTCGATTGGTTTGACACTTCTGTCAAAGGAATTAAAAGTCATAAGTCGTAGGTAATAGTTTAATCGTGGTGCGCAGTACATTTAATAATTTTTCTTAATAATTTGTTCGCTATCGTTTACTTGGTTTATCATTTTGATAAACCAATTATATCATAATAAAAGGTTTTGAAAAAAACTGGAGAAGATTATTAATTCTGAAATTATTATTGAATTTGTAATTCTGATGTGTTAATAAAAAGCTACCGGAATCTGACATATATAAGCAAATTTAACCCACTGACTTCGGCGGATTAACTGCGAGGTTCAACGATGTTTCAAGCATGTAAATTAACATATGAAACATCATTGTTTCAAGGTTTAAGTGTGTGATAGTAGCCAAGTAATTTAATTTACATGCTTGAAACGTTCAGTGCGTTAAATTTGCTTATATATGTCAGATTCCGGCAGCTTTTTACTAACATTTCAGAAATACAAATTAAAAATAATTTCAAAATTAATAACTTTACCCACATAAGCAAATACACACTGAACCATAGAGGGTACTAGTTTATAATGTACTCGTATATTAACTTTTGGGATACATTGTATGAAAAACTAATTTAGAGAAATTCTATCCCTTTCTTAAAAACACTGTTTTGACAGTTAAATTAATTTGCTGAGAAATAAAATGAAGAACGTGTTCTAGTGTGTTCTAGTGTTCTCTCCAACCAAAGAGAAACTTGATCTGAAATGGTTCTTTTTATGCAAGAAACATAATTTTCACATTTTTCTCATTCAATGTGTATTCAAATGTAATTATTTCTAGCAATCTTATATCACCATACTTTTTTGTTTATAAATATAACAGAGACTTTCGGTCCCCCTTTTCTGCGAAGAATTTTCAGAGTCTTAATTTAAGGAAACAGAACTTTTTTTTCTGTCAACGCACAGTGGAACGAAAAGCTGAAAAACTGGACATCGGCCTGTTACTTTTGAATTAGTGGATGGATTAAGATGCCATTTAGTTTTCAATATATTACAGAATAGTAAATCGATAATAAAGATTCTTAAGGCAATTGGTTGTATTTAAATAGTGTATTTGAAAATGAAAAAAAAATATTTGTTTTTAGCTATTTTTGAGGTAGCGTAGGGGTTATTTTTGTTTTTTCTTTTCTCTTTTTCGAAACCAGTTTAAATCTTTCTAATATCCTTTTTACTTTTCGAGAAATGCTTTGTTGAAAATTATGTGATTTCCGAAAAATAAATGTTTTTTCCGTCTGTTGCTACGATATGGTTCGAGTTTATCTGAGCTGATTTTACTATTTTAAATAATTTTAATTACATTAAAGGTATTCATGCAACGTCGTAAGTTTACAAATTGTTTAAAATGATAAGTTTACGCAAAGTTTGCATGAACGACCTTTTTTAAACATTTGATAAAATGCTGGGTAATTCAATCAGAATAAGAGTCACAATGACGTTTGGATAAGTTTAACTAGTTTGGTTAATTTTACGCAACAAAATCTTTTGATAAGTTTAACCAAATTGTGTAAATCATTTCCCATACAAAATTTGACAGTTCATTAACCAAAAGATAAACTTATCCCATTTGTAAACTTATCTACGGTATTACAAATTTATTAAGTTAGCAAACAAGGAAATATTTCAAATTTGTACTGCCTTAAACTAATTAACATTTAATAAGCAAATAATTAAATAATTCAAATTTAAGGCAATACAAATTTGAATTAAAAAACCAAATCGCTTAAAATTGTATTTAAACACAATTTTTTAAGTGCGCAAAGTATAAATACATAATTTTATTTAAATCAAATTTGACTTATCAAAGTTACCTAAAAAAATTATTTGGTTTTGTGTCTCACTCTCATTTCTTGTTTGTAAAGAAGCCCTTTTAAAACATCCAAATCTAAAAAAGCATTGAAAAACGTTTTTTCCACGTGCTATATTTGGGGCTTTGCTACATCATAAATAATTTTTTTTTCAAAAACTCCTTCCGGAATCAGAAAGTATTATTCCACCCCGCCCCCTTTAAAATCCATTTAGAATTCTCGAAATAGTTTTACTCCCACAGCGAAATTCTAAGTTGAAATTTTTCAGTTTTTCAAAAACTTATATAGAGCACTTATCTCTGATTGATAATTTCTAGAACAAACTTTTTTGATGTACTTTTCAAGAAGAATCCAGAGTTTTTTTATGTACTTTTCAAGAAGAATCCAGAGTTGGAATATATTACACACCCTAATATATATGTATGTTGAATAAAACATAATCAATTAAAGCATACATGTCACATATGTTTTAATTCCAAACCGAAAATAATTGAAACGCATAATTTAGCTAGGCCGAAACTAAAGCCTTACGCATTGAGTACCTACTAACGAATGCATGTTAAATAAATCAGAAATCATCTTAGTTTTTACATTTACAAATTATAATAATATATGAATAAATATAATGATAAGAACTAATATAATACAAAGCTCATATAATAACTAGAGAGAATACGTTAATTGTGGTTGCCATTTTCTCAATTTTAAGTAATTTTTGATGCTTAATTTTAAAAATTTATATAAAATTTTTACATATTTTGGAAAATATTTTTTCTTTACACTTACTTTACACACACCCTATGGCATAAATAAAAAGAACACAAATTTTAAGAAAAAATGCTTTTCCAAAATAGACATTGTAAACCATAATCGGGGTCGGATCCAATTTTTTTTTTATATTTTATAGTAAAAGCCCAAGAATCCGATAAAGTACCTAAGCAGAATGCTTGCATATGTAAGCATTTTTTTAAAACACTATCGAAAGTTTAAATTTGCGTTTTTTAAAAGAACAAGTATAAAATGGTGTGTTTTCAATTTGAAAACTAACTTATTTGGTTGGTTTTTTTGATGTTGTTTAGTTTAATGAATTGTTTTTGACCTAGCAGAATTTATTTCAAGGAAATGCATTAAGAATTGACTGAGAAAAATGGAAGACAAATAAGGTCCAATATTTCATTTTTATAGAGATAGAAAAATGTATTATTTAAACCGTTATTTCTAAAGAACCGTTATGTTTAGAGAAAAAATTGATTTTGATTATAAAAGAAGAGTCAATTTTCATTACACCACAAAAAATAAAAAAAATTCAAATCCAAAAAAAAAATATACCCCATGACCGGACATTTGTACTGATCGTTCCACTGTGCGCGCTTAAAGACACAGATTATCGTAAAGACCCAACGCGAGATTGTGATTTGGCCTTAATATAATTTAATAAACAAATAAGGAAAACAAAAAGAAAACTTATTGTTTGTAAGTTAAGGATGGAAACACTTTTTTTGTGTGTCAGAAAAAAGTTTCTATTTAATGATTCACCAATACCGGGACAAACTTCAGAATTGAGTAGAAGTAACAAGCACTGTTCCATTGGATTCAGAAGGAGTGTCTTCTTGAGTGAAACCAAAAGGAAAACGAAGTTTCTCTCGGCGATCTCACTTGGACTCATCGGTTATTAACAACTGGACTCCTTGTCAATATGCAATTTTTGTAAAGTTAAGTTCATTTTACATCGATTTTTTGCCAAAAATCTAAATGAAGATTTTGAAAGTGTCCGTCATTGTATGAATATGTTTCTTAAAAGTTTTTTTTTTTATTCAAATTCTATTTGCTAGTGAAATAAGTCACTAAATTAAAAGGCTAAGTGCTATTTTATTGGACGTATTGAATTTATGGACAAGGTCGTCACTACTCAACCGATGACTTCAAGTGAGAAACAATGTACAAAACGCCAATTTGTATGGACTACACGCCATTAAAGGCTTTTTTATTTAAGTCTTTTACTTAGATGATTTATTTCAGCCAAAGAGAACCTTCATAATTTGCAATTCATTTGTATCTACCTAATTTTACAGTTTTCATTTAACGAGCTTTGCTATTTGTGTATTACTAAATTATATCTTACCAAGCCAATGTATAAGCGATGGCGTCCATATTCATTTTGGAATCTGCAGATTAATATACATACCTGAAAAATAAAAAAAAAATTCGTTTAAGAGCTTGGTTTTGAAAAAAATAGATATCAGAATATTAGCATTAGATAAGCTGTTAAGACGAGTCAATACAAGTCTCAAAGTAATTTTAAGTGGGAAAAATTCCAACAAAACGTTTTTTGATGGTGTTTTGCTTTAAAGGGTGTTGTATGCAAGAGAAGAAAATTTAACCGGCCGGTTACCCCGAAAATCAGAAAAAATCTGTATTTTTGGTAATTTTTGGCGTAGAACAATGATTTATGTATCTATCTAGTTTTTAGTGTCGAAGAATTAATTAAAAAAATTAATTTTGTCTATGGGGCCGAAAAGTGGCATATTTTTAAGCATACCCTTTTTATGTGGTTTGTGTCTAAAAACCAAATGTTCCAAACAGTAAACAGTAGACTAAAAACAAAGGCAGAAAACTAAATATTTTAAGGAATAGTTTTTATATCAAGTATAATTTGTAACAAATTACGTAATATTTACAGTAAAACCTGTTAAATTGCCAACCATTTATTTGATTTTCTCGGTTGCTTGGTATTGAAAAATGGAAATATACTACTAACTCATTTAATTTTTTGTTTTGTAAGATGAATTACTGCGTTAATTTGGTCATAATTTATAACAAAAAATTATATGCAACTAATCGGGCAAGACTGTACATACAGAGACTAACTTTGATCAAATGGTTAGCAGAACGTTAAACTTTTGACTATAACTTTTTGAGAGGTAAGATATTTCAACGAAATTTTGGACTCTATTATATAATAATGTTTTAATTTTGTGACAAAGTTAAGGAGATCAGAATTCAACCGTAAAGGTAATTTGATTCAATAAAAGACAAAAATAGGCTTTTGGTCAATGACTTGGCTTTGTGAAACTGTTCTTGGTAAGTGCCTCACGTGGCCTCTTTATACTTTGGAGGCCACTTTTCACTTCATGGCATAGATTCTTTAAATATTTTCTATTGTTGAAATGGTTGAAAATGTGAACAACATCAAAGTAAATCAGTAATGGCATGCTTATCCTGAGCCCAAAGGTGTCCGATTGGACTGAAGTCAGGATATTTTGTAATGGGCGCAATCAAATGTTTGTAATTGGTGACTTTCCAGCCACGCGTTAATTTTTGGATCAACTCTCGGAACTCCTTAGGAGTACCATGTCCAAGGTAATGTACTTGGCATCACATAGATGACTACTACCCCATTCTAATACATTCACCAACTCCTTTCATAGACGTGCACCCCCATAACATTAGACGTATTCTAACGTGGTAATCGCAGATAAGCTCTTTCTTTGTCCTCGCTAATACAAGAGTACCTACACAAATTATAGTGGTAGCAACTGAGGAAGATTAATTTAGTGATATTTTTTCTCCAGAGCTATTGATCTGAAATACACCACGCAACGCAGGTGATCAAAGCGCGGCTGCAGAGTTACCAATTTAGAACACTTTATTGGCACCTGAAAATATCATGACATCAGCCCAATCGAATATCATTGGGCTCAAGATAAACACATGTAATTACAGACAGTTTCATTTCAAATCAGTATAAAGGATTTAAAAAATCTCAAAAGGTCTCCAAAGCAAAAGGAGGCCACTTACCAGGAACAGTTTCACAAGGCAAACTCATTGATCAAATGCTATTTTTTGTCTTTCATTGAATCAAATTAACTTAACAGTTGAATTGTGATCTTCTTACCTTCCTTACTAGATTAAAATAGTATTTTATTATTAAGTTTTAAATTTCGTTGAAATATCTTAACAAATAAAAAACTATAGCCAAAAGTTTAACGTTCTGCCTACCGTTTGATCAAAAACTGTCACTGTATGTACAGTGAAAATTATGACCAAATAAACGCAGTATTTGATGTACTAAAATAAAAACTTAAATGCCATAGTAGTATTTTTCCATTTTTTAATAACAAGCAACCGAGAAAATAAATAATTAAGTGATCGGCAATTAAACAGGATTTAATGTAAATATTTCTTTTGTAGAATTTATGCTTGATAAAGAAAAACTGCGCATTTCTTATAATATTTGGCTTACTACTTTTGTTTTCAGTTTTTAATGTTTGAAACACCTTGTTTTAGACGATAACCACACAAAAAAAATATGCCTATTTCCGGTCCCTTAGACAAAATTTTTTTTTTGAATTGAATCCTTCAACCCTAAAAACACTAGATTAATAACTTTGCATTGAGTAGTTAAACATTAATTTATAAATTAAATCTTTTTTAAAGAACTTTAATTACTGTCCTTCTTGATCATTTCAGTATGATGACCGGTTCCGGTTCTAAAGTTATGAAATACCGAAGAAAAGAAAAAAAAAAAAAAAAAAAAAACAGTCCCAAACGATTTATATAGAAAACACAAAGAAGCGATGAGCGACCACAAAAATATTAATCTAAATGGTTTAAATTTGACCAGGCCTATTATTCCACTAAACTCTAACTTAAAAGCAAGTGGCACTGAAAAACGAAAAAATGTCATTTTTTTAAATGTTCATAATATTAAATACTGTGAGGAAGTTTGTAGACTTGCTGGGCTTTTTTCGATCGAATATTTAAAATGATCTGCACTTCACACAATTCTTTGTTTGATGGTTTTTTAAAAAATAATTTGTATCTATCATCTAATTTTTGTTACGTTAGCACAATTGAAAAGCCATTTACAAATATAAAATTAATTCATTTTGAGATTTTTAAAACTCGAGAATGAAATAAAATTATCATACGAAGTTAACCGATATACGAGTACCTAATACATTTTGAACACACGCTCCCCTATTATTCGAAAAGGGATGTGAATTGATCCCCTTGTTATATCCATGTATAATCTTTTATCTCTTAACATTTGTGTTGAAGTATACAATTTTAAGAGTAGTCATGAGATCTAAGTAAGTAAAACGAAAGTGTTTAATTAAAATAATGAATATTTTTTTTTAGAACACTTAAATCGAACGAAAATACTTACACCTAAATTCACGAACAAGATAATCGTTTGATTGGTCACTTGATGGGAGTAATATGCTCAACTATCACAAATCACATATTCAAGAACTATTTTTCATAAAATTCTTCCTCGAAAATCCCAACATTTAAATTTAAGATTGTTGGTGAACAATTATTTATGGAATAGAATTGTTATGTGGCCTACTTTACTTATAAATATTTGTTTTTACTGCATATTGAATATAATTGAAAGTTTAATTCAATTTGCATGGTATCACTTTAGAATGTTTTCAAATTTACAAAATCATTTGACAAATGCGCAAGAAATGTAAGGAATCGCGAAAGACTGCCAACTATTCATAGCCTTTAAATGAATAAGAAATACTGCCGCCTCAAGTTGGTTTCGAAAGTGTTGTGAAAGGAAAACAATAAATTAAGCTAAAAAGGGTAGGAACTCAAGAAGTAGTGTGAATTCGAAAGTTCTTCTACAGTTTTGTTGGTGTAGGTACTAGGTAGGTGTTGGCTAATTGGGTGTACAATACATGGCATTTGAAATTAAAGAGAAAAACTTTCTCTACTTCTTCTATGGGAGGAAAAAAAGCCATTGGTACCACAAACACTTTGTTCAAGGGTTTTTGATCTCAATTCAATATAACACAAGTTAAGTTAACCTTATTTATTTTGAATCGAGTAGAATGATTAATGTTGGAAATTATAATATAAATTTGGACTATTGTTCTGTCTATTACGACATATATGTTACGTAAGAACTGAAGTTTACCATTGTGGAAATAGGCAATAGAACATTGATCATTCTTATCAAAATGGCCAAATAGATGAGCTATAAGAACGCTATAAGGGAAGCGATATTTATTATTTTCTGAGTATGATCCTTTAATTTCACCTTTACAGTGTTTAAGTGCAGTTCATAATTATAATCATGAAAGACGTTGCACGGACGTTTATACTTGCCGTGGTTAAAAAAAGATAAATCGCCATCAAATACAAAATACTGCGGTTTTGACTATTAGGTCTTTATTATTTATGACGAAACTTTGGTAAAAGAAAAAAAATATTGATGGATTTTAAATACAAAAAAAACAGCCTGCCACTCCAATTCGATCGATTTGGTTCTTATGTTATTTTTTTCATAAATAAAGATACAATCATTCGAACTAGAGTGTAATGATGTTACTTTTGTGTTTCATGGTCAATTATAATGTGACCAAAGGCAAAGTTTAAAATAGTTATTGTACACTCGGAGAAAAATTGCAAGCTAAAATAAGGTACGATTTGTAGAGGAAAAGTAAAACAAACCAGTTATTTCTTTAGTTGGTAAACTGTTTAATTTAAAGACTATCGAAAGACTAAAATCAAAAGTAACTACATCGCATGATTTCATGATAACATTATTATTCAGTAGGTACATAATAATTAAGTTATGTTTAGTTTTACACCGTACATAATAATTTGCATTACAGTGATGAATAAAAGTTTTGATAGAGTTCAATAATGAGTTAGTGCTATTATAAATTTAATTCAATATTCAAAAAACTATCCCTCAATGCATTAACTAATTCAAAATATAATTAAAGATTCAATTTTCAAGACCTAATAAAAAAGTAAATTTCAAATGCTTTGATTTCAATAAATTCTTAGTAAGAATATCTGCAGTCATATACTCCGTAGGAACATCAAGAACTATCTTCGATCTTTAGTATACTTTCCTCACATAAATATATGCTTGCTTCGTTCATGATAACGGGATTCTTAAAAAGATGTTGCACACTTTGGTTGTCATAGAAGATGGTTGTGGGACAATGTCTGACAATGTCCTTAAAGCCCATATCCGAAATCAAACTTCGCAAGTGGACAGCCTCCTTAGCTGCAGAAGTAAAGGCCATGTATTCTACTTCTGTGCTTGACGGTGCCACTGTCAGTTGCTTCTTTGTTGACCATGTGATTGAACCAGCACTCAGTTTAAACACATACCCAGTGTAAGAGCGTCTGTCAAAGTTTGATGCCCAATCATCATCGGAGTAGACACAAAGTGATTTGCCTAATTTGTGATAAGATAAAGTATAATTAATTGTATTTTTTAAGTACCTGATAATATGTTTAGCTGTCACCGTATAAGATTCATGCGGATTTTTATTAAATTGTGATAGCTTATTAACGAAATGCAAAATGTTTGGTCGCGTTACATGCACAATGTACACCAAAGACCCAATCAGCTTTTGACACTCCTTCTCATCTGCTAGTTCACAGTTCTGGCAGTTTTCACATTTCAAGAATTTTTGGCCAGGATCCAAAGGTGTGCTCCGTCCTTTACAGTCCTTCATTTTGTAGTTCTCCAACAAGGATGAAATCGCCTTTACTTGAGTAATGCCCACATCATTTCGTTGCTGTTTCTGCTTAACTTCCATGCCCAAGAAAACTCTAACCTGTCCCTTGTCCACCACATCAAACTCTTGTTTTATTGACTGAAGTTCTTCTGCATCAGAAAACGATAGCAGTATATCGTCAACACATACTGCGATGATATTGATGCCCTTCTTTTTATCCATAATATACACACAACGATCAGCTTCACTTTGAATGAGCCCCAGCTTCTTCAAAGCCTCGTCCAGTTTCGCGTTCCACTCGCGCCCAGAGTGCTTCAAGCCGTACAAAGCCTTTCTTGGCTCGCACACACGCTCGGGTTCACTTGTTGAAATGTAACACTCTGGCTGGCACATGAACACTTTTCTTTTAACTCTCCATTTAGGTAGACACTGGTTACGTCCATCTGGTGAACATGTAGACCATATTAAACTGACAAATCAAGAATTAATCGAACTGTCGAGTAACGAGTATCGGGTGAAAATGTTTCGCGGAAGTCTACTCCAAGCTTCTGACTAAAGCCTTTGGTTACAAGGCGCACTTTATACCTTCCTATGTTACCTTCGACATCAGTTTTCACACTAAAAACCCACATTGACTGAATTGGCTTTCGACCTTGGGGAGATTCGACCAAATCCCACGTGTTATTTGACATTGAGACTTGATACTCTACATCCATAGCATCCTTCCATTTTGAACATCTTTAGAAGCTATGGCATCTTCTACCGTCGTTGGAATCATACCGTGTTGGTTTGTAAAATATAATTGGCTAAATACAACGTTCGGGTTATCCTTCTCAGACCTCAAAACCCTCCACGTCTTCGATGATGTACTTGACGATCACCTCCTTCTTCATTGTGACAGGGTTCTTCATTTGTTGTGTTTGCGTTCGTTAGGACAAGAATTTCAAGCTCATCGCCAATGTTGGCCTCATTAACCTGCACTCATCAGCATCAGCATCTGATTTGGGATTTTCTGCCAGTTTATCTTCGCGTTTCTCGTCATTCGAATTCATATTTTCTAAAATGATAAATGATCGTTATTATTTTCTTTCATTTCTATGTTACCTGTCATATTATTTAGAAAATTTCACATCACGGGTCTTAACTTTTCGCTGATCTAGTACAAACACACGGTAAACCTTTGACTCAGCAGAATACCAAACCTTTGCTCTTAGCTTAGATTTTGACGGCTTTTTATCGAGCATCACTCCCTTGCACCCATATGGTTGTAGGTATCTCACAGTTGATTTTCTTCCCCTCCAACTTTCGTATGGTGTTACAGAGTTAAACGTACTTGTTTCCATAAAACGTCCATCATCAGATTTTGCTCCACCCAGCATTGCTTCAGATTTTGGTTGACTATACAAAATTTTCCGCCTTTTTCATCATTGAACTCAACTAAATGTTCTTTTTTAACTGCTTTACTTATTAAAATAAAATTTGCTTTCAATTTAGGTACAAAAAGTACTTCACAGAGTTTAGCCTTGACATATTCCGTTTCAATTATAATCTCTCCTTTTCCAGACGATTCAATGTAATTAGTCGCAGCTAATTCGATTTTCTCAACGTGTTCGTGTAGATTTATGAAATAGATTTCTTCGCAGCACATATGCGACGTCGAGCCACTTTCAAAAGCCCACGTGTTGCTATGAAGAATGTCACTACCAATCGAATTCAACATCGCAAATGAGCTCGTCACCTTGGAAGCACCATATTTTTGGTGATTTCGGCACTGAGATGCAAAATGACGTTTACGGTGACATTAATAGCATTTACCCATGAATCCACTGCTACCAGCTTGTAAATTCTCATCACATGCGTTCCGTTCAACTTTTGTAGATTTTACTCTAGCTCTAGCCAAAAAAGCAATTTCACCTTCCTCTGCTCTTTTTTCAGATGCCCTTCTCTGCCCTTCTTCTATCAACTTGGTTTTCCACGCAATGCGCAATGATTGATGGTAGAGTCTCTCGATTCTATTGCTATCACAAAATTCTCATACGACTTCAATAAACTCGATAGCAAAATTATTGTTAATAGTTCCTCTTTAATGTCCACATCAATTTGACTCAACTTTTCAGCTAAATTTAAAAATTAATCTAAGTGATCGAGATTGCCTGGGATTCATTCATTTTCATAGCAAGCGACAGTTTGAATAAAGTACTTGCTGGACCAGTGGTCATATGTAACTGTTCAAGCTTCGACCACACTTCCAGGGAAGTTTTGCAATTTTGTATGTGATTTAACTGCGACAATTTAGAACATAACAAAATTGTAGCAAGAACCTTACTATCTATTGCATGCCACGTTGTTTTAAGGGCCTCATTGGCAGTAACTGCAATGGTCTCCTCTCCACTTACATATTGCCATAACTCACTATCTACTAGAAGACTCTTCATCTGTACCTTCCAACCAACATAATTGTTGTTATCAAGTTTTTCAATTTGATACAACGAACTCATTTTTAATTGAAAATGTATTATTAGGACAAACTGACTGAGAAAAAAACTCAATTTAAGCTATTCTGGGCCCATAACCTTCGTAGAGGAAAAGTAAAACAACCCATTTATTTCTTTAGTTGGTAAACTGTTTAATTTAAATATCGATAGACTAAAATTAAAAGTACCTACATACATCGCATGATTTCATAATAACATTATTCAGTAGGTACATAATAATTCAGTTATGTTTAGTTTAACATCGTACATAATAATTTGCATTACAGTGATGAGTAAAAGTATTGATAGAGTTCAATAATTAGTTAGTGCAATGATAAATTTAATTCAATATTCAACTAAATTTTGTATTCGAACCCTATTTGCTTAATCTTGAAATAACATCCAATAGATCTACTTCAATAACGAGAATCTAAAAACAAGCTTAAGTTAAGAAAAAAAACTTCATTTTAACTATTTCAGGAGGCTGTATTGTAACGTCTGGGTAGATTGTTTCAAGAACATTTTTAATGGTTACTCAAAGAACTAACGGCTATATAATGAAATGATGTACTCATAATAAACTTTTCAACGATGAAGATTGGACCAGCTCTAATAAATGTTTGTCCAATCTCCTTTAAATTATGTATTTATATCATAAATGAAAGGCTCAACTCAACTGGGGATTTCTCAGAGAAAAAAGAGATCAGGAAAATTTAAACTAATATAAAAAGAAGAAAATCATTTCTTTTAAAAACCATTACAAACATTTTTGAAACAATTTACCTTCCGTGACAATACAACTTTGCAAATACCAAAAAGAAAGCTAATTTTGATTTTATACAGGGAATATCTCAAAAACGTGGTCATAAGTATAGAATTTTTCTGACTTCAGATTCGAGTTAAGCACACCAAAATATTTTGGATTCTGTAACAAAATCAAAATTAAATTTTGCTGACCAGTGAAGCTATCAATTTTCAACGTCGTATCTTAAGTGGACGCAAATTTGGCTGAAGGTTCCAGCTTAAATCTCAGAAAACCCCATGTAAGTAAAAAAAGTATGTAGTTTTTTTCAAATAAAATAAAGTTGTAGGCCTATGTCATTCCAGAATGACAAGGAGAGCTATTCTTAAAGAAAAAATATTTAAATAAAACCTTACAAATTGAAACTCATTTAATTTTCTGTTTATTTATAATGAGTTTATTTTTAGCTTGATTTAAGGTTGCACATTCTGAAAATGATCAAGCTTCGTTTGAGCTTAAACTATGCCTAGATACCTTGTAGAATGAGGACAAACATATAATCGCACCAGACTGTATAATAAAAGTAAATGCTTGACTGGGTCGCATGAGTTTACTCTAAGATACCTAGGAGCTGGGACATTAGAAGACTAAAATACGTATATACTCGTAATATACATGCAACAAAAACTAATGAAATTTTACTAAAAGGGCTAAAATCTATATTCAAACCCTTAAGCTCGAATCAAAGTGCTTAAGGAACTATTTTAAGTATAATTCTTTTAATGAGGTTTATTTTCGTCTGACAATGACTAGTCCGAATTTCGGCACTGACTTTTTCACTTATTGTCTATCATCGAAATGTCATGTTAAATTGTTATGGAGCGAGAAATCCACTCAACCGGAGCGTAATGCATGACGTTTAAATCGCCATAAATCGAACATTTTAAATATATTTTTTAAATGAGGTTTAGGTTCGACAATAACAAGTCCAAATTTCAGCACTCATTTTTATCTTCTAATCTGTTATTGTAATGTCATGTTAAATTGTTATAAAACGAAAAATCAACTGAAGTGGAGCGTTGAAATGACACTATTGTATAAAATCGTTTATATATTTCTGTAATGTATATGTTTCTGTAACCATGCGCATCCCTTGACGGATTGCATGGTTGTCTTTACTATTCAACGTTTCGTGGCCAATTCAAGTCAACCGGATCATTGAAAATACAGCCAACACCCGTATGAAAGCAAATGAAGGATCTGCCGAAAAATTTACAGAAGCTTCTGGAAAGTTCAAATAATATTGCATATACGAATTTGCAGCTAAATACACATATGTATATAATAATAAAGAATTTTTTTTGAAAATTCGATATTTCCAGAACGCGTCCCTTTTTTTTTAAATACCCATTGACTTTGAAATGCATATTAATAAATTTAGCGATTTCGTTCCGAAATTTGGTTAGCAAAAAAAAATTTAAATGTAGGTAGGTAGGTACCTAATACTATCGACTCCACGCGTGACCTCAGTTTGCATTGTGCAGTCACACAGTGAAAAACGTACAGCGGAAGTTTTAAAAACAATAATCCACCCGGAAGCAAAAAGGATCAGATACAGGTATACCTGCCGGCTACCTGTGTTTTTTGCCAGACAATAACATAAAAAAGGATTATACCCTAACACGTAATCACCCAGATTAATTAATGTGCCAAACAAAAGTTTTTATTAAAATAAGTGTTGTGCGCGTTAATCCAGTGCTATATAAATAATAAAAGTGAAAAGTAGTTAATCCAATAATGGGTGGACCACTTAATACGGAATCAGCATTTGTAGCCCTCGAAGCATTGCTAAAACGGATAGTCAACTATCTCGGTCCTGAATATGGCCCAACACTAAGCATGACGTTTATGAATATTGTCCGACAAAATGAAGTGAATGAATACACCAACATGAAAATTGAATGCATTGACAACAACGAAGGTTTGTTCGGGGGAATCAGTCATCAATGAAGAAGGCAGTGAAACATTCAGCTCAGAATAAGACGGGGGCCATTCACCTCTTCCCGGACAAAATAGGCCCCGTAAAATAAGCAAATCAAAGGATATCTCCACCAAACGACAGTTTGAGGATCTGAAATTATTTCAACAGCTCTTCCCAAAGCAACCATGTCAACAGCCCTCAAGCCCCTTGCATCATCAGTGGAAAAAGCAACCGTACCAAGTGCCGCATCAGCTCCAGCAGCCACTAAGGCATTTGCTTGAACAGCCGCCAAACCTACCCAAACCCAGCCGAAGAGTAAGAGGAATTCACCACACATATGCAGCCATTGAAGTCGAAGACGAACTAAGTATCGAAGGACTTCCAGTCGTCAAAGTTTCGCAATTCAAGGCCAAAAAGGCTCAAGGAAAAACATACAACAACTTTGTTGTCAAACTATCCAGTGACATCAACGAAGTTTACACCAAGACTCTAATAATGAATCAGAGAATTAATTGGTAACGCTTTAAGTTCAAGGACATCGTGCAGTGCCAAAACTGCCAACGCTTTGGACACGTTGCCACTAATTGTGGATGCCAGGATGTATGCGTTAAGTGCAAAGAGGACCATGAGCCAGGACAGTGTAAGCGGAAAGAAAACACAGGCATTGACGTGTGGTGGGCGAACTGCAAAAAGGAAGGTCATCCAGAAAGTTTTAAAGGCAGCCCAACGCTAAAGGCAAAATTTACAGAAAGGAACATGGTGTTGGCTGAGAAACAAGCTCATAAAGAATTTGTTTCAAAGTCAGCATTCTTGGTAACCCTCCCGTTGGTCAAAGGTGGCCCTGCACCCAAGCCAGCAACATCCAAGAACCCGAGTCAGCACTAGGTACAACATCAGCAAACAAAGGCCCCATTCAAGAACCACCCAGTAAAGACAGGATCTAATCTCTTGTCCGTTATGAAGAAAGCCCGGAGTGCCGTTACACCTAACCACAGTGAATTGAGTGGGGGAGAAAAGTCCGTAGCATTAGCCACTTTTATCTTCCAGTTATGCAATTAAAGAAGGTCCGCATACTGACGTATAATGCAAATTTATTATACAGCCTGGAGAAGAGGACATTTAACTTGTTCATGAAGAGCAACAACCCTGACATTACCCTAATCAGTAAGACCAACGTTATCAAAAGTAACAACAACCCTGACATTGCCCTAATCAATAAGACCAACGTTACCAAAAGTAACAACATCAACATCATTGGCTTCAAAGCTTTCCGAAAGGACAAGGGTGAAGGCCGGAGAGGGACGACAATCTACGTAAGGAAGATCATTTGCCCCAACACCAGCGAAACCATCGTAACAGATATCCTTACCAGCGAAGCCACCACCGCTTGGGAAGGGAAACTCTCACTATCATCAGCGTCTACTTCAAATGTAAATCAAGCAAGAGAAACATCCAGAACAATCTTCACGTTCCCAACAATATCCTTAAGAGAAGCACTTATGGACTCATCGGTGGTGACTTCAACGCAAGGCATAACCTTTGGCTGAATACTTCTATCACCAACGAAGGTAAGGCGATTGCTGACTGGCTAGATACCAACAGCGATCACCATTCATTGATTGTTATTTCACAACCCAAACCAACCTTCCCCAGAACAGCATTATCATTATTTCTTCATCTAATTTTATTCATATTCTTCCAGAAATCAGAAACTTCACCTATACAATAGTACCCAGCTACTTAGAACATAAAGCTGTCCAGCTTAGCATCAAACTACGTCAACCCATCTTCCTAGCAACAGAACTAGTGGAAAATTTCATTAACTACAGGAGACTGGATGTAGACAGGCTACAAAGAGACATTGAAGACACCATAACTCTCCCACCCGCAAACAGGAAAATGGACAACAGTGAAATTGACACAGCCATCGACTGTCTGGAACTGGCTGTTGCGAACGCGTTGCATAACAAAAAGCAGCGCAAGACGTCAAAGGATAGATATCAGCAGCTTCCCCAATATATCCAACCTATATGCCCACAGACAACGACTTAGGAAACGTCTCCAAGGGATCCACTTCAGTGCGTCAACATTATGTTCCAGAATTCCATCCAACACCACAACAATAACCAATTCCAGAAGAGACTGCAGTCAATCAGACTTGGACGTGACGCCTTCAAGAACATGAACAGCCTGATTACCCAAAAATCATCAATGCTTGACGTGATCATCACTAACAATGGAGAAGCAACAACGACTCAGAATAAAGTTGAAGCGTTCGCTTGCCATTTTGAAGGAAACATCACGCCAAGTCCCTCTGATGATCCAGTCTTCCTTCGTGAAATCGAGGCATTCATCCAGCAGACACTGATGCCCAACTTGAATAGAGCAATATTTAGTGACATCAATCCTATAAGTGATCCAGTCATTACCCCAAAAATGACCATCCCAGAGGAGATAGCTGAGATAATTGGCAGCTCCAAACCAAAGAAATCAGCTGGACCGGTTGGGGTATCCAATTTTGTTTTAAAAGGGCTTTCACAAACTATGATGGTGTTTTTAGCTATCATCTTCAACAACATCATGCATCAACAACAGTTACTTTCCCGAAAATGGAAAACTGCCAAAATCGAGGCGGTTCCCAAGAAAGGAGAAAGGAACATGATCACCTCAGCTCAAGACGTTCTGCAGCGAAAACAACATCATCCCGGACATACAGTTTGGTTTCCGGGAAAAGCATTCCACCCTGCATCCGTTCGTGAAGTTTCAACATGACATCATCACAGCTTCAAACAACAATCAAGTTACTGTCGGATGCTTCCTGGATGTCGAGAAAGCGTTCGACAATGTATGGATTGAAGCCCTTACCCATAAACTCCACATACAAGGCTTTCCTTTAGCACTAATCAAAATTATTTTCTCTTTTCTTTCTTCCAGGAACTTTTTCGTGCAACTGGAGAACTGCAAAACGACAGTGAAGAGCATCAGGGCTGGAGTTGCCCAAGGGTCGAAAGTTGGGCCACTTCTTTACAACATCATTCTCTCCACTGATAGCTGCTCGAGAAGTCGAGGCACACACCCGCAAGCTATTTCCATCCTACACCAAATTGGGTATTCGGATCAACTCATCCAAATCAGAGCTCGTTTGCTTCAAAAAATCAGGGGGTAGACGCGGTCGCTCAGCTTGAAGCTGCAGAAGCATCTCCCTAGCGTGTGTACCTAGGTATCAACTTCCATCAGCTTCTTAGATTCAACCCACATTCACGACTCAAAAAGGCCAATTTTGCTTTCCATCCCTTCTACCCGCTGATAAAAGAGAACTGGGCTAAGCCATCAAACAAAAAATGTAATCTTCAAGCAAGTTTTGAGACCAGTTATCAGTTACAGCTTCCCATATTGGTTCACAATCTCCAAAATAGCTATGAAGGAACTGCAAATATTCGAGAGAAAAATCCTGAAGTGGACTTAATTTCCATCGTCAACGGCGTAAGCACTTCAAGAACGAGCAATTCTACTCTCTGAAGCCAAATTAGTCCCCCTGGACAAGTACTTAATGCTATCTGCAGATAAACTGGTAAGAAACCTCACCAACCACCCTAATCAACTGATGAGAATGATGATAAACCAACAACGACATCCGGAACCAAGGTACCTAGGAGCTAAGGAAATCCTTGACAACCCTAAACCAATACTGCCATTTGACAATCGGGACTGAAAAACCCGAGGACGACAAAATAAACCCGACTTTTATATTAAGTTTTCAAAAATTATAAATCCTATTTGTGTTTAAATTGTTTTCAATGTATAATGCTGGGCCCCTTATGTGCCAACAATATCCTCTTATTTATCAATGTATCTTATAGTTATAAATTATTTTTAAGCCAATTGTAAATATGTAGAATTGTTCATTAAAGCAAAATTGAAATAGAATCCAAACGTGACCTGCCTCTTCAACTGAATGCCTGATATCTAAATTATAAAATGTTCGTCTATCTGTATCCTAGTACATTTTAAATCATGAAACCGCAAATTACACTTAAGAACAAACAAAAAACAAATTGCCACTCGCGAATGCAGAGATTAACATCAACATCGGACAAGGATACAAAATAATCAGACAAGAAATTAAATTTCAAGACAAAAACCTAAGAACATCTTCATCTCTCAGACTTGACGACAGATTTTTCTATCAAGATATAATCGCGTAGAGATATTACTGACAATCAAGAGATGAAATAGATAATAGAGTAAGATATTTCGTATCAAGTTGAGCATTCTGAGAGAAATTATCTCCTGTGGAGTCTATAAAAATTATTTTCTTAAGTAACCGCTAAACGATTTTTAAAATTTAGTAACATAAATTTATATTTGTTTCAAGTATCTTAAGGACTGATAGGACTATATAGTTCTGAATATTTTAATCTGAAGATATCCATGTTTTCATATACAGTATTCAAAAGTCTGATCGACCTGGACATAAGATCAAGTATGTACGACCCAGTCCGGCGCTTTATTTGTGTGACCCAAAGTATGCAGGCATTACTAATTACTTAATTTCTGGGGGCTTCAGCAATTAGAAAGGAATTTTTTGTGTTCAGATTCTAAGAAAATATTATTCTTTATTCAATAATAAATAAATTGCACGACTGGGAAGCACGTACTTGCTCTTATGTTCAAAACGCTGTAGGTTTAAAACAATAAAAAGTAAAGACTTGGAAATTATGAGAAACAAAAGTTTTAAAGCATGAAATACGATATTTAAATTAGCTAAAAAAAACTTCGTTGAGAGTTTGAGATGAAAAAAAGAACGCCATCTTAGTTCTTTATTGAATATGATTGTATCGACAAGAAAAATTTAAATCGTTGGAGCGGTTTTCTTAAAAAATAATATTTTATATATAAAATGTTAAAACAATTTTAAGGAAAGCTTTTGGTATACAAGTCTTTAGTATTAATTTATGTGCATATAAAAATAAAATTTGAAAAAAATTGTCAACCCGTTTAAAACTTTTTTTAAAAATTCCAAAACTTATTTTTTGAAAATTTTGAAATGGCATTTTTTATTGTTTTAGAAATTTGTGTATACGAAAATTTATCAAAATCTGTTCAGCCGATATTCATAAAATTCCAAATTTAAGAAAATATTCTATGGCTATGAGGAACTATCAATATTTGCTTTTTGTAAGTTTAAATATTTTATGGTAATAGATAAATAATTTCAGCCTACAAAAAAGCTTTATAAAAATCATAGGAGCCGTTTTTAAGAAAAAAATATTTTCCTTGACAGTTTTTTAACATTTCTATGAAAGGTACAGTTATTTGTTCATAAAAGTAAAATATTTTTTTAAATACTTTAGAAAGTGTTAAAAAACCTTTAAATACAAAGTTTTATAAAAATCGATCATTTACTCGTAGTTTTCAAAATATTTGATCTTCAAAAAAAAAAATTGAAAAATGTTTAAAAAATCCAAAACAAAAATGTTAATATACATAAGAATACAAAAATATTTATATATGTATGTACGTTGAGTAGAAAATATATTTTCCGTTGGCTTTTCCAAAAAAACATATTACCCACTAAACGTATGCATATTCATCAAAAATATTTATAGTTTTTGAAAGCGTCTGTTTAAAAAAGTTATTGACATCAGTCATACAGTTTTGAAGAAAATTGAAAATTAAAAAAAAAATGGTTCTTTGTGAGGTATTTTTTGAAAAATGATTTTGATGACTAAAAGTAATTTATTGATATTTTTTTTAAAGAAAAGTTGTCGAGCCGAGAAAAATACAATTATGTAAAATTGCTAAGAAAAAATTGTATTGCTGGCAGGTACTGTTGTTTTTGGTTGTAAAAAAATGAAAAAAACGTGTGGGCATAGTCACCAAAAACCACCAAGGCTGTAGACGAACAGGCACACATAATTGTGCTACCCACTTTTTTGGTGTTCTCTATAATCGTAATGTCATGTTTGATTGTAAATATCAATTTTTTTTCACGAGTCCAAAACTTGTCTTATATTATCAATCGCAAGTAAAGAGTGTTTATATGCATATGGACTCGTGATTTGTTTTAAAAATATATTTTTGTTCGCTATGATATAAATTTACAGCCAAATGAAGTACTAGCCAAACATAATGTAATACGTCTCTTCATTTCTTTTGGGGTGAATTTAAAAGCTCCCAATGAACAGCAAATTTTACTCAGGTTCGATTCTGAAAATACTGCTAAAAGGACACAATGGCACTGGTTTCAAGGTGTAAACGATACTCAATAGTCAATGTACCCCTATAAATTCACTGAAAGAAGCCCTAACAATGTTGTCCATTAAATTGGATTATTCGATTATGACGGTTCTACGACTTTATACTGGTGCTACAGTCCATCGCCTTTCTTCTTAAGAGCTGTTATATAATTAAAACAAGGGTACCATCGCTTATATACAACCCACTTCGAATAAATAAATACACATCTTTTTTCGCTTATATTTCTGAATCTCTTTTATTGTATAATGTATAATTTTGGCAATGGAGGTGGGCACATCTATGGTTGGTGAGAGCATTATGATATAATTTTTTTGTATTTTGTAAAACATACACTCAGCGACTCAGTCACAAAAATAAGTTATGCACCAGGAAATTAAATGTTAAACTAAGAGGGAAAGTTTAATAAGCATATTTTATTGACGCATTTGCTATATACATATATTTAAGCCCAGACAAAAAAGGAAAAATAAATACAATAAATGATGCTCTCTAGGTTATTATTTTATATGGCAGGGGTGACCCCCAGGTACAACATACTAAAAGTCGCCCAGGGCCGCAAGCTTTAGGCTGGAGGGGATGTTAAAGGTCCCCTTTTGTAGTTTGAAAACTAAGCGTATTAGCGGAAAAGTGTAAACTACAAAATGAAAGATTATTAAACTTTCTACAAACAAAATCCTATTTATATTTTCGGTATGAGCAAGATTACGAAAGACAAAAGGAATACAAATTCAAACATTTGAAAAACAATGTTATATTCTTCCATAATCAATGTTTTCTGATCAATTTGCCCAAAAATAAGGGAAACAGTAGGTATACACTGTTTTAAGAAAGAATGAAGATAACGGCTTGGAATACATTTTATTTTATAGATAGAAGTTTCAATTTCATTTCAAAAAAAATATGTTAAATTTCTTTAGTCTCGAATATCTCAAGAACAAATTATGCTAGCGACTTCGGGTCAATTTTATTCTACGCATATTATCGTGATTAAAAATTAAATTAATCCTACATATTAGTTAATAACTGATATTTGATAGGGTTTGTAAAAAATTCAAGAAATAATATTTTTTTTATGAAAAAAATTACAAGCAACTTTACCAATAACTGTTGAAAATTGTTTTTCATATCAAATATCTTAAAAACAAACAATATGTGTGTTCCTTTACTTGGAATTTCTGTGATTTTTAGTCCAAACTTGTGACAAAAAAAAAATTATATGAATTTTGACAGAGCTTTGGACTAAAAGGCGCAGAAATGCACTGAAAATCACTGAAATTCAAAATAAAGGAACAGACCTAATGACATTTGATAAAATTTGTAAGAAAATTCAATTTTTTTTTTTAAACAAAAAAAAAACTAAACAAAAACTATACTGAATATTATTGAATTTTTTTTCGTCCCGAATATTTTGAGAGCAAACAATTAATCAGAGAGGTAGTGAAAACTTGCTCAAAGTGTTTCATACCACTCCAAATTTTGTGGACGTAAAGGAACAAAGTTAAAATGTTTTATACCGCTCCAAATTGTGAGCATACAATTTTTAAAAGTGCAAACTATATGCGACTAACCTGGTAGCGGTACTGCGGTCCCTTGACCAATAAAATACCCTTCCAAAATTCAAAATAAAATAAAAATGTATGCCTCCGTTAGTTTCGTTCACTTATTCATACAAATTTAAGACTAGAATAATGCACTTTCAAAATGCATTAAAAAAATTAACATGTTTTATACCACCTAAATTGTCATTCACTTACTCTAAGTATATGCACAAATTATAAGCCGTCAACCTGGCAGCGCTAGGTTGGCCCTAAGACTCGAATAATAATGCACTTCCAAAATGCAAAAAAAAAAATAGTTTTATATCAGCTCAAATTTTGTTTACTTACACTTTTCATTCGTACAAATTACATGCTGTCAACCACGCGGCGCTTGGAAGGTCCTAAGAAAAATGCAACAAAAAAATAAAAACGTTATAAAGGGTTTTTACACAGGGACGCTACAAAAGTAGAGCGACAGGGACAGCAAACGACGCCATATTTCTTGCCGCTCTTCTGACATTTCTCTTCAGTAACGTTTGCCATTTCATGATGGAAAGATATACGAGCCAACAACGAGTCAAAATTATTAAAATTGACTACTGAAATTTGGAGTCAGTGGCCTCAACGTTAAGAGCCCTACATCCAATTTATGGTCGTCATATTCGTCCTAGCAGATCAACAATTGAGCGTCTAGTGGAAAAATTTGAATCCACAGGCACAGTACAAAATGTTCCCGTGCCAGTGAGACAAAGAAGAGAGCCCGTAGTGTCGAGAAAATTGCTGCCGCTGAGGCTTCAGTTGCAGAAAGCCCAAATGTGTCTCTCACACGTCGTTCTCAAGCGTTGGGCATCTCTATGACGTCGTTGTGGTGAATTTTGCGAAATGATCTCGGCCTAAATCCTTACAAGATTAAACTGACGTAAGAACTGAAGCCGCTTGACCACCAGAAGCGTCGTATGTTCCTGAATCGGGCTGAGCAACAACTTGAAAATGATTCGGATTTTCATCGAAAAATCATCTTCAGCGATGAGGCTCATTTCTGGCTGAATGGCTTCGTCAATAAACGAAATATGCGGTATTGGTCAGGCAGCAATCCACACGTACTCCATGAGTCATCATTGCATCCCGAAAAAATTACGGTTTGGTGTGGTTTATGGGCCGGCGGCGTCATTGGGCCGTACTTCTTCCGTGATGATCAAGACCGGCACGTTACTGTCAATGATAACCGAATATTTTTGGTCCCAATCGGATGATATGCACTTGGAGGACATGTGGTTCCAACAGGACGGCGCACAGTGGTGCGAGAGCGGAAAAAAAGTCTTTTGAAAAAGTCATATCTATCCTTTTAAACTTTATGTTTAAGTACTCTTAGATAACCCGAGCGTATGATTTAAAAGTATTTTTCAACATACTTATTTTATGTTCTGATTTACAAGCCCTCAAAGTTGAAAAATAATTTTACTCAAATCGCGAACCGTATTTTCAACAAATTTTGAGATCTTTTTTTCCGAAGTTCCTTTAAATAAATTCTCTAGCTTCTTAAATAATCTAAAAAGAATGTAAAAATATTGATTATTTATAAAAGATACCATCTATAAGTAGCCTGAAGCTTTAGTATTAAGAAAAAATGCTTTTTTTAAAAACTTTTTTAAAAAAAGCGCCAAGAGATACCAAGAAAGTAAGTATGCCAGCATATGCTCCATACATTCATGTTAAAAATCAGCTGCAGATGCGTGCAGATGTGGAAGTTATGCTCAAAAATGTTTCACTGAATCGGATTTCAAAAAACTCCGTCTTGACGGTGGTGTTTACCAAAATGTTTGATTTCTTCGGTATTAATTGTCAGAATGAACTGGTTAAGCCCATTAAAAAAATGTCAAACTTTATTTTATAAATAAAACAAAATTAATACATTAACCCAGGTCTGAGAATTTCGATTTTTACGAAACCATTTATTTCTGCCTGGAAAATTTTTCAACTCAATTTTCTTGAAAACAACTCACGAAAAATAAGATAGTCTTATGATATTTTGAATTATATGATAGAGCTTAATACAAAATTTATTTATTTTTTAATTTTTCGCTAAAAGTAGGGCAGGTAAAAATAAAAAAAGGTGTTATTTTTAAAGTTTTATTGCTTTGTTTTTGTTGTGTATTCCGTAATTTTTTATAACCTGGCTTATTAGAATAAAATCTCTTACTTAAATCTATATATATAAAGGATTAATGAAAAAAAGTCAGTATTGAGTTATTGAGCATTTGTGCAAGGTGTGTAAGAAAGTGAATTCAATACATTAAAATGGATTCAATCGAAATTCCTTATTCGGTGTTGTGTAGTGAAATTATTACTAATGGTCATGATGTTTAAAATCTTCGACCATATTTTGTAAGGGAATACCCCTACTTAAAGTATGAGCAAATAGAAACTACTATTAGAATTAAAGAAACGTTTTATGTCTTATTTTTTAAGTCGATGGAACGCAGTTCATAGAAAAAAAAATCATTTTGAAAAAAAATTCACTCACCGAAGTGATCGAGCCTTCACTTCGATTAGTTAATTTTTTTTTTCAAAATGATTTTTTTGAGTTTTTGAAGTAGAACTAACCCAAAGTGTATTGCCCGAAACGTCAACTAATATGGGAAGACCACGAAAGAGTTTTGACGAATGCTGTGATCGTGCTAAAAGGTATAAGAGGGACGAAATTAGATATATATTTCCTCAAGAAGATATAAACTATGCAGCAACATCAGAGAGCTTTTCCTGCTCATAATTTAGTCCGGATAAGGCTCTTGCATTATTTATACAAGCAGAATTGTCGAAACGCCAATATGAAGTATTGAGACATGCCCTAAAAGACGAAGGACATGATGTTTTTCCACCTTATATTAAATTACTGGAAGCAAAAAAAAAAGTGCTATTCTTTAGATATAAACATTACGGAAAGCTCAGCAAGTGTGCCACTACAAAAATTGTTAGACCACACTGTAACAAGGTTATTAGAAGGAAAGACATCAGAGGAAATAACCAGAATTGAAGTACAGTCTTTAACACTGTACACTAAATGGGGATGGGATGGTGCCTCTGGACAACCACAATACAGTCAAACATTTGACAATGAAGAAACTTTGGACGCTAATATGTTTATGACATCTTTGGTACCAATTCAAATGACTATGGAGGATAACAGGGATATTATTGTGTGGAACAACGATCGACCATCCTCTACAAGATACTGCAGAGCCATCCAATTTTCTTTTGTTAAAGAAACTGCAAAAATCATACGAAACGAGAAACAAAGAAAAGATACGGAAATCAGTAGTTTAACTCAGACGATAATTCAAATAGGCGAACGTCAGTTTACAATCAAACACGAACTCATGTTCACAATGCTGGACGGGAAGACAGCCCAATCTGTAACAGAAACTCCTGCAGCTTCTTCCTGTTTCATATGTGGAACTACAACTTCTGAAATGAATAACCTGACAAATATAAGAACCAAAGCTGTAAACAGGAAAGCTTTGAAAATTGGAATGTCTCCTCTTCACGCTCGGATAAAATTTATGGAGTGTATCCTCCATGTTGCCTACAATTTGCCATTTAAAGCATGGAGAATTAACAATGAGACCCGCCATATTAGAGATGCTCAGAAGAAGAAAATTCAGCAGGAGTTTCGTGAAAAACTGGGCATCATTATCGATCTTGTAAAACAAGGTACGGGGACAAGTAATGACGGCAACACCTCCAGAAGATTTTTTGCAAATCCAACCATGACTTCAGAAATCGCTGGAGTTAGTGAATCCCTAATTCGGCGGTTTGCTGTTATCCTTGAAGTAATAACGTCGAACGAAGGCTTTATTCGAGAAAATGCAGCCGAATTGCGACGAATGAAGATGTGATGCATCATATACTCATATCCTCATATCCAATAACACCAGGTTTAAGGCCACATTCAATAAAGAACATACTTCCAATCAGCGCAGACGCTAAAAACCTCATTTTAGCATTATAAAATTACTACTTCATAATTGTTTTTTATTTATTTTTTGTATGTATTTTTCTATTTATTTGTTTAATTTTATAGGATACATAGTTAATAATAATATTTTATTCAAAATAAAAAGTTAAGATTTTACTAAAAAAAAACTTTTATTGAAATATAACACCAAAACCCTCAAATTTTATAAAAAGTCAATAACTTTTTTTCTAATGATTTTTTCTTGACCAAATTTTGACCAAGCATGTATAAGACTAATCTTAACATGTGTGTCAAATTCCATTAAAATTCGTAGCTTAAGTTACATTACAAAATAGAAAATTAATACGAACTTAAAGTAGATAGATTGATGATACTTATATAAGGCACAAATAATGATAGAAATGATTCCTGCAATCACTGGACGATATTATATTACTTATTTTTTCGATTTAATTTGATACAAAGTGAACATAAAGAATACCGACATGTCAATTCTGTCGTCTGCCATACATTGTGAAATAACTCTCCAAATAAAATAACCTCCGAACAAACAGTGAAATATCTTCCCAAAATTTGTATCCCCAAAGCAAAGGTTTTTTTTTTTTCATTTCAAAATTGGGGGTTAGTTCATTTAAAAATAAGTCCACAAATTCATTTTTGAAATACGTACTTAAAGCTACCTACTACTATTTGAGTTTAAATCTTTCTAAAACATTTGTTCCTCTGTTAGAGTTTCCTTGCTGAAATGTACCATGTGTTTGGTATACCACCTACATGTTTCAAATTTAGCCAATTCGTTTACATTGGGTTAAATTTGAAAAAAGTTTTTTATAGGTTCTGATTAAATGAAGCGCTAATCAATCAATATTGGCAGATAAGCGATTTTGATCATTAACAACTCAATCAATCTATGGATCCAAAAATTTCAGTTAACCAGCACATTCAAGGTTTTAGCAGTCACAATAGTCATCGATTAAAAATGATTAGCTGTGAGCCAACTGGTCCTTAGGTGTTAGGTTATTCCGCCCAACGCTTTCTTTTTAGATCCGGGATAAATTGCCGATTCCGCAAATCTACCACATGCGTCGCGTCGGTTGTAGAACTGTGGACAGGCTTTACACCCGAAACGTCCTCACAAAAGAAAAGACGAAGCAGTGCACTTTCGGTTCAGAAGTACTGTGATCCGATCAGAACCAGGTAAGGAAAGAGAACCAGTTCTGGTGATTACAAAATGAAGATCCTTAAGATATTTAAATGCCACTCTACACGATTATAGAAGTGTAGAGTGGCATCTCTTCTGACTTCTCATATGACCTGTCGAAAAAGTTTTACCATATCGTCTGAGCACACTCATAGAGTTCATATTACTTCTCAAAAAAAAAAAAAAAACATAATATGCCTTTTTTGACATTAGAACGGCAGATATTTCCATTTGAAAAGTCAAATGGAAATTGTTGTTTTCATGGAAAATAGTGAACTCAGTGCATTGAAAATACAAATATTTCTACAACAAATTAGAATTTTAAACGAAAACAACAATGGATAATTCCAAATATGTAATTTTGCTCAATAAAAAAATAAATTTGATGTTTATAAGTTTTTTTCTTCTTCTATTTTGGTTTTGACAGATAACCATAGAGATAATCAAATGCGAGGTAAGGACAAATAAGAAAATGATAAACGTATAACTTGACTTGAAATGACAGCTCATATTATGAGAAATCACAGAGAGAATATATTGACAGGTCATGTGACTTCTATTTTCGTGTAAAGTGGCCTTAAAACTTGACTTTGCTTTGTTTATGTCATGGCCGACTTGTATAGATTTAGGTAATTAGTTTTAAGCAGCACAAAAATGCAAAAAACCAAATATATACAAATCGAATATTGTTTGTTGTGGCTATTCTAGTTTGTAAGTAGCTTTAAGTAGTTTTAAGTTAATTAGTTTGAAAATTGTTTTATTTAGTTTTTAAGTTTTATGTACAAAATAAAAATACGATACTGAAATCGATCTCGGTAAGAAATAAAACATGAATTTTTATCTTAATATAGCCTTAAGGCCGGAAAGCATAAGCATTAAGTTATTACAGTCTAATTTACAGCGTTGTGGAACGGGGCCAGTAACTAAGTTATAAAATATTGATAGGCAGGCTAGTTTTTATGAATCATTGTCTAGTTTTCTAGTTTTTAGAAAAATAAAAACAAAACAAAAATGTTTTTGAAAAAATATTCATTCACAGTTTCACAAATTCAAAAACTTCAAACAAATAAAAGGATAGAAAAAATATTTTTGAGGTTGAAAAATTAATTTATGAAATATAAAAATTGGTATCGACGTAGAATCGCACCCTGGTTCCCAAACTTTTTATGACTTAAAAAAGACCCAAATATATTTCGGAACCCCAAAAATCAAAGACAAAACATTTTAAAATCATGTTTTCTTAATTCATTTGAGAAATTCCATCAAAGCTATTGCAAGGAATGAATATTGATATTTGCTTAAAGGTTAAGTTCTATGTCCGAAAGTTGTATTCTCATATCTAGAATAGCGTCCACATTTAGTTTTTGCATAAGCTTATGCTTTTAAAGCCGTTTCACCAGCCAGCGATAATTTGCGATAAAAGGAAGCAAAATGAGTATATGTAGCAACCCAAAATTTGCTTTATCATACAGATTCAAAAACATACTAGTATTATGATTATGAAGAAGAAGAAATATCAGTGTTTAGTATTCCTATATTCTCGTATTTAGTACCTAAGGTAGGCTATGTTTTAATTATAAATGGAAAGCCATCTAGCAAAGATCTTTCTAGGCTTACCAAGTGTTCAGCGATCTTATTGCGAATATCAGCTTGGATCTCCAGCATGTTTCCTAGCTAAATTCGTATAAAATTGGAAAATACTTAACATTGTTTTTCAAAAAAAAATCTTTAGTTAATCAAAATTGATTATTTTAAAGCTGCCAGTTTTTTTTTTGTTGATTTTTCCAACAAAATCGTAGCAGTTCCCTTGAATTTTTTTAAAAAAATGTCTGCAAATTTAAGTTTATTTTGCAGTTTATTTCCGAGAGACAGCCATCGCTGTTTTATTTTTGATCCATTTGAAAAACTTTCAACTCATAATAAGTTTCAAATAACCTGACGATTACAGGTTTTCCTCAAGAAAGCCATTTAAGTGAAAAGTAGAAATGATTCGTACTGACTTCCTAAATTTTGCATACTTTCTTGGCCAATCCTGACTGGAGAGGACGCCTTTTCACGAAGTGTACAATCTTCACATCCTAACCAAGAACTTTTATCAAATCAGTCACCTATCAACAAGTGCATAACGATACATATTGTAACAGTTGGCTGTTATACTTCCTGGTGCAATGATCTAACATTATACCTATACAAAAAAAAAAAAAAATGGGAATTTCATGAAAGTTTTTATTTTGAAATTATTTATAAAAAATATTTCTTGTTGTTTAAGAATTTTGTGGAACCTAAACGTTTGCGGAACACAGTTTGGGAACCGAGGCACTACAATATTATAATATATCAAATGCAGCGTTAAAAGGTACTCTTCAAATATGTATCATATCGTCGCGTCGGTTCAAAGTTTTAACTTACTTATTAACAAATTAAACTTTTGAAGGAAATTTGATTGAAACATAGTTTTTGAAGCTGAAAAGTCACGTTCCGCAAATTTTTAAATAAAGTTTCAAAGCATGCCTTTGAATATCTTTATAAAAACCGTGCAAAATGTGACTTTTTTGGTTAAAAAAATGCATTTCATCCTCATTTTCAACATTTTTTCTGCACTTAGTGAGTTTTACCTCTGGAGCGACGATATATGATACCAAAACAAAGTGCTTCGAGGAATAATAAATGCTTTAAAAAAATAGCGATATATATCGTCACCTTCAAATGTATTTGGTTGGAGAGGTGGTTAAAAACACCCTGTATTACACATTCAGTGAATGCAGCGTCATACCGACCGTCTTAAATGTATGAGAAAATGTTCAGAGATTAAGAAGAACCGCTTTAAACAATGTTATTTATAAATTAAGAGAGAAAAATAATTTGTCGATCTGTCATAGATTGGTCCTGATTCATCAGTGTTTGTTTTTTACTCTACAATACCGGGTATCAATTCTTACCGACTGTTTTTGGAACATTTCCATTGAATAAAAAAAACTTGAGTTATTTCGATATTATCATTTACCAACTGACGAAACACGCATATTTACGTCAATTCACAAAATGGCAAGTGGAAATACTCCAAAATTGGTAGCCTTTGAACTGACAAACATTTGTCAATGAAAGACAAGTGGAAATAGCTCAATTTATGAACGAAATGTCACTTTAATTTGGAATGACAAAAAAGATTTTTTTTATTTGATTATCATTTTCAAAATTTGACCGATTTATAATAAAAAGTGATGCAAATAATAATACAAAATAAAATAAGACTTTGAAATGAGTGGCCACAACATAAGCTATCTTCCTTTCATTTCGGAGGACGATAATGACCTATGACTTCAAACAAAAAAAGGCCCAAAAAGTCAACTATATGAAGTTGACAATGAAAATTAACCAAAACTGCTGATACAAAAGTTACCAAAATTCGATAATATCTTTGGTATTCAAACCACAAATTGAATAAAAATTAAAATTCTTCGCATAACTTTACACAGACTTCATTGAAAATAATTGATAGCTTTGAGAATTTGCTCATTGACTCCCCTAAACGAGGGGAAATAAACACCCACTCATTAAATTTGTTCTTACCTTGAACAAAACTACTCATGCCCTAGCTTTTTGTGTCATCTTAAACGATTATATAATACCGTTTTCATTACTATCAGTACCTAACAAACTTTAATGTTTTATGGGTGTACTTGCCATCACAAAAGAGTAAGTTAAACACGTAGATACTGCAATTCTTCCCATCCCGCCTCCAGCTAAGGTTTCAAAGGTTTCAATATGAAGTATGTTTCCCACTTTGGCTATGCTTTACACTTTGAAAATGATTATCACACATTCATGGGACGCCTGAGACGATGCTTAGTTGGCGAGACCATTTTATTGAAAGGACACTTGTGCTAGTCTGGAGCAAAGAAATGGAAAACAAATCCTAATAACTATATTTTTTTCCAAAAACTATTAAAATATTAATCGATTTTCTTTGCATTAATTCAGAATAAAAGCAAAACATTTAAGAGTTTATATTTAAAGTGTAAGTATTAGCAAAATTTCAAAAGTTTAATTTTTTATTTACAGAGCCTTATGCCAAATCACAATGATGCTTACCTTGTTGCTGTTAGACAGGCAAACGCTTTGATTGGAGTCTGAAACCTGCAACAATAAATAAAAAAGAATTGTTTTGCTAAAATTCAAATATCCAATATTAAAATTAAAACTTCTACAACATTGAAAAAAAAAAACAAATGAAAATTCAAAATAAAAAATGAATAGGATAGGTTCATGGAAATGTCCTGAGAAATAAATAGTATTTCTACAGATTAAAAGGGTCATAAGTTATGCGACATTTCCACAACATTTCAAGGGACTTAACTTTAACTTATTACTTATGTTTATTCGCTCTGCCTTCTTAGTACATGTCTATACTTAAATTATTTTAATATAAACGCAAAATAACAGGATTTTATAACAAAAGCCGGAAGCACACCTATCTCGCCTGTTTTTTGTAGTAGAGTGTCAGGTCATTTTTGCGCACCAAGCTGATGTATGATTTGTTCAAACTGTCATTATTTGCCTTAGTAAACTTATTTTATTTTTCACGAATCGCGAGCGCTCTGTGATATCTTTTCAGTATACATGAATCATGAGACACGGTGTTGTATGACGCAATCGGAACTCTCTTTTATGGTTCTTCTTTAATTAAATCCAACCAATCAATTCGTGTCTTTAACTAATGAAATTACGAAAAACACAAAGAGGAAAACAAGATCTGCAGAATAATTTTCCCGAAAATTTTAACATTCATATAATGCCTCTGAACACGGAAACCTTATTCATAAATCTTATGCAACATTACATAGACTCATTTAAGGTTTCATGCAACGTCGTTAGTTTACAAATTGTGTAAAATGATGAGCTTACGCAAAATTGCATGAACGACCTTTTCCTGTATGTACATTTGATAAATGCTTGATAATTCAATCAGAGAGAGATATTCAATGACGTTTGGATAAGTTTAACCAGTTTGGTAAAATTTACGAAGCAAAATGCTTGTATAAGTTTAAACAAATTGTGTAAATCATTTCCCATACAAAATGTAACAGTTCATTAACCAAAAGATAAACTTAAAAATTTTTAAGCCTATCTAGGGTTTCACGATGTTGCATGAATACCCTTATTATAAGCTAAACGCTTTTGGAAGTTGAATAGTGTACACAGTCCCTTATTACACGATGATTCTTTGCGTTTGACTCTTTTCAAAATTCAATAAGTGTGAAGGTGAAATCAGATATTTTTTCTCTTTCGCACTCACGAAAATTCGAAAAGGGTCAGACGCAAAGAATCATCGAGTAATAATGCTCATAAGGATATTTTAGTATCGAAATGTCACTAACACACACAAAAGGGAAATATGTATATAGATACCTAACTTCCAGTGGCGTGGCGTGAATAATATGAAAAGGGAAGGAAAAGTTAAACACCTGTAAACTAAAGAACCTTATCTCACTGCTTTTACAAAAAGATAGTACATTTGCACGTCTATTTTCTACATTGAGTTAGAGAAATAGAAATTCTCAAACGCTTTCCGTCTCAGATACATTTTGTAGATGGTTATTTGAGCTATGTTTGATATCTCAAAATATTAATATAAGAATTTATAAAAGCTCAGTCCAATTTAAAAAATACTTTTTTTTAGAAAAGTGTTAGGATAACAACTTTTAGCAAAAAAAAGTATAACATTTTATTTTAGTGAGGTTTTAAGACCTTAATCTTGAAAATCCGATCATTAGAACTCAAGAATAACCTCACTTGGCTTTTTGCAATTTTAGAAACTTTGCCAGTTTTATTAATGAAAATATATATTGGAGAGTGTTAAGTTGGTGGTTTTAACCGAAATTAGGAAAAATTGAGTTCTAGAACGATAAACTACTGTCTTATCGCATTTTTTGGGAAACCTAGAATTGATAATTAATTAATTAAAAGATCCATTTTAATATGGATTTGTTGCGCGTCCGCTATGCTATTATGCCAGACAAGCGGAAAATCTCTAGTCAAACGATCAACTACGCCAAATTTTTAAACAATATAAGATAGAAAACTGTGTTAGAAATGAACTAAATAGCTATAAGCAGGTATATAAAAAGTGTTGAACACGTCAAGAGCCTAAACTTAACGAAACTTAATGAAAAAACTTCCATTTACAAGTGTGATATTTCTGCATCTTCTTAATTTTCAACATACCACATTGTATGAAATAATGATACCAGCATCCAACTCAGGAATTTTACAACAAATATTTTTCAAGTGATCAATAGTTTAACTTTTGGACGCATAAGGAAGGTTAAATACTATTGTCAGTAGTTAAGAAAGGAAAAGTTAATTTTAAATTCTCATCATAAATAAGAGAGACAAGTTTTGGTATTCGGTGCAGTTTCTCTTTATAGCATAATTAGTTTAATTTTCCTAAACTATAAAATGACAACGAGATTCTATAATACCATATTGGAATTATAATTGCAGCAGTTTAAGGATTTTTTCGGACACCTGGCGATTGTTTTTCAGCAAAACAATGGTCCGATTCATACAGCAGGTGTAAGTTATAATTTTTTTTAAAGTAAAACTGGACAGTCACTCACCCTTCCACCCTACTCTTTATATTTGGGGATCATTGAAAATGTATTGGGTTGACTAAAACATAAAGCTTATATAGATGAGAAGCAGTACTCAAGTACCTAACATAAAGCAAATTGTAGGCATCAAAGTGTCCTGGTAACATCATTTCATCGAACCTTATGAGCTAATTAAAAATAATGGAAGCAATAAATAGCACTAATTTAATAATTCCAACTGCAAAAAATAAACAAAAAGCGTTTTCTTTGACAAATAAATCAATATGTTAGTATTTTAATTGCAATTAACACGGTGAGGCTATTCTAGTGTTAGAAAAAAAAACTTGAATTTTAGTGACAGCAAACCAAATAAGCTTAGAAAGCTCTACCAGCTTATAGAAATCAGTTATAACTTTACTTAATCTCGGGAAAACCATCTCATCATGTGATTCAATACACAACTTTTTATATGTTCACATTAAAAAAGTTCAAAAAACAGTTAATTTTAATAATAAATATAAGTGAGGCTATCCACATGTTATGGACTGTACAAATTACACAGATGTCCTACCATGACCTTGCTTCTTGCTATGATATAAATTCGCAAACAATCATCGCGCACAAGTACCTTAAACTCACGCAATATACATATTGTAACGACTCCCACATTTGTACTATAACGACTCTCTAATGAACTATAACCACTCTCGAATAAAAGAAACACCGAATTTCGGATTAGACAGGACACAAACCAACCTGAGGAGAGCCTTTGAACTTCCAATACTAAACGTCAAATTGAAAGCTTTGGAAAGGGAAATTTCCCCTATGGAAAGCTCTGGAAACAAATACTAGAACCTTCCAGCTTTTCCGGGAACCTTGTGAAAAGTATAAAAGCACATGTCTAACCGGCAGAGGACGCAGTTTATTTTTAATCGTGAATGAGTAAAGTTGGTAGTAATAAAAGTAAAGTGGTAAATTAAGATCAGTGGTGAACAATAAATTGTTTTGTGGTTGTAAAAGTAAAGTGTTTTATTTTGTAAAACAAATAAGTGGAGAGCTTAAATAAAGTGAATATGTTAAACTAACGAACCTGAGAAAATATTACATTGGTGTTAGAAGTGGAATAAAACTTAATTTATTTACGTTTAGATAGTTTATTGTGCCTTAAAAGACAATAATTACAAAAGTGAACTTGACTGTGAAAGTGAAAATAAGAAAAGACAATGGGTAAAATCCCAAATGATTTAAACTTAGTTGAACTTAAAGCAGAGCTGAACAAGCGAAGTCTTCCTACTGCTGGAACAAAGAATGACTTTATAATTCGTCTGCAAGAAGGTTTAAGAAAACGTGGAGAAAACCCAGACACGTTTATATTTGAAATTGAAATGGAGGAAGAGCAAGAACAAGCAAGAGCATCGGACATGAGCAGTATGCTGTCTCAGCTGCTCGCCAAATTTGAAGAACAACGCAATGAACAAAAGAATCTTCTCGGACGATTCGAGCAACAAAGCCAAGAACAAAAGACTCTCCTAGAACAACATAGCCAAGAACAAAAGAATCTTCTAGAACAACAAAGCCAAGAACAACGCAATGAGCAAAAGAATCTTCTTGAACGATTCGAACAACAAAGCCAAGAACAAAAGAGTCTTCTAGAACAACAGAGCCAAGAACAAATGAATCTTCGAAATCTTGAAGGTAAGTTAGAAGCCCTTGACAACAGAATTATTGCCCTTGACGAGCGTGTCGATAAACTATTTTTGACTGTCGATAAGCAATTGTCGACAGTAGAAGCAAAGTTCGAAAAGGTCGAAGATAAAATCGAATGCATTACAAAGGAATTGGATAAAGTAAGGAGAATTAAGGTTTGAGAAAGTTCTGGCGACTGTCCAAGAAGAAAGGAGATGCATCCACCAACCTTCGATGGAAAACTTCTTGGTCAATCTATAAGAAGCAGTTTGAGGCAGCCGCGGCAACAAATGGCTGGGACGAGGAAGACAAATATATAGCTCTGACGCTTGCCCTTAGAGGAACTGCTGCTGAACTACTACAAACCATACCAGAAGATAGGAATGGCAGCTCTTGTTCAGGCCATTGACAAACGCTCTGGAGATGGCCATGTGCAAAAAGTCTTCCGCGTTCAACTCAAAACTAGCGTCCAGAAAAAAGGAGAAACTCTGCAACAGTTCCAAGCAGACATCGAACGGTTGGCACATCTGGCATATCCGGCTGCAGGGGATGAAATCATTAACCAATTCGTCACAGAAGCCTTTGTCCGTGCTGTATCTGATATCAACCTTCAGCGAGCAATTCGAGCTGCTGGAAAACACACACTTCCTGAGGCATTAGCGTTCGCCCTGACTATGGATGCAGCAAAACAGGCTTCTCAAGGAGTCCATCAAGTAAGAAAAATAGAAATAAAGGAGTGTTCATGCCAGAGAACAACGTTGTAAAGAAGTGTCCGAACGGGACCGAAGACATAGGGTAAAGCAGGAGAACCAGTTCTGGTGGTTGAAAAACGAACATGACTTACTCGTACATAGGTTAAGGTAGTTAGTTTTAAGTAGGTACAGTCAGGGTGGCACCAAAAAAAAAAAAATTATAAAATCAACCAAAATACAAAACAAATTATAAAACCGGAAAATGCTTACAGTGGCTGTTCTAGTCAGTAAGTAGCTTATAAGTAGGTTGTATTTAGTTGTAATTAGTTAAAAATAGTTCTAAGTAGCTTTAAATAGTTTTAATTAGTTCTAGTTAGTTTTATATAAAACAAAAAAAAAATAAGGACATACATAGATACCGAGTTTTTTTGTAAATTCTTCTCGGTAAAAAATAAAACCGACCTGGATTTAGTATTAAGATAGTTCTTAGGCCGAAAGGCCTAAGCATTAGAATTAAGTTATTATACAGGGTGGCGCACGAATCGTGCTACAAAAATAAAACTTAATAACTTTTTTTCTGTGTGAGTAATCGGCTTGTTTTTTTTTTTATTTTGTAGGTACTATTTAGATTTATAAAAATGAATGCTTGGGATACGGACAAAAGAATTTGGATAGTGCAACGGTACCATGCTTTGCAGTCCGTCATTTCCGTCCAAAGGGAATTCAGGCGGGAGTTTGGCGGTAATCCCCCGAGTAGATGGACCATTATGAGGTTTGTAAACATGTTTGCCGAATCTGGAAGCATCGCACGAAGGCCGTACCATCGAGATGCCAATGTTCGGGTTCAGGATACAATCGCAGCAGTAGCATCTGCAATACAGGCCAATCCGAGCGTTTCGACCCGAAACTTATCGGGGCAAATTGGAGTTAGTAGACGGTCATTACAACGGATACTTCATGACGATTTAAACTTGTTTCCGTACAAAGCCCAAATTACTAGCAAGTTAAACCCTCAGGATTTGCCTGTTCGCCTGGAATTTTGCCAAAAAATGATATCAATGGCCGAAGAAGACAACACATTGATCAATTGTTTGTTCATGTCTGATGAGGCCCATTTTGATCTTAACGGCAATGTAAACAAGCAAAATTGCCGTATATGGAATGAGTCTAATCCAGAAATGCTCCATGAGACGGAACTGCACCCAGAACGAGTCACTGTGTGGTGCGCAGTTTCATCAAGGTGTATTGTCGGGCCGTACTTCTTTGAAGAAAACGGTGTAACCGTTACTGTCAATGGGGACTGTTATTTAAAGATGTTGAAGGAGTTTTTTTACCCAGAACTGCGCCGAAGACGTATACCATTCAACAGCGTTTGGTTTCAGCAAGATGGAGCAACTGCACATATAGCCAGACCAGTTATGGCGGAGCTAAACAAAAAATTCGCAAACAAATTAATTTCTAGGAACTCCACTCTTCGCTGGCCCCCAAGGTCACCTGACCTAACTGCACCAGACTTCTTTTTATGGGGTTATGTCAAGCAAGAGGTGTATAAAACGAAGCCCAGGAATTTAACTGAATTAAAGCAGTCCATAACGACAATAATTGAGGCGATCCCAACTTCAACTCTTCAGGCCGCAATGAATAATTTTTTGATCAGGTGCGGCATATGGGTGGGAGAGCGTGGAGGTCATTTGCGGTCTAAAATCTTTAAAAACAACAAACTATATAAAATAAAATTTAATTTTCTAACCAATAAAAAAAAAATAAATGAAATACATCGATTAAAAAAAAGTTATTTGAATTTCTTATTGTAGCACAATTGGTGCGCCACCCTGTAGTTTAACTTAGAGCGCCCGACTGGGGCCAGTAAGTTAGTTTTAAGATATTGATAAGTATGCTAGTTTTTATGAACTTTTGTCTAGCTTTACGATAGTTTTAAGAAAATGGAAAACAAAAATGAAGTTGAAAAAAAAAAAGTTGCATATGTGACGAGTGCATCGTTGGAACTGACCTTATGAAAGAGCACGGAGTAATCCTTGATATCGGGAAGCAAGTTTTTAAGTACCGAAATGTGGAGATTCCTATGGTTTTTGACAATGAAATCACATCAACTCTGAGGACTGTCATAAAGGAAGATATATGCCTACCACCTTCTTCGGAAGTTTTCGTGACAAAAATGAAGGGTGATTTGGGTAGCCATCGATACCTTATGGTGGAGCCAGACTCTGAGCAGTCTTCCTAAAACATCATCCTAGGAAAGACTCTTGTGGTACCTAACAACAACATGGTGCCCGTACGGATACTTAACATCAAACCGTACGAAGTCAAGCTGAGAAAAGGAGCAGTTGTGGGAAAGTGTGAATCAGTGTCCGCTATAACTAAGATCACAGAAGTGGACACTCAACAATCTGTGGACCCGAGGAAATTGACCTCTATGAAGGCAAAAATTCTCAAGTCATCCAATTTAATTGAACAACAGCTAAGTGAAGCTGGAAGCCTCCTTCATGAGTTCGGTGATATACTCTCTTCACCCAGTGGGCAGTATGGTCGAACACAACTGGCACAGTATCGAATCGACACAGGAGACGCTAGACCAATTCGACAAACAGCAAGACGTCTCCCATTAGCCAAACTATAATAATAATTAGCAAGCAAGGGAAAAAAGAAAAAAAAATTGTGGCGCAATAGCTCATGTAGAACCGGTGTCTAGTGACTAACAACTCTCAGCCATTCCTGGAGGGGACCTACAATTTTTGCCGAGTCCGAACGGCTAGGTGAGAAGCACTTATTCATGACAAGTAATACTCTTGGAGGATTTGTCACTTCCTCGCAAGAGGCAGTACCTCGGAAAAAAACTTTTCTGTTTTTAGGTGGCAGTGGCCGGGAATCGACCTTTGGCATGACAGTCCTACGCACTAACCATCATGCCACGAGGTGCTACAAGCAAGGGACCAGGCAGAAAATCCAGAGTAAAATGCAGCAGTATAACGTGGGCACGCCTTTTGAGAGGATTGCAATAGACGTTGCGGGACCTTTTCCGGAAACCGAAACATCTTGGTAGTAATGGACTACTTCAGCAAGTGGCCTGAGGCTTTTGCCATCCCAAACCAGGAAACCAAAACTGGATTCGCAGGTTTGGTGTGCCGATGGAACTCCATTCAGATCAAGGAAGAAACTTGGAGTCCAGAATCTTTCAGAAAGTTTGTACACTCCTTGGCATTAAAAAGACGAAGACAACACCGCTTCATCCACAATCTGATGGAATGGTTGAACGATTCAACCTTAAAGAACACCTTTCCAAAGTGGTAAGCTACAACCAACGAGACTGGGAATGCCATATTCCATTATTCTTGATGGCCTATCGATGTGCAGTACATAGCACATCAACAGAACATACACCATCAGATGGCATTAAAAAGACGAAGACAACACCGCTTCATCCACAATCTGATGGAATGGTTGAACGATTCAACCTTAAAGAACACCTTTCCAAAGTGGTAAGCTACAACCAACGAGACTGGGAATGCCATATTCCATTATTCTTGATGGCCTATCGATGTGCAGTACATAGCACATCAACAGAACATACACCATCAGAAATCCTGCTCGGGAACACAATACGACTACCAAGTGAAATAAAATTTGGATGTTATGGTAATGAGCCCCAAGAAATAGACGACTACGTGGAAGACTTGAAAGAAAAGCTTCTTGAAAAACACAACACAACACACAAAACACAATAACTTCGCTTATTTTTTTTGCGTTTTGAAGTGCATTTTTCTGATCAAAGAATCGAGAAATCGCTCCCAGGTTGCTACCTTGTAGTTTGTACTGATGCAAATATCAATAAAGAACAAAATCTTTCTTTATGTTAAAACTTTTTTCAATATCTAATTTATGAGGGCTGATCAATAAGTCCCAGAAAATGTATACTTATTACTTTGTTATCCCAAATCCAACAATTGGATTAACATGAAGTATATTCAAAATGAATGTCCTTAAATTTTAATTTATATCGATTCAATAGTTTTATTTTTATAGCGGTTTTTATGAGAAACGGTTGTAAAGTTTTCAACAAAGTGCAAAAACAAAAGCTCCAAAAATCACGATTGGTACCACGTTTGCTTTCGATCGATAACAATCGATACCGTTAAAACATTTCATTGGAGTATCTGACCACCTTTAACCGTAATCCAAGCGAGTTTTTTCGCCGATATGTATCTGCGGATGAAATATGAATTCATCACCAGCACCCCCCACCAGAGACCAAAGAACAGTCTTAACAGTGGACTTCTTCAGGTGAATCCAAGCCAAAAAAAGACAAAGTGGGTTTATCGGTAAACACGGTGATGGTGATATTTTAGTGAGATACGGGAAGTGTCATCCACATCGTGTTCTTCAGAAAGGTAAGACAATTACCGGCATTAATTATGCTCACCTGTTGATTCAAAGTTGATTCAAAGGGAAAAAGACCCCATTTTGCAAGAAAAAGTGTTCTATTTTAACAAGACAAATCTTCTGCGGACAAGTCCGCAGTCGCAATGGCGAAATTGCTTAAATTCAAATACGAGTTACTACCCCATCCAGCTTATTTGCCGGGTTTGGTCCCCTGCGACTATTTCTTATTTTTCAATATTAAGAAATGGCTCGGTGGGATTAAATTTTGATTAAATGCGGAGGGCTTATTTTGAGGCTTTCAAAAAAAAAAATGTTCTTGGAGGAATCAAAAATTATAAAAACGTAGGGTACGTGAGTCGAGCTAAAGAAAATTATGTCGAGAAAAAATGAAGTTATTTTTCCAAAAAGAGCGTCCCTTCTTTTATTTTTCAGGTACTTATTGACCCGCCCTCGTATACCTAATTACACTGTGTGACAAAATTCTATTTTATGTCTAACATGAATTTAACTATACTTTTCTGATAGTTTTTGATGCACTGAATCTGAATTTAGTGTCATTACTCTAACATGTCACGTTTATAAGATATTCGAATCCAAGTTTTTTTTAGTTTTTTTTTTTTTTTTATTTTTATCGTTAGTCAAAAGTAAAAATATTCATCTTGAAGTTCTTTTTGAATTTTTTCAAATACCCTTATTAATCTAGGAGATATCATTAATTATATGTCAGCCTTCGCCTTGAACTACTTGAAACCAAAATATGCTTAACTCATAAATTTCAATTGAGGTCTTTGGAGAAAGTAGCTAATACAAATATTGATTAAAATCTAACTACATTTTATGATGACACGTTCTCCAAACTAGGTTTCCAATAAATTGATTGTGACATTCGCTGTGCGGCGCCGCCGTCCTGTTGGAACCACATGTCCTCCAAGTCCATATCATCCAATTGGGGCCAAAAATATTGGGTTATCATTGAACGGTAGCGATCCCCATTCGCAGTAACGTACCGGTCTTGATCATCACGGAAGAAGTACGGACCAATGACGCCGCCGGTCCATAAACCACACCAAACCTTAATTTTTTCGGGATGCAATGATGACTCATGCAGTACGTTTGGATTGCTGCCTGACCAATACAGCATACTTTGTTTATTGACGAAGCCATTCAGCCAGAGATGAAGATGATTTTTCGATGAAAATCCGAATCATTTTCAAGTTGTTGCTCAGCCCAATTCACGAACATACGACGCTTCTGGTGGTCAAGCGGCTTCAGTCCTTTCGTCAATTTAATCTTTTAAGGATGTAGGCCATCTTTTCGCAAAATTCGCCACAACGACATCACAGAGATGCCCAACGCTTGAGAACGACGTGTGAGAGACACATTTGGAACAACTGAAGCCTCAGCGGCAGCAATATTCTCGACACTACGGGCACTTCTTTGTCTCACTGGCACGGGAACATTTTGTACTGTGCCTGTGGATTCAAATTTTTTCACTAAACGCTCAATTGTTGATCTGCTAGGACGATTATGACGACCATAAATTGGACGTTGCGCTCTCAACACGTTGAGGCCACTGACTCCGAATTTCGGTAGTAAATTTTAATAATTTTGACTCGTTGTTGGCTCGTATATCTTTCCATCATGAAATGGCAAACCTTACTGAAGAGAAATGTCAGAAGAGCGGCAAGAAATATGGCGTCGTTTGCTGTCCCTGTCGCTCTACTTTTGTAGCGTGCCTGTTGAAAAAGTCTTTAGTTCTCTTCGTTCAGAATCTGTTTAGTTCGTCTCGATATCTCTTTTCATCTCTGAGCAATCCTATAGTTATATAGTTAATAGAAAGCCTTTCATTTTTGATATAAATACAATGTAATGTTTTATATTATGTTTCTAATATTGTATGTTTTGTAATTGTTTAGTTTTGCTAATGTTTATTTATTTATTTATTTATGTGCTTGTGTTAGCTTACTTAATCTACTAACCACTAACACATGCACTCATGATGAGCCTCTGTTTGTAGAATGCAGCTTGCTTTAAGCTCACTACAACAAAGAATTCTGAAGTGTAAAAAAAAATGTAAGGGAGAATGGGCAAACCTTGTGGGAGCTTTTCCATTTCTCAACACGAATGTGTCATACATCGTTGAAAAGGTTATTGTGAATACATCATTTCATTACATCTCCGTTAAGCTGCGAGCCAAGGGGCTCACGAGATATTTGGCTTCAAAGCACTTAAAAGAACAATAATGCAACTGAATATTTGGACATTGTCTTCCTACTCAATATCAGCCGAATATCTTGTGAACCCCAAAGCAGAGGTATTAAGGGCCATATAATAAAATGATGTACTCAAATTAACCTTTCAACGATGTATGACAAATTCGTGTTTAGAAATGGATCAGCTCTTACAAATTTTTGCCCATTTCCCTTTACAATGTATTTATATGAAATTAAATGAAAGGCTTTCAATTAACTGGTGATTACTCAGAGACCAAAAAAGATATCGGGAAGATTTGAACAGATTTTTAAAGAAAAAAATTAGTTCTTTTAGAAATCTTTAAAAACTTTCTTGGAGCAATTTACATCACGTTACAATATAACTTTGAAAACAGCAAAATATTATATTTTTTGATTTTATAACAGGAATATCTCAAAAACGTTTCTGACTTCAGATTCGAGTTCAGCAACACAAAAACCTACAGAAAAGTATTATTTGGTTTCTGTAACAAAAAAATTGTTCACCAGTGTAATTTGAGTTTATATCCACTTAAAACAATTGTCAAAACAATACAGGTATAAGAAATCGACTGTCAAAAATACGTTTTTTTGTTTTTAAATTTATAAGCATTTTTATTCTATACTAATAAAATTTTAATTAGGTACAAAATAAAAATTTTCTTCACAGTGACCCCATAAAAATATGGAATTTTATAATATTAAACATTTTTTGCAAGAAATGCTAAACATTTGTACTTGAAATGGACGTTAACTTGAAAAGTACTTAAAGTGGACTTGTACTTGAAAAATAATTGAAATAGACTCGTACTTGAAAATGAACTGGTCAGTATAACAGTTCCAGGTACATGTACTTTAAAGAAAGTACTTTTTCGGGTACAAGTACAAGTACAAGGTACTTTATTTAAGAAGGTTTTTTCATAATACAAATTCTTTATACAACTGAAATAAATCAGCCAAGTAGAAGTAGAACACTTAGCATTAAGGATTGCACTTGTTGAATTATTGATTCAAAATAGGTTTTTATTGCCTTTAGTTCTACAAATTAGCTTTTCGTCCGGCTTACTCACTTGGACTTATCAGTGATGTAGTAAGGGCCTTGTCATACGCAATTTATATTAAGTTCAGTTCAACTTACATGAATTCTTTTACAAAAATCCACTGTAAACTATACCCAACAAGATTAGAAATTTGTTTGCCCGGGGCCAGGCATTGTTTCTATAATAAAAAAAATTTTTAGTATACAAATTCTATATACACCTCAAATAAATCAGCCAAGTAGAAGACTTAGCATTAAGGATTGGACTTGCTGAATTATTGCTTCAAAATAGCTTTTTATGGCCTTTAGTCCTACAAATGCCTGACCGGGGCAAACAAATTTCCCGCCTAATGATTAGGAATTCTAATCATTCTGGCATTCTTGGAATGCCAATTTGTAGGACTCAAGGCCATAAAAAGCTATTTTGAATCGGTACTTTCTTTATTTGCTTAATTCAAGGTCATGAATAATTATAACAATAATAAGATAACTTAAACTTTAACCATCTGTTGAAATTATTCTAACTTAAAACTAAAAGAGTAGGGGGTTAAGGGAAACTAGAGTAAAGGTTCCTTCAAAGAGACTAGATACTAAGGTTGAAATCAAGGAGATGCTGTCCACTGTTGGCTTAACGTAACATTCTAGTATTTGGGTTAAAGTAGGCATAATTGGATTGGTGAGTAGGAAGGCGAAAGAAGGGAATAGATCTAAGGTTACGTGGATTGGTGTGAACGGAAATTCATTCAAGAAATGACGGAGAATCGATGGCACCTGTGATGACTTGGAACGAAAAGTATGTCTGCAACGGCACGTGCGACATTTTGCAAGGGTATCTAAGTGCATCAGTTGTAAACGATGTTCGCAGGCATACTCAAGAATAGGTGTAACATAAGTGGTGACTTCGCTACGTATAGGTTTGAAAGTTCCTTAGACCAGCGCTTGGTAAAATCTAAGAAAGAATTTGATTTTGCAATAATTGTATTGTGAGTACTTTCAAAGTAGTTAAGAACAATGGCAGAGTCAAATTAGGAATTTAAATCGCATTTTTCGATTGACAAAATTTTTTTTAATAGAATCTGTTTGTGTACGCCTCCTTATTATAAAATTTTTTTGGATTTTCGGATTTAGGAAAAAGTCGCCATTTTGAAAAAGAGATTGGTTTCGTTTTTATTTAACAACTCTTTGATATTTCATTTTACAACAAAATGTCCTACTTAAATCTTATAGAGGATATAATTATCTACAAAATAAGCTATTGCCTATTTCTGTAAGTTGTTTCGTCTTTATGTTATATTGGGTCAAAGTTCACCTATGAGTCATGTGTTGGGGGTGGTATGACGTTTCTGGTAATATCTCGCTTTCCTTTGACTTTTTCAATTAACAATTTGTTTTTTTTTTTCGTTCTGAGCGTCTTCTGAGTTTGTTCAGAGTGCGCTCTATGAGCTCAGAATAAAATAACTGAGAAGACAGAATTAAATGCTGAACACAAGCATTTTGACAGCTTGTGTTCAGAGGTGTTTCAAAAATAATTCAGAGTACTCAAAGCTAGCTTGGTTCAGAGGATGTTCAGTACATGCTCGATATGCTCGGACTCTGTTCAGAGCTCTATTCTGAATAAAAAAAGAGAAATCAACAGGAACACGCCCATTTCACACATGCTCAGCAGCCCTTTAACTGGCACCAGTAGTTACCCGGTTAGTAAAGAAATGAGTATGCTTTCACCACTGATCTCTATAATACACTGGATAGCGTATCGACATAAGAAAGTTGCTTCCATTTGAAGAATTGTTATATAATGAAGCTGACCATTTTTTTGTATTAAAATATAACTATATAACAAGTTATACAAAATAACCTACTATGAAGACGTCAAATCTCCGTTCGTTGCTCCCCCCTAAATCTGTTTGCTAACATTGTTGTGTTTGTAGTTTTATTTCATTCACAAATGGTTAAATAAAACGGAATTACAAACGTAAGGAGTGTGACAAGGAGGTAAAATGATAAAAAAAAACACAAGCTATGTAATAGCATTCTCCTCATCACACTTATCAGCTGTTTTATTCAACTTGTTTAAAAACTGAAATAATGAACGAAGTCGGTTCCAATCTACGTATTTACTATTACCTATTTTAACACCTTTCTAATGATATAATTCTAGTGCCATTGCAAAATAATAGCACAAACAAAATTGTACACAGTGAATAACTTAATGAAAAAAAAAATAATTAAACAAACTCCCACAAAGTTTTTCCCTTTCATATCATTATGGTCTGTTTCTCTTTCTTCAGATTGACATCTTGGAAACACGTTTTTTGTGTAAATGTAGACGTCAAATTATGAAGCCGACCACCTAATTGTCATCTTCAAATGGAAGCAAAAAAACTGTTATACATTATAAGGAATACACTATCCAGCGTATATATAGATCAGTGGCTTTCACACACACACACCCGGCTATTCAATGTGAATTTTTGATTTTTGTTTAAATTTTTGTAGCATTTTATTTACATCTTTTTATCTGAATCTGAATATAACAAAAACTTAAAATCCTAGAATACCGTTGAGCGGAGAGAACGGCAATATTTTATCGATTTGACGTGCATGCGTGGATTACTTTGATTGTCCACCAGCTATTTGAATTGAAGGAATTTGATATGGTTGACTTTAAAAAATCATAACTCCCGTTCTACTAATCGGATCTTCAAGATTGAAGTCTTAAAATAAAGATGACATGACAATGACATCCTTAATTGTGAGAAAAGATCAATCAGAAGGGCTAAACCTTTTTATACAAAGAGAGTGAATAAAATCCCCACTTAATTCGATGTTCGGCATTCTAAACTCAAAAGTTGATACAAAATTTCATGATTTGGAAAAACAAAAACGTACAAAATTTGCCCTATTTTTCTTCTAAAATAATATAGTACAATGTTATATCATTAGGCCTTCAAGAGAGGTACTAGAATTGTTTAAAAAATGTCAAATTTATGAAAAAAAAACATTATCAAGTCTTTTATAGACAATCTCAAGAGTTTTAAAAACATTTAAAGCCTTATTTATTAGATTTTTTAGACGGTCGGTTGACTAATCGGCCATTCCAAAAAATCGAAACCAAATTATAGAAAAAATATATCTAGGTAAACCAATATCAAGAATATATAGTACAGCTAAACAGTGGCGTAGCAAGCACTTCGGGGGCCCCGCATCAAAAGTTTTTTAGTTTTCTTGACAGTGACACAACCTTTGTTTGCCTTTTTATTTGTAAGCTAAAAGGGACAACATGACCTTAATTTTCAAAAGATTTAAATTTTGGCTCATAAAATTGTACACAAAAAAGTTGTAACATCTTTTTGCGTAGGAGCAACAAATTTTAATAAAAAATAAGTATTTAGGTTTACTCCAGTGTGCTGGCGTGGTAGTGTGGCACTTTTTTCTCAAAATTTGGTGCTCTAACGAAATTTTTAATTTTAATACATTTTATCGACTAAACTGGCTATAAAGTTTTTGTAGGTTCTTCTCTAAATCATTGATTTTATGATAAAAAATAAGTTGTTTTAATATTCAAATAAAAATTTAGGTATTTACCAACTCCTTTAAAATTATTAGCCCCATCCCAGCCCCAATGAAGGACATGACCTTTTTATTAAAAACTTAAGACGTTAAAACGAAGCTCCACACATAAATTTGGTTTTTTGATGATTATTTTGACCCAATTTTAAAAATATCGAATAGTTGATGGATTAGGAACATATGCACAAAAAAAAATCAATTTAATGTATTAAACGTAAGGTTTAATGATAGAACATTATAAGCCCTATCAAGTAAGGATTTTAAATGACATTTTTCGGTGGAAATTTTTTTTTGGAATTTTTGGGATTAAGGAAGAGCCGCCATTTTGAAAAAGAGATTGGTTTGGTATTTTTCTTAGCAACTCTTTCACATTTGATTTTACAACTAAAATCTTGGATAGAACAAAATTATCTTCACTTTTGAGTCATGTGTATGACGTTTCGTGTGATATCTCCCTTTCCTTTGTGTTTTTTTGGAAATTGCTTATTGAATAATTTGTGGTCATTGTAACTACCTATGAAATGAGCCTTCGACTGATATTATTGCCCATAATTGTGTGCTCAAACCAATGCCAAAATATAATTTTTTTCAGAATCGAAAAATATATAAGTTTAGTTATTTTCTATTTTTTTCCGAATCGTTGTGAGAAAAAACAGTTAATTTCTATATTGACCACAGAAACAAAATGAGTAAAACAAACATGGTCTGTTGAAGTGCATCATACGTCATACCTCAACCGTTAAGGCCATGGCACCAACGTTATTTGCTCTTAAAAACTAAGTTATTTTTGTTCGCTCTTTGAACTTCGAAAAATAATCGTATTCTTCAAAGTTCATGCCCTTATTTTTGACTTATTTAACTAGGCTATATTTATAAGAAATATATAATACCTACAGATATTTAAAAAAAAATTTAACTAAAGCACTTCTGCTGTCGAAGCTGATTCGATTGATTTTGTCATCTTGGGTTTTTGCAGAAAGCGAGTAACAAATACAATGCTGATATTTTTTGGGTGTCCTGTTTTCTATTCATAGCGTTTTCATTATTTATATCGTGGCCGGCGCTAGTTTATATATTTGTTGTTTGTACATATACTTTCTTATTTTGCCAAATTTTCGTCTAATTTTCCTGGGCTACTGGTACTTGTTCTAATAAGAAACAAAGTGGTTGCACGTAACAATTGGGAATGATTTAGTTGATAGGATCAGGATGTGGATAGAGATAATGTACATAGGTAGGAAAATTATCGAATAAAAAATAAGAACATTTTTAATATGGTATCGACATTGTGTAGCGTACTTATCTCGATGAAAAATTCCTTAAACACATCAAGTCCTCTGTAGATAGATAGATAGATAGATAAAATTCTTTATTCAAATGCAAGATTATCATTTCTTAAAGCTAAGAAAGTAAGTCCTCTTTATTTTGGGGGCCTTTTATCTCGGGGGACCCGTATCATTGATGCGGCAGATAACGAAACAACTATAGATACAAAATTCTACTTTTTGTTGTTCTTCCGTAAATGTGTATTTTTCGGTATTTTTGATGCTATCAGTTCTCTTTAACTTATGATGCGCATCGCGATGTGCAGTGAGATTTTCAAAAGGATTTTCAATACACTAAAGTTGGTACAAAAGGTGAACTATATACATAAGTATTTGTAATGTTTCAAAAGGATTTTCAATACACTACTTAATTTCGAGACAGTTTTCTTAATACTTAATAGGTGTGCTGTAGAAAAAAATATACGCGTCGAAGTTATTGAACATTTCGTTTCTTCTCCGTTACCGAAAAATGACAAAAGTTGGTACAAAAGGTGAGCTATATACATACGTATTTGTAATGTTGTTCCGCGTACAAAGAAAGACTTGAAAAAGAATTATTGTGGAATTTTTATAGATTTTATTACTATGTCTAACTGATTAAAACACGGTAACGGAGAAGAAAAAATTGCAATTTTCCCTCTTAAATTTTAACGCCTTATGCACTTTTTTTAAAAGGTTTGAATTTCTTTAATTCCCAGCCCTTAAAGTGATCAAGGTAATTAAAAAAAAAAATATGTGTAAAATTTCATTGAAATCTGTAAACGTTAGCACGTGCTAGGGCGAGCACTTTAAATTTTTCATACAAAATACAGTGTTTTCACAGTCTTTTATTCAAAGTGTCGGTAAAAGTGTAAACGTCGATGGAAAATCTTCAAACTTGGCACATATACTCATAGTACCATAGAGAGTATACAAATATTGTTTTAAGCATTAAAAAAAATAATTACTCCATTTAAAATAGCAACAAATGTACAAAAAGCAATTATATTTAACGTTATTTTAAATGAGGTAAATATTCTACAAGATAATTAAAAATTATTTTCTTTGAAACTCCTTGCTGTACTTAATCTACGAGCCAAGTCTAAAAATTTTCCATCAACTTTCACAATTTTCCTGATAGTTTGAGGAAAATACTGTGACAACCCAATGTATTTTATAAGAATAATTGAAGTGCTTGCTAGCACGTTCTCACGTTAACCGATTTCAATGGAATTTTACACACATTTATTTCAATAACCTTGATCACTTTTTATCAAAACTGATAATAGTTTAGAAACACAAAATTACGATATAATTGAATAAAAAAGTGTCTTCTCCGTTACCACTAGCTGTCTTCTCTGCTACCATCTTTCATATTTTTTTTAATTGTAAAATGGAACCTGGCATTAAAACACAGATGGTTTTTGGTTTATGATGGCTTTATATATAAATGCAAAAAAAACATAACTTCATATCCTGAATGTCCACGCAGAATTAAAATTTTAAGTTCAAAGCCAGGAAATCTCTAAATCGTACGTGTCTTCTCCGTTGCTATCAATTTCTTTAAATAAACTTACTGAATTTTATCATTTTTTGGTGAAACTTATGTGTCGTGAACTTTGTGATTATTTCTTAAAACTCACTGAGTTTGATGGAAAAATATTACTTTCTTAACAAAAGAAGACCTCACTACAAGTGTACGATTGTCTTCTCCGTTACTTTGGAATGGCCGTAATTAGACAGTTTTCTAAAAGCACTTAATAGTTGGAAATATTCTTTAGACTGTCAAGTTAGACAAATCTTTGACAATCAAAGCCGTTCCAAATTAGACAACTATAGGACAACAGTAAACAAAATTTGTTACAAAAGTAAGAAAAAGTTTATAAACACGACTGTTAGAGTTAATGTGTTATTTAAATTACATACTTAATACATCTAATGATCAAATATATCGTATTAATATTGAAGATATAAGAAAACTTTTAATTAAATATTTTTAGAAAGTATATTTTTTTGATTCGCTCACGTCCTGCAGTAATGGCTTAACTAAAAAAAAAAAAGATTTGAAATGTGGACGCCATTATGATAATAATTAATACCTTTACATTTCTGTAATATCGGCATATTGATTAACCTCTTCTCAATTACGAGAAACTAAACTTTCGAAGCTTTTTTGATTTTCTCGTAGTTTTTACATTTTTTCCTGGGCTTTTAGCGCTAAGAAGCTAACGATCGTCAAAATGACGAGCTGCCAATAAATAACTCCCACTCATTCCCGTCTTAACTGTTTCAACACAGTCGTGTTTTCGTGCCAACTTACTTTCCTTATAACTGTGTCGTTGTTATACGCGAAAAACTAGTATTTTTGACATCTGAACGTGAATAACTTTTAACGCAAGCCAGATGCGTCTGTAGACTTTTGCATGCGTATTCCTTATTCACAAATAAAAATAATTGCATTTCAAAATCTTCACTTAGAGCCGGTTGTATAAGCGTGGTTCAAATTTTGATCCGTGGGTCAAAAATTTTACTGGCTAAACTAGGCGAAATTCCTTAGGTTCAACGATGGTTCAAGGTTCAAGTACGTAATAGTAGCCAACTTAATGCCTGAGCCATGGTTGAGCGTCAGTAAGTTCGCCGAAGTCAGAGAGTTAAAATTGCTGAACCTGGCAACTGGCCCTTAGAATTTTCCGCAGATTGGCATTTTATTAGTACATTTTTCCTTAATATATAAGACATTAAGATTTAGATTTTAGTAATTAAAAATGAAAAAAAAAAATCGATTTTGTATGAAAATATTTCATTTATATCCCATACATCTTATTAAAACTATGGGGTAAGTTTCTTAATGCAGAGTTAACTCTGAGTTAAATCAGTTTACTAGCTCTGAAAATAAATTAACTCGGAGTTAACTCAGAAACAGTTTTTAAGATGAGGTTAACTTTATTTTTAAGTTGCTAAAACTCTGTTGACAGCGCATATTCCTCTACCCAATTATTTCATGCAACGGGACCACAATTAATTTCGTTATCACAGTGCTATAAGATGATGATGGACAAATGGTGATTTAATTAAATCGATGCATTCTCGTCTTTGCAAACCAGTTGAAAGTCGTAAAAAAATATTACACAAAATGTTCACGATATAATTATTTTTTTCTAACTAACCAAATATTTACAAACAATCCGAAGATAATTACTATCAAATACTTGGTCTTTCTAAGGCTGAATATATAAAAAAAAAATCCGTAATTATTAGTAGATATCTGAAGGGATAAAAAGGGATTTTAAATAAAAGCAATACCTTTGTGAAATTACGAATATGACGTACAGCCTTGAATAGGAGCGCTAAAAATAAGCTTATGTGGACTCATGTTTTGCTTGGACCGGCCCTGATAAATTTGATTTGGTAAGAGTAAACATACAGATGAATAATGTATAGCTCAATCTTTCATCACAACAACATCTAGGTATATGTTTTATTGTGTTCTACCATGATCTACTTATTGCACAACGTTAAGTTAGAATGCATTACACAAAACTGGAACACACTTCTTTTAGCTAAAAAGAGGGTATCCATCAGCATTAAGGGCGGAAACCACTAAAAAACATTTTCCTCACAAAGAAAGCAAAAATAAGTTCCAAAATAGAGAAGAAAAAACGATTATTTTTTAAGCTTTTGTTTTGTTGCTTTTCCAGAGGAAATGAATTTTCCTGCCAACATTTGCATACCTACATATTATATAGCCAAACCACCTACCCCTTTTGAAGACATAAGTGTATAGTTTTGTAAAGCTTATCATGTTGTCTTTTGTTAAGGAAATTCTAACCTTGTTATACATTTTCTATTCTCTCAGATATCTTTTAAATACAAAAAAGCAAGGGAGATGTTTTTATATATATATGAAGAAGTTTATCTATGATCAAAAGCTTATTATTTACAGTCAGCTAAACTCATATTCTTTAAGCACCTTTAAAATAAGCTATAACTTTTATCTCTCCCATCAAAATTATTTATATTAACCAACGAAATTTGAATCATATATTCTTCTGTCCCTAGCATTATTTGGATGTGTATATTCAATTCACTAAGTTGAAATGTTGATCAAACTCGTTTATTTGTTTAAAGTATTTTTAATCGCTTTTTTATTTACACTGCTATAATTCAATCGTCCTTCTTATTTGAAATTCGATTTCAAATAATTGTTTTCACAAACGGTTTCAAAATGGGTCGCAGAAAGCATTAAACTAAAAATTTCGTTTTGTCTACTCAATGGTTACAATCCACAATGGACAAAATTCCGAAAGGAAAAAATTCAGAATAAGATCAAATTTCGGATTTTAATACTTTTTTAGATCTATTTCATTGCTCTGTGAAATAACTTCCCAAACTTAAAACGAAATAAATAAAATTGGTATGCAACTGGGGAATTTTTTCAAATGAAAGAATTCCCCAAAATTGGGGATATATTTCATGGCGTTTTGGGGACTTTTTTCAGTTTTGAATTGGAAAATAATTTCAAGATGAAATAAGTCCCAAAATTTCAATGTGTGTTCAATGTATTACTTTATCTTTGATTAATGCGTCACCAATACAAAAAAACCAATAGTTGGGGATTTATTTGAAAATGCGAAAACTCCCTAATTTGGGGAGTTATTTCATCTTCAGTTTGGGAAGTTATCTCATTGGGGAGTTATTTCACGGAGCCCTATTTCAGTACTTTTAAAGAAACCAAACTGCGTTGTATGGCTTGCTTCTTTTTATTTTGGGATCTCGGATGACAAGAAACCCGAAAAAATTCAGTTTCTAGCACGCTCAAAAATCACGAATTGTATAAAATCGAAAAAAAAAACTTTCTCAACCCGTTTTGAGAATATCAAAATCAATTAGCCCCCTCCGGGTAAGGGGAAAGAATATACCCGAGGTAGGCACGAATGTCGTAAGAGGCGACTAAAATCCAAACTCCGTATACTGAGATTGATGTAAAAATAACTATGCAATGAGCAAAACAATAAGATATAGAACCCCAGGTGGCAGTCCAGGTTCACTGGAAAATCCACCCTCTTCGGAGGTCGGCTCTATGGATTCTGGGGAGAGCAAATTATTGCATTTAATAAATTCCTTCCTGAAAAGTGCAAGGGTATCTCGATCACGCGCGCTCCAAAATAGACTCAGATAAAACAAAAAATCTTGAAAAACATAATAACGAACTTCGACAAAGACTTGATCAAGTAATGGAACTTTATTTATATAATATTAAAGAAAAAGAGATACTGAAAAGCAAAAATCCTCCAATTGACTCAAAGTCTGGCTTCCCACAAGTCAATAATTGTAGATATGAAACGGACAAAGAAGAGCTAGCACGTGCAACAGTGGTACAACGTGGTCTCCCACTATTTATAAATATTTTCGTTCGATAAGACTGAAAAACTAGATGAAATTTATAAAATTAAAACAATTCTAAACATCGTAGTTAGGATCGAACCTGTAAGAAAGAGCACAAGGTTTATCCCTCAGTGTAAACGCTGCCAAGAATTCATTCACACCCAAACCTATTGCAAAAAAGAGCCAAGGTGTGTAAAATGCGCTGGAAAACATCTAACCGTTGACGGTAACGGAAAAATTGAAAGTCCACCGACGTGCATTAATTGTAATGGAAATCACCCAGCAAGCTATAGGGGCTGTGAAGTACCTAATAAATTACAAAAGCGACAGTCAAAATCTGCCCAAACACAAAGAAACCCACAAAGACACCGTAATTCCCAAGAGTGTCAAATCTACGAAAGGTCCAAAACCCAGTGTCCGTAAGGAAAAGAAAACAGTGTCAGTACCTTCGGACAAAATATCGAAGCAAGAAAATGCAGAAACATATGCCCGAATAGCGGCAAAAATATACCCGTAAATAACGACACTGAAACAGTCAAAACTTGAAGAACAATGTGAAACAAATAAACTTATCTTTGATAGGTTAAATAAGCGGAAAAATGATATCGTCATATGTTTGATATCAGAAACGCATGCCAAAAATGAATCAAATCTTAAAATCCACGGGTTTCATGACTAGCACGCCATTGATCCGTCAAACAAAGCAAGAGGTGGATCATCATTGTATATAAAAGAATGCATTGAACACTCGATAGGCCTCATAATAGAGGCGGAATCAATGCAATTGAGTAGTGTACAGGTTAAAACTAAAAATATTCCTCTCAATGTCTCTTCCATATATTGCCCTCCGCGTTGCAAAATTAATAAGAGTGAATTTAAGGCATTGATAAAGTCACTAAGCACGAATTCAATTTTTGGTGGTGACTTTAATGCAAAGCAAACCTTCTGGGCCTCATGATGCATATCTCAAAAGGGTCGCATGCTATATGAAGCAGGAATGGAAAATAATTGTGACTTTCATTCGATTGGCAAGCCTATTTATTGGCCAACTGATCCGTCGAAAGTACCTGACCAAATCGATTTATTCATGGTAAAAGGAATACCCTCCAACCGAATAGAAATTTCACAGGGCTATGACCTCTTCTCAGATCATTCTGCCGTCCTACACACTATGAGCGAAAGCCATGTTAAAATTGAAAAAGCTCCCAGGTTAACTAACAGTAAAACCAACTGGGGTGGATTTAAAAAAGATATCGAGGACAACATTGAGTTAAGGGTATCAATTAAGGATTTAGTGAAAGAGAAACGAAAAGCACGTAAGAAATGGCAGCGAACCCGTGCTCCTCAACACAAAGCTCAATTTATTCGATTGAGTTATATGCTAAGAACGGCGATATCAGATTCCAAAAACCTTGAAGTTGAAAATTATTTTGAAGGCTTGACAGCGGGGAAAGAATCCAACTACTCACTATGGAAAGCTTTAAAAAAAAAACGAAAAAACCAAAGCTTCCAGTGCCCCCGATCAAGAAAAACCAAAATAAATGGGTTTAAATAAATAAAATAAAGGACTTTATAACATTGTTAACGGATATCTAGATGAAAGACTTTTTCGTGTAAGACACGGAAATGACTATTCTGATTTCAAAGAAATAGTGGCTGGGGTACCACAAAGAAGTGTATTAGGTCCAGTTCTGTACCTTTTCATTTACACCCGATATACCTCAAAAAGAAGACACTATAATAGTGTCTTGTGTTTCAGCCACGTTTGCTGATGATACTGCAAGACTAGCTGGCAAAACGATTAGCGAAGCTACAATTAAATTACAAAATGTTTTTAATAATGTTAATGAGTGGCCAAAAACATGGCGAATATCGCTCAATGAACAAAAGTCAGTACACGTGGACTTTACGTATAAAAAAATAAATAGATTACCCGTCTTTCTTAATACCGCTCGTGTTCCATTTGCAAATGAGGCAAAGTATCTGGGAATGACTTTAGACGCGAAATTAAAATGGAAGCTTCACGTAAAAAAGAAATGCAATATCAATATCTTAAAACTAACTTACTGGCCCCAATCGGGCGCTCTAAGTCAAACTATAATAACCTAATGCTAATGCCTTTCGGCCTAAGAACTTTTTACTAAATTCAGATCGGTTTTTATTTTTTCCCCGAGAAGAATGAACAAAAAACTCGGTATCTTGTCTTTATTTTTTTGGTTTTATATTAAACTTACAAACTACATAAAACTAAATTAAAGCTAACTAAAACTTATTAAATCTAATTAAAACTACTTAAAGCTTCTTTAAACTACTCACAACTAATTAAAAAACTAATTGCAACCTTCTTACAATCTACTTAGAAACTAGAACAGCCACAACAAATATTTTCCGTTTTTATAATTTGTTTTGTATTAACGTTGGTTTTATAATTTTTTTGTGTTTTGGTAAGTTTTATTTTTTTATTGTGCCACCCTGACTGTTCCTACTTAAAACTAATTACCTAAACCTATGTAAGTCGACCATACATAAAGACAATAGCAAGGTCAACTATTAAATGTCTGAAGGAACTTCATGCTCCTTTTGCAACCACCAGAACTGGTTCTCCTGCTTTACCCTATCTCTTCGGTCCCGTTCGGACACAGTCCTACTGAACCGAAGATGCTCAGGTCCGTCTTGTGCGAGAACGACTCGACTTTAAAGGAACCGCCGATCTACAGTTCTACGGCCGACGTGGTAGATTAGCGGAACCGTCGCTCTATCCTGGATAAGCCCTCGACTGTCTAGATGGATGAATGCATCAGATGGAATAAAGCCGCTTAGACGCACACTCTCGTAGTATTCGTATTTGGGGTAATAAAACCCAAAAATTAGACTGTTGCTCGAGGACATCGCTCTTGCAATGTGACCTCGAATAAGTTTCAGCAAGAAATTATCTATCCTGTTTATGTTGGCAACGTTGTATAGAACCGGGTTGGAATAGTAATGTTTGAACTCCGACTTTGGTGTTCTGTGCAATCCGAGGCAGCGTCAAAGACACTGCCACAGTGCCCATGATATTAAAAACAAAGTACTTGTTTTAAAACCCTAAAGATGATAATATAATGACACCTCATTATGTAAGGCTGGCAGCTATATTTCACATTAGAATACAAAACCTCTATTGTCTTAAACCTAGTACGCTGCTGATACGAAACGACATTTTTAGCTGGTCCCTAACAAGACATCAAAATACTAACAAAAACGCAGCGAAAAAATATTCATTGACAGTTACATCAATTCAAAAAATAATAAAAAAAAAATGAAAATGAAAAAAATAACAGGCGGCCACGCTGTAATGAAAGAAACAACAAAAATAAACACAAATGTAATTTTTCCGCAAACAATAAATGGCCCGTGTAATTAATTGTGTGCGAAAAAGGACTGTAGACTTTTACTCCAGACTCCAAAAAATATGGCTTTAATGCCTAGTACGCTGCTGATTCAAAACGCAAAATCCCATTCAAAAATGACACAACGAAATCCTTAACGAAAATTACTTTTCGTTCTACAGTACGCTATTCGATGAACGAAATTGATAAATGTTGCATATTTTTTGGAGAAGTCTACACTTTTTTTCGCACACAATTGGGTAATTACCGAGGCCACTTATTGTGTGCGAAAAAATTACCTTTGTGTTGTATCATGTTTATTTTTTTTGTTTCTTTCATTATAGCGTGGCTGCCTCTTTTTTTTATTTTTATTAGTTTTGATTTTTTGAATTGGTGTATGGTGGGTTGAATCAATATTTTGCCGCTGCGTTTTCGTAAGTATTACGTTGTCTTGTTGGAGACCAACCAAAAATGTCGTGAAGCAGCGTATTACGCTTTAAGTCAAAACGATATCGTATTGAGGATTTGGTTTTCACTTCACGTTAGTAAAAAAGCTGTCGTTTATTGTCATCTTCACCTAAAAAAGATGATAAAACACCAATTGAAATTTTTTGGTGATAAAAGTCGTCTATGACATGCCAATCAAATCATTTTGACATTTAAGTAATGTTTATTTGAAAGTTACAATTTGATAATAATAATGTTATATTACCAAATAAACTTTCAAAATGTATCTACATATTAGGGTTCCCAACTTTCATTGAAACCAAGGGTAGACACTTGAAAAAAAAATATTTTATGATAAGCAAAACAAAAAAAATACGAAAAACCACAAAATTTACAAAAAATAAATAATAACTTGAATAATATGGTGTGAATTATTCACAAAAGCATAGCAAAATAAATAAAAATAGACTTCTTTAATTTGGTAATAACTAAAGTCTCGAATAACGAAATCTCGTATACGTCTCTCGCAAAACAAAATCTCCCAAATTGACAATCCTTTTTTTCATAGTCTAGCTTTAAATGATCTCGCATATACACTTCGCAGTAAAAAATTCTAGCAAATATCAACTGAAACCTCGCATATCAGAATCTTACTTACCAAAACTTCACAAATTAAAATCTCACAGTAAGGCCCCGGGAACTAAATAAAGTAATTGTGAGCCTTGGTAGTGCGAGATTTCGAAGGCGAGGTAACGAATTCGATAATTTAATTTCCGAATTATACTCAACAAAAAAAAAATGAGATTAAAATGATTTCTATTGTTGAGTGTAGGAGATCCTCTTTATATTATACCCTCCTGCTCTTTCAAAGTGACAGAGGAAAATAACAGAGGACTGTGAAATATAAGCTTACTCTGAAATATAGGCTAACTATCACCCTTCTGAGCTTAACCGCGGTCTTGTTTCAAAAACATGCAAGCGTTAGATAATTATGGTTTTCGCCTTTAGTAAATTAGATTCTCCTCTTGTTCTCCAATAAAGCTAGGACTTATTCTATAAAAAGTTCATGTGTCCAGGCCCCTGTTTCAAAATAAAGTACAAAACTAATAATTCCATAATCAAGCAGCAGAAAAGAACTTTTGCGCTTTTCAGATGGTTAATATCACTGACAGTATTATCAAGGCCGCTCTCACTATGAAAAAGAAACTATTAGTGGTTGTTGTTGGCAGTTTTTTAAACTTTTACTTTTAACTAATAGTATTAGCTCAATTATGAAACCTGCCCCAGCTATAAATTGTCCTTTATTTTAAAAAGGAGGAGTGTTAATGACAGGAGGACAAATAATTGAAAATGAGGGCTGTCCTCCAAAAGGGAGGATGGTTGCGAACCCTACTACATATGTACAGTTTTTATTACAATTCGAAAACATTTAGTGAGATACTTACTACTTTTTTATTATAATCTTTAATTTATTTTTGGTTTTACAAACTACACTGGAGGTTATTTATTACAGAGGTACTAACGCTACAACTACAATGTTAAACTCCGTTCAACCAGCAGAAATTGACATTTTAAAATATTTAACATCTTGTTATCAACTTGATATTATAAAAACTTCAGTCTGATAACACTGGTCAACGAGGTTTTTGTTACAAAAACCAAATAATACTTTTCTGTAGGTTTTTGGTGTGCTGAGCTCGAATCTGAAGTCAAAAAAATTTCATCGGGCTACGTTTTTGAGATATTCCCGTTATAAATTCAAAAAACACTTTTTTGCTGTTTTCAAAGTTGTATTGTAACGCGAAGTAAATGTTTTCAAGAAAATTTGTGATGGTTTTTTAAAAGAACTTATTTTCTTATTTTTAAAATTTGCTTAAATCTTTCCGATATCCTCTTTTGGTCTCTGAGTAATATTAAGTTAATTGAAAGCCTTTAATTTATGATATAAGTACAATGTAAGGGAGAGCAAAAACTTGTTGAAGATGGTCTAATGCTAAACACGAATGTGTCATACATCGATGAAAATGTTGATTTTCATTTATTTTGACCATCCTCTCCCAGTCTTGAAAACCGGTACAAGTAGGAGTTGCTAAGCCAGGCAAAACCGAAAAAAATAGATTTTATGACCGCAATTACCTCAAAGATGATTTAAAGTATTGTATAACAAGCGCCAGTGTAAAGGACTTAAGACCTTTGGGTTTTAATCAAACCGTGTTGCGACAGTTAGGCAAATGTCCCAGGTGCCTTGCTGCGAAGGGCGCCGCACAGTGGTGCGAGAGCGGAAAAAAGTTTTCTGAAAAAGTCATATCTATCCATTTAAACTTTATGTTTTAGTACTCTTAGATAACCCGAGCGTATGATTTAAAAGTATTTTTTAACATATATATTGTATGTTCTGATTTACAAGCCCTCAAAGTTGAAAAATAATTTTACTCAAATCGCGAACCGTATTTTCAAATAAATTCTCTAGCTTCTTAAATAATTTAATTGGTCTATTTTCGATTACCTAAAAAAAAAAAAATTTGATTATTTTTAAAAGATACTTTCTATAAGTAGCCTGAAGCTTTAGTACTAAGAAAAAATGTTTTTTTTCAAACTTTTTGATTTAAAAAAAAAGCGCCAAAAGATACCAAAAAAGTAAGTTTGCCAGCATATGCTCCATACATTCATGTTAAAACACAGACAAAATCAGCTGCAGATGCGTGCAGATGTGGAAGTTATGCTCAAAAATATTTCACTGAATCAGATTTCAAAAAACTCCGTCTTGACGGTGGTGTTTACCAAAAAGTTTGATTTCTTCGATATTAATTGTCAGAATGAACTAGTTAAGCCCATTATTTTAAGAAAAAATGTCAAACTTTATTTAAAAAAAAACAAAATTAATACATTGACCCAGGTCTGAGAATTTCGATTTTTGTAAAACCATTTATTTCTGCCTGGAAAATTTTTCAACTCAATTTTCTTGAAAACAACACACGAAAAATAATATAGTTTTATGATATTTTGAATTATATGATAGAGCTTAATACAAAATAAAGAAAAGGATTAAGAATAATCCTTTTTTTTTTTTTCGCTAAAAGTATTGCAGGTTAAAATAAAAAAAGGTGTTATCTTTAAAGTTTTATTGCTTTGTTTTTGTTGTGTACTGCGTAATTTTATATTACCTGGCTTATTAGAATAAAATCTCTTACTTATATCTATATACATAAAGGATTAATGGAAAAAGTCAGTATTGAGTTATTGAGCATTTGTGCAAGGTAATGACAGCAACACCTCCAGAAGATTTTTTGCAAATCCAACCATGACTTCAGAAATCACTGGAGTTCTTGAATCCCTAATTTGGCGGTTTGCTGTTATCCTTGAAGTAATAACGTCGAACTTCAGTCGATCTCGTACTGTGGAAGTGTTAAGACGTTTTCGGCTTCTCCAGTTAAATAATATTAAATATTTCGGAGTGACTAGTTTAAGTTAATTAAAAGTCAAGCTATTTTCAATAGTGCCAATAGCACAGAGGAAGAGGTGGCAGACCGACAAACCAAAGGTAGTGGGTTCGAATCCCAGTCGGGAAACAGTATTTATTTAGCTGCTTTTTTCCACAATCGCGAAGTCGAAAACTTTATTGAGTGGGAGGAGCAGCTAATGGCAGATAACAACACGGCGGGGACATCGAAAGGTGTCCCAGCAACAACGAAGCCAGCCAAAGCTACGGTCTGTGCCGTAGCAACAACAACAACAACCAAGCAAGTGATGGCACCACCAGCCATACCATTGTATAGTGCCGTAGCATCAACGGCAAAACCAGCAACGGCATCAACAGCCGATACCAAAACCAAGAAGAGGAAGAGGATAAGCTGTGCGACGAACCTCGTCAAGCGCCGCTCCACCACCACCTCAGCCCAGCTGCCAGCTGGGGTGAAGGAGACGGCGCGCACAGCGAAGACGTCAGCAGCAGCAAAAATTCATCAACAACTTGATACCTCGCCATCCGATAACGACATCGAATACATGTCCGAAGGTGGCGAGGGTCTATACACTACAGGGGAATCCAACAGCAATGTACTTGTTGGTTTAACCTCACCAGAGGCGTCCTCCGAAGAGGAAAACGAGGCGCAAGAAGAATTGGATGAGCAGGCCATCAGCCAAAAAATAGATGTCATTCGGGGGGAGATGGAACGTCTCAATGCCATCGTGACCCCACTGATAGAAGCACTAAGACACAAGCCAGAAGCTCGACGCGAGAGAGAGAAACAGGAGCGCGAGCAGAAAAAAGTGGTGCAGGCGCCAAAAAAGGCACAAGAACAGCAGCAACAACAACTGCCAACTAAACAACAACAGCAGCAGCCGAAGGAGCAACGTCTAAAAAAATCAGTGCAACAGCAGCAGCAGCAACAACAACCACAGGAGTGCAGTCAGCAGAAGCGGAACGAGCAGCAGCGAGGAGAACACCAGCAGCAGCCACAGCCGCCCCAAAATAAAAAAGAAAATGTGCCACCAATAAACACCTATAAAATGGAGCTACAGGAAACCATAGACCTGTGTAAGTCGGCCATAGGCCAAAACTTTTTTATTAAAAGATTAAGTAAAGATAGACATGCTATCCACTGCTCCACAGTGGAGCAGCACAAAATCATTAAAGAATTTTTAAAGAAATCCACGACTGAGTTCTTCAGTTTTACCCCCAAAGTGGATAAATACCAAACGGTCTTCCTGAAGGGCATAGATTCCTGCACGGAACCACAGGTGCTCTTAAATGAGCTCCGTCAAAAAGCGAGCGACGATCTCGACTTTATCGGGGTCAAGCCGTTCGCTACAGTCAGAGCCAGACGGGAGAAGCGGTCTTTGCCGTTCTTCCTGGTTCAACTATCGCCCAGCAGCAAACTGGATAGTTTGAGGAGAATTTCCGTCCTCAACTACCAGGTTGTAACTTGGGACAAATTAAAGAGACGCGGTGACATGCTTCAATGCATGCGCTGCCAAAGGTTTGGCCACGCTGCAGCAAACTGCGAAATGCAGTCACGCTGCGTTAAGTGTGGTGAGGACCACATTAAGGGAGAGTGCAAGCTCGGAGAGGAAAGGGTCGATGACATGACCCAGCTTAAATGTGCACTTAGCGGAAAGGAGGGGCACCCTGCTAATTATCGGGGCTGCTCAGCTTTTCAGCAAATTCGTAACAATAATGCGGCTAAGCAGACAGCGGTAGAGATACGCCCATCAACGCGTGCTCCTAAAGCAACGCCCGTTAATCCCCAAATTTCCTACGCCCAAACGGCGGCAGGAAGGGGAAAAACGGTACAGCCTGCAGCTAAGGCAGCCCAACCGGCCCTAGTGCCAAAGGCGCCGGACGCTCAGGCCGAAATAAGAAGCATGTTGCTGGCAATTCAAGGCCAGTTGACAGGACTTCACAACCAGATAAAGGAGCAGGCGACTAGGGTAGACTATCTCTACTCTGTTTTGCCTAGCCTAACGCAAATAAGAGGTTAAAGGCGCGCTGTCGGAGAGGCCTCTTAGGATCCTTGCTGTGAATGAAAATTCACTGATAAGGACCGAACGTAGAGCTAATCTTTTCCAATTATTGAAAGACCAAAGGCCAGATGTGTTTATGGCCAGCGAAACTAAGCTGAACCAGAAACATAAGTTGACTAACAACAATTACAATATCGTTAGAAGAGATCGACCCAACTCCACTCAAGGGGGGGGGGGCGTCGCAATCTTCATACGAAAAGGCATTAATCATAAAGTTATATAAATATAATAGCGATCTGCGCAGATTTCGGCTGATGGAGGCGTGCATCATATGCATTCCTCTCCAACAGGGAAAGCGAATGTATGTGATCGCGGCTTATGCACCGGCATCACCTCAGCCAACTGATTTTATAACAGAGCTTGAAAAACTTTTCGAATGTCTACACTTGAGCTTGGAAGAAAATTACTTTCTCATGGCCGGTGATTTGAATGCCAAACACCTAGATTGGGGAAATCAAATTCAGAATCAAAGAGGTATTCATCTTTTCAATTGGATGAGTCGATACAACACTGAATATGGTGTCGACCTGTTGGCTACGGATCGGCCATCGTTTCCAAGAAGCGGTGCCTATCTGGATCTATTGCTAATAGACGCAAGACTGACAATTACTGACACTGTGGGCCAAAGACCAAGAAACTATTTACGAACGATCGAGTACGACAGTGATCACTGCGGGCTCGCCGCCGTAATACAGCTTCCGAACGAGCTCGTGGAGTTGGATGAGTATGTAGCAGTGCACACTTACAATTACAGTAAGGTGCGCTGGCCACGCTTTACCAACGCCTTATCGAGCGAAATCAGTTCGAACAACATATCCCCACCAAATGACAGGAATTTGACAAATAACGAAATAGACCAATACTTAGAACAAATGGACGAGACAATCAAACGAATAATGAACAGAACAATACCGAAATACAAGCAACGGGACGCAACCGACATGTACCGGAACGCGACCATTGACGCATTACACAGACAAAAAAGCGGACTGCTGACAAGACTCAAACTTTTGTATTGACGGTTTACTGACCCTCACAATCTGGAGATTGGGACACTGAAGTCGTCGATCAAGAACATCAACCAACTTATAAAGGAAAGCTATCGGTTGTCCATTAATTTGTATTGGGATAACAAAATTCGGGCCGTTAATTCTAGCGACCCGAGTATGTTTCCGAAAATTAACAAAATATTTAGAAGGAATGATCAGAACGACCTTCCGTGTCTCAAGCTTCAGAGAACGACAGACAACAGAGACATACTTCTGACAGCAGGAATTAATCCAGAGGACGCCGTCTTGGACGATGACCTCTTTATTGTCGAAGATCCGCAGGAGAAAGTGAAGGCTGTGGGGGCTGCTTTCCAGCAAGTGTACAAGGTGAATGCGTGCATTCGCCCGAATCACGACCTGGAAAACAGAGCCTTGCTCCATCACTTCGACCTTGGGAATGACATCACGCAATGGCGATCAGAGAACCTTGGTTTCACCGGGTTCAATGAAGATCATTTGGCAAACGCCACAATCGCCGAGCGAAATGGGCCCAGTTCCCTGTTAATTACGAAGGTGGAGCTCCAGCTCATCTTCGATTCACTAAAGAAGAAGAAGTCAGCAGGAGTCGATGGCATATCCAACGTTGTACTTCGACATTTACCTGAAGAAGCAGTAGACATTTATACCACTCTGTTTAACAATGCTCTGAATAATGCATATTATCCAGTGCGGTGGAGGACAGCTGTGGTGCATCCTCTCCCAAAAAAGGGAAAGGACAACTCCAATCCGGCGAATCTCCGGTCGATAAGTCTTCTTCCGAGTATCAGCAAGGTATTCGAAAAAGTAATCAATAGAGCTCGGTCTAAGTGGGCAGAGGACAATAATATCATACCGGACAATCAGTTCGGTTTTAAGGCGGGACATGACACTATTCATGCCGCGTCGAAACTCGTTTCTGATGTCCAATGGAACAAATCTAAGAAGCAGTGTACGGGTTCCTGTCTGGTTGATTTGGAGAAGGCCTTCGACACCGTATGGTTAGAGGGTCTTTATCTAAAGCTGACCAGACTTGGCATTAGTAAACCACTATTATATATGCTTTATGATATGCTCAATGGCAGAAAGTTTGTTGTCAAAAGTGGCAATGTAACTTCTGCCACAACCTTTAATATTAAAAATGGTCTTCAGCAGGGAGCGGTCAACTCGCCGATTCTATTCAGCATTTACACCAGCGATCTGATAAGTAGTCTAACTCAGGCAATTGCGTATGCCGACGACCTGATTGCGTACAGAACAGCTGCAAAAATCGAGGACATCAGGATTCTCTTGCAGAGTGACTTCGATGAGATTCAACGATATTGTGATGACTGGAAGTTGAAAATCAACTTTCAGAAATCAGAAACTATCTTGTTTAGGACTCCGTTGCTTAGAGCCACAAGGGATACGAGAAAGAACTGGCGCAAGCTGGTGATCGTAGGGCCAAATGGACATCCACTGGCGAGTAAAAGTGTAGTAAAGTACCTTGGCATCTGGATGGATCAGTATTTGTATTTCAACAGACATATAAATGCTGCTCTGGCCAGGGCTAGGGGAGCTTTTGCCCTGACGAAACGGTTGTTTTAGAGCAGCCGGCTTGATAGCAGGGTGAAGGTGATTTGCTACATGGCCCTTATCCGGCCGATGATTGCCTATGGATGCCCGATTTAGTTCAACGTTGCACCATCTCAAATGGAAAAGATTTGGGTGTTTGAGAGGCAGTGTCTTCGCCGCTGCCTTGGATTGCACAGAACAATAGAGTTGGAGTACAAACATTACTATTCCAACCTGGTTCTATGCTGAAGCTTATTCGAGGTCACATTGCAAGAGCGATGTCCTCGTCTAACAGCTTAACTTTCGGGGCGTACTACCCCAACAACGAATACTACGAGAGTGTGCGTCTAAGTGGCTTTATTCCGACCGATGCATTCCTCCACCTAGACAGTCGAGGGCTGATCCAGGATAGAGCGGCGGTTCCGCTAATCTACCACGTCTGCCGGAGAACTGTAGATCGGCGGCTCCTGTACAGTCGGGACGTCCTCGCACAAGATGGAGCTGAGCACCTTCGGTTCAGTAGGACTGTGTCCGAACGGGACCGAAGAGATAGGGTAAAGCAGGAGAACCAGTTCTGGTGGTTGAAAAACGAAGATGAAGATCCTTCAGATATTTAATAGTTGACCTTGCTAGTTTCTTTTGTATGGCCGACTTGACATGGAAAAACACACAAAACATGGAAAAACACACAAAAAATTATAAAATCCACAAAAATTATAAAACCGGAAAATGCTTGCTGTGGCTGTTCTAGTTTGTAAGTAGTCTGTAAGTAGCTTATAAGTAGGTTGTAATTAGTTTATAATTAGTTGTAAATAGTTTTAAGTAGCTTTAAGTAGTTTTAATTAGTTTTAATTAGCTTTAATTTAGTTTTATGTAGTTTGTAAGTTTTATATAAAACCAAAAAAAATAAAGACAGAGATACCGAGTTTTTTTTGTAAATTCTTTTCGGTAAAAAATAAAACCGACCTGGATTTAGTATTAAGATAGTTCTTAGTCCGAAAGGCATTAGCATTAAGTTATTATAGCTTAACTTAGAGCGCCCGACTGGGGCCAGTAAGTTAGTTTTAAGATATCGATAAGTAGGCTAGTTTTTATGAATTTTTGTCTAGCTTTAAGATAGTCTTAAGAAAATGGAAAATAAAAATGAATTTGAAAAAAACAAAAAAAAAAAAAACGTCGAATGAAAAATTAGATTTCAAAAAGTATGCAGCTTACACGTGGGAAACTGATGAACTGTTTGTTGAGAAATATAAATGGTACAATATGCCAGCAACCGTACATAAGGTTTTGATCCATGGAGAAGAAATAATTAAAAGCTGTGCATTTCCTGTTGGATCACTCTCCGAGGAAGCCCAAGAATGCTGAAATAAGGACTATAAAGCCTACCGCAGGTTTCATTCGAGAAAATGCAGCCGAATTGCGACGAATGAAGATGTGATGCATCATATAATCATATCCTCAGATCCAATAATAACAGGTTTAAGGCCACAGGCAAAAAAGAAAATACTTCAAATCAGCGCAGACGCTAAAAACCTCATTTTAGCATTAAAAAATTATTATTCATAATTGTTTTTTATTTATTTATTTTATGTATAGATGTCATACACATTATGACATTACGATTAAATAAGAGTAAGAGATTTTATTCTAATAAGCCAGGTAATAAAAAATTACGCAATACACAACAAAAACAAAGCAATAAAACTTTAAAAATAACACCTTTTTTATTTTTACCTGACCTACTTTTAGCGAAAAAAAAAGGATTATTAAGCTCTATCATATAATTAAAAATATCATAAAACTATATTATTTTTCGTGTATTGCTTCAAGAAAATTGAGTTGAAAGTTGAAAAATTTTTAGGCAGAAATAAATGGTTTCGCAAAATTGAAATTCTCAGACCTGGCTCAATGTGTTAATTTTGTTTTATTTTTAAAATAAAGTTTTACATTTTTTCTTAAAATAATGGGCTTAACCAGTTCATTCTGACAATTAATATCGAAGAAATCAAACTTTTTGGTAAACACCACCGTCAAGACGGAGTTTTTTGAAATCCGATTCAGTGAAACATTTTTGAGCATAACTTCCACATCTGTACGCATCTGCAGCTGATTTTTTCTGTGCTTTTTATATGAATGTATGGAGCATATGCTGGCATACTTACTTACTTTTTTTGGGCACTTTTTTTTAAATCAAAAAGTGTAAAAAAAGCATTTTTTTCTTAGTACTAAAGCTTCAGGCTACTTATAGAATGTATCTTTTATAAATAATCAATATTTTTTTTTTAATAATCGAAAATAGACCAATTAAATTATTTAAGAAGCTAGAGAATTTAATTAAAGGAACTTAGGAAAAAAACATCTCAAAATTTGTTAAAAATACGGTTCGCGATTTGAGTAAAATTATTTTTCAACTTTGAGGGCTTGTAAATCAGAACATACAATATATATGTTAAAAAATACTTTTAAATCATACGCTCGGGTTATCTAAGAGTACTTAAACATAAAGTTGAAAAGGATAGATATGACTTTTTCAAAAGACTTTTTTCCGCTCTCGCACCACTGTGCGCCGTGCCGTACCGCGAATGGCTCGCCATGAAAGGCACCACATGTCGTGAAGGCTGACGAGGCGAGCTTACGTAGAAAAAATTGAGAAATTATTATTGCTATTATGTATATTGACCAACCACTGAAATGGATTTGGGTACGATATGTCGATAAGTTCGATTTGTATAATCTCAAAAAATAGACAAAATTTGAATTTAAATCGAGATTTTAAAATTCGATATTTTGAAAGCCATAGGCAATTTCTAATACGTCATCTGTTTCAATAGGATTTTTGCAGAAAATTCTTAAACGCAAACTCCAAAAGTATTTTGTTTGAAAACGCAAATACAGGGTGGCGCACCAATTGTGCTACAATAAGAAATTCAAATAACTTTTTTTTTAATCGATGTATTTCATTTTTTTTTTTTTATTGGTTAGAAAATTAAATTTTATTTTAAATAGTTAGTTGCTTTTAAAGATTATAGACCGCAAATGACCTCCACGCTCTCCCACGCATATGCGGCACCTGATCAGAAAATTATTCATTGCGGCCTGAAGAGTTGAAGTTGGGATCGCCTCAATTATTGTCGTTATGGACTGCTTTAATTCAGTTAAATTCCTGGGCTTCGTTTTATACACCTCTTGCTTGACATAACCCCATAAAAAGAAGTCTGGTGCAGTCAGGTCAGGTGACCTTGGGGGCCAGCGAAGAGTGGAGTTCCTAGAAATTAATTTGTTTGCGAATTTTTTGTTTAGCTCCGCCATAACTGGTCTGGCTATATGTGCAGTTGCTCCATCTTGCTGAAACCAAACGCTGTTGAATGGTATACGTCTTCGGCGCAGTTCTGGGTAAAAAACTCCTTCAACATCTTTAAATAACGGTCCCCATTGACAGTAACGGTTACACCGTTTTACACCTTGATGAAACTGCGCACCACACAGTGACTCGTTCTGGGTGCAGTTCCGTCTCATGGAGCATTTCTGGATTAGACTCATTCCATATACGGCAATTTTGCTTGTTTACATTGCCGTTAAGATCAAAATGGGCCTCATCAGACATGAACAAACAATTGATCAATGTGTTGTCTTCTTCGGCCATTGATATCATTTTTTGGCAAAATTCCAGGCGAACAGGCAAATCCTGAGGGTTTAACTTGCTAGTAATTTGGACTTTGTACGGAAACAAGTTTAAATCGTCACGAAGTATCCGTTGTAATGACCGTCTACTAACTCCAATTTGCCCCGATAAGTTTCGGGTCGAAACGCTCGGATTGGCCTGTATTGCAGATGCTACTGCTGCGATTGTATCCTGAACCCGAACATTGGCATCTCGATGGTACGGCCTTCGTGCGATGCTTCCAGATTCGGCAAACATGTTTACAAACCTCATAATGGTCCATCTACTCGGGGGATTATCGCCAAACTCCCGCCTTAATTCCCTTTGGACGGAAATGACGGACTGCAAAGCATGGTACCGTTGCACTATCTAAATTCTTTTCTCCGTATCCCAAGCATCCATTTTTATAAATCTAAATAGTAACCTACAAAATTAAAAAAAAAATAGGCCGATTACTCACACAGAAAAAAAGTTATTACGTTTTATTTTTGTAGCACGATTCGTGCGCCACCCTGTACAAATTTTACTAGGTTAGCGTGTTCAATAATCCAGTTTGCTAAAGTCACATGCTTGAATACATCATCTACGATGCAACTAAGCAGTACAAAAATAGAGTTAACGAATATTGAAAAGCCAGAGAGCGTGTCTGTAAATATCAAATGCGTAAATTGACTGTCGTTGATCAAACAAATTGTCTGCAAACAGGATGGTTGCATATACTACTTGTCATAGATCATTTGACGACCGAAATGTCTTTGATTTGACGTTTCCGAAAACAGCCGATGTGCTGTGATCAGCTCATAGTTTAGGGAGTGATGTTTAAAAGTGCGCTCAACTTGCTTTATGCTAAGGCGATCAGAAGAAAATGTATTTTAAACATAATCAAACATTTTCGATAGCATCAAATAACTGTTAAATATGTGTTTAAAAGTCAGAAAGAATTTGTGATTAAAGTTTTTGCTGATTCCGTGTAAACATTAGAAACAAAGCGTTCTATTTTAAGTAGAATAAACGTCAGAAAAAATGTCGAATTTTGAAAATGTCGACAGGTTAAAATTTATACAGACTTTCTTGTTTGTCCTAAGTATTGGGAAAAAAATATCAGCAAGTCAATAAAAGTCAATCCTTTTCTCAACTTTCTTTCAAGGCAGCTGGTTTTTTGTCAAAGTTCGAAGGTAAACATTTTATGAAATATGTAAGTACTGGTTTTGAGTCGATATAAGGACGGTGAGAGTAACACGATTCAATATTCGATTTTTTTATTAATTCTGTATTAAAATTTTAGTAGCGAAAATGGCGGCTTTTTTGAGCTTGCCCTAGGTGTTCTAGGTAGGATCGGCCCTGCCAGGACCCCCTAGTAATTCATTGCAACCCTGTAAGGGGCGGCCACGACCCACGGTTTGAAAAACACTGATCTGAATGATCGTGAGATTTAAAATTTCATTTTCATATTATGAACTGATAAAAATATGTTAAGGAAAATTTCAATTTTTTGATATTATAGTCTAGTAAATAGAGACAAAAAAAGGGGTAACCCTACAAATGTCTTGTAGTTATAAATTTTTGATATGTTATATGGTATGGCTGGTAGATGAAAATTAAAAATGTCCACAATCCGCTCCCTTCAAAGTCCAGGAAAAACAACAAAAAATGGGCGGTTTTGTCTGTTTTTTGCCTGTTAATTTTGTTCAGTGATTGTTAACGGAAAAATAAATATGCAGATTGGTCTTAACCTACTGATATGACTCGAAAAGTATTTTTGTACATTCACTACAAACGGCGCTATGGAACTGTCAAAAAATGCAAAAAATCGTATTTTATAAGATTTTCAGTCTCTTCCCTTTTAACATATCCATAACCGACGAGTTTAAGACAAAATTGTTCATAATTAATCTTGTAGATAATTTTATTGGCTACCGATTGCATGTAAGAATTTTTATTTTGCGATACAATCCGAGGATTGAGAAAGTATTTTGTTAAAATATTGTTAGTAACTCATTTTTTTCTCTGTATGTCTGTTTGGTTGCTGCGATTTTAAACTAACTTCAAGATAAGATAGAAGCCCCAGCGCATGCATGCCACTCACTGCACCCCTTTCTTTAGTCCGTTTCATTCACCCCCGTCAAGGCCGTACTCAGGATGCCGATCAGGAGGGGAAAAATCATTCAAAAAGTAATATTAATGTTTGAAATTTTGAAAAGTTTATGATCAAAGTTGGCCTGGATCTTTGTTTCATAAGATTGTGGCAAATTTTGTGTTTTTGGTTTTCACTTCGGTCATACTTTGTGAAATTAAAAAAAAAAAAAAACTGAAAAAAAAGTGTAACTAGTTTTTTTAACTTGAATGTGATATAATAACAATGTACAATGGATTTTTCACCTCAATCAGGAACATCAGGTAATGTGTGCTTTACCACTTGAACAGAATGGAGACGGAGCTGCAACTGGAATACGTTTCAAAATTGTGAGCGCAACCAAGTGTTTACATGGGGTTTGAAGAGAATTTCAAACACTTTTTAATCTCTGATAAAGACGTAAAGTAATTTTAGCTTCCATTTCATTATTATCCACTTTTATTTTTGTTTTATTTTCTTTTTTTTTTAATTAAACTCGAACAGCTGACTTCAAATGCCCAAAATATCTGAAAGATGTACAGCACATTGTGGGCGAGTAAAAAACGAACTTTAGCATTTTTTGACAGTTATTCCAGTTGCAGCTGCATCTCCAGTTGTAGCACTCTATTCTGGTCAGGCAGTTATTTGTGGAAAAAGTTTGGGAGGAGGTAACACAATAGTTGTTAAACAGAGAGGAGTGTAGACTTTACATAAATCAAGTATTAAAAGGGAGCAGACCGATCGAATATCCACCATCCGATCAATTTTTGAATGATACAGAATCATGCATTCCACAATTTTTACTTTTATTCTTTGAAACTGTGATATTGAAGAATAAAAGAAGGCTTTTGGATAAATGGAAAAAGAGATGTGTTTCGAAACTGTTTGGTTGCAAAAATGAGTCCTATGGATTCATATGAGAATACGCGCACATGCAGAAACTATTCCGTCGTCGATTCGAGCAACTTTTCAGTTTGTGTTTTGGCACAAGCGAACACGACACGAATTTTACGAATCATCGGTGACACCTTTGGAGATGTTTCATTCAAAAAGAAGGACAAGGTGATTACATTAGCTTTTGACAAAAATGTCTCGATCCACTCACACAAACTCAAGAAGATCTAAAAGATTACCTGTTAGGAACCATTTTCCATGTCACTGTATAATAAAGAAGGGGTGCGTAAGCGCAACAAATTTCTCCATTTCCAGCTTGCTTTCCACTGCCTTATGGTCGAATGGTTGTAGTTGATAGTGGATATCTTCTCCACAAAGTGGTTTGCAATCGCAATTTAACCTTTGGGGGCATTTAAGCAGATTACATAAAGTTTATTCATCGGCACTATATCAACCAAGCACTACAAGAGAAGTTCCTATCCAATGAGCGAAACAAGAAGCGATTAATAGAACTTCTCATCACTGAACTGGAGGATACAAACATCAACACCATACAAGCTGAAGAAGATGCTGATGTTTTAATGGTCACCACTTCAAAATCTATTGCTTCACAGTACGATGCAGTGATTATTGTTGGGGAAGACATCGACGTGCTCGTATTACTAACAGGAATAATACCTAGGGAAGAGAACGTCTACATTCGAAAACCTGGAAGGGCTAATTTGCCTGATAGGTTCTTGCATTCTCATCGTATGACTTAAGTCCACCAGAGAACGTACTACTCCTTCATGCAATAAGTGGATGTGATACCACCTCGAACACCTTTGGTTTTGGAAAAACCAAGTTTTGTTAAATTTTTCAAAAATATCCACTTTAACTTGAGGCCGCAGAGAAGTTCAAAGATCCAAATGCCAGGGATCAGGAAATTACAAAGGAAGGAGAACGTATTTTGGTCTCTTTATATGGTGGGGACCACGGCCAATTGCTTAGTTTGCTTGGTATGCTGTTGCAAGTTTATAAGCAGTTCAACCAAAATGGATTTATCTAAGCTGCTCTCTACAACAAATGCTGCATATTTTCATTTCCTCAGGACTTACCATCAGGCCATGGCGTGGATGGGAGTAAGAAAAATCCTTTGGATTTTTGCTGGGAGAGAAGTTGCCAAGGCTCACGACATATTAAAAAGCACTCGGGGATGCTGCTTCCCACAAATTGTTGAAAACGGTATCACGTAAATATGTGAATGTTCCACGAGAGCTTGTGGTTGCAGAAAGGCTAGCTTTAAATGTTCCAGCTTGTTCAAGTTTTGTTGTGATCAGTCCTGCGAAAACCGGCCTAATGCACTTTTAAATGGAGATAACAATGACGAATATCCCATTACTTCGATGCAGAATGCTAAAGATTCGAGCGACCGAACTTTCCATCTTTTTCCACCCCCTTCTACTTTTACCTTTTATTATATCAACTTCTACAGCACTTCCTTCTACACTCTTCTATTCTACTCCACTCATACAATCATACTACACCGCCCTTCAAGCGCACGAGAGTTTAAATATTTTACTTTTAGTATTTCATAAGCTCCTTTAGCTTAACCTTATCTCAATTATCTGACATTTTGCCCATAAGACTTATGTAATTCTGAGATTCATTTGAACTTTTAATTATTTATAAAAAAAAATTTAAAGAAAATTATTTAATTATTTAATAAGAAAATATCTGATATGTTGCCCATAAAACTTATGTAATCTTGAGATTTATTTGAACTTTTCATTATTTATAAGAAAATATAAGGAAAATTATTAAATTACTTAGTGAAAAAATTAAATGTATTTTCTGTATTTCTCGGCCAATATTATCGATGCGAGAAATACAGAACGCAGACATAGCTTAGAAGGGAAGAAGTAAAATGTTAAATTGATAATAATAAATACTCATTACAAAATATCAATTTAATATTTACAATGTTAAAACAACATTAAAAAATATCAATTTTCTCATATGAATTTGATATTTTAAAACATCAATTTAACATTTAAAATGTGGTGTCACGTGATGCAAACTATTGATGAAATCGTTCACGATAGTCGTCAGCAATATTACGTGATGAGAGTCCTGTTTTAAATTTTTAAATTTTAGTTAAAGATTATTATAAGTTTATTTGAATACATAGAACAAAAGGGATTCTTTTCTATCATTCCTATATGGAACTAGAAAATATTCCTTAAAGTATGTATACAAATTTTGGTATTAAACTGGCTAGTCGGTATTTTTATTTTTTGCCTATTTTTTTTTATTTAATTAAATACGAGTACATGATGCTTACTCGCCTATTCATTATGAATCCTCAAATAATTTTAACTTGGAAACAAATGTGATCTGCTTCAAGCAGCACAATTCGTCCTCATTAACGGCCGTTTTCAATGATAAAAGAAATTCTACATTCACACCTCCATGCGCCGTCATTGGCAAAATAGAACAGAATAAAAACATATATATTTTATCTTGATGATTATGTATAAACATATAAGTATGTTTTCAACTTTTTATCGGCTTATGCAATAAGTTCTTTTTAATTCATACACCCCTTGCTGCAATGCTTGTCATTCCAATTTGTATGAGGGGAGTAATTGGAACGAAAAGATATTCAAGGCTGTGTTGAGGTGTTGGTAGCGTTGGATATTATTTTAAAATATTGTTCCTTCAATCTCGATGTAATTTTAGAAGGAAAAATACATGGACGATACCTTTTCTGTTATTATATTGGACATATCAATTAATCAACATTTTATTGAAAAAGAAATCACACTTTATAGCTAAATCCGAAATCCATGTATATTTAGACATTGATCGTTTCAATGGTTTTCAAAAAAAAAAAACTGGTAAATGATTTTCTTTGTGCCTAAAGTTATTGGATCAGACAAGGTGACCTAAAATGTATCACCATATCGGGAGAAACTATAATATTTTTTTACAAATGGCGTTAACAGTAGAGTTTTGTTTTGATACTTGTGGAATAAATAAATAGATTGAGAATACACGTCGACAAGCCTGCAACCCTGTTCTCCTCGAAATCAACCGCGCCTGATCATCAGCGATTAACGATTTTACAGATACATCAGACGAGGACATTTCTATCTGAACGCATAATTAAACAAAGAAAATTGCACTGAAATCCTACGTATCATTAACGAGGATCCATTACATAAACCATTAGGTTAAGAACTTTGAATTACCTGCATTCTTAAAACTAGTACCTAGGAAACAGTAAATACTGATACTACAATAAATTTTTTACTGGAATTCAAATGGAATCACAATCAATTGAACGAATATCACTCTGGTGTTTAGTGTAGTGTAGTGACAAATCGAATTAATTAACCAAAATATAAATATTAAATATATAACACAGATTATTACAAACGCCATCGCTGTAACAACACAAAAATAAAACAAACAAAATTATAAACAACCATGGTTCAACGTTGAATGTGAAAAGTTAAGAAGGAGATCAGTTACACTTTTAGATCTTTACCGAAAATACGAAAAATGACAGCAAAAACATGTGCCTAACAAAAAAATTTAATTTCAAACAGCCATAGCAACAAAATACCTATGTGCAAAGATTCAACAACTCTTTGGAAAATGTTGAATAAGAAAAATGGTAGAAGGCCCAAAATTGCCTTGCAACCCAGCTAACACTTCTACAATATGCTGAATCCTATCAACTCGATACCCCAGCCTCGTTTTCAGTATGCAGTTCCAGATGTAAAAAGTGAGATATTGGATAGACCCATTCCACTAGCCGAAGTAAGAGGATGGTTAGTTAGAAGCAAAGACCGCAAAGCGCCAGGAACTGATGGGATTCCTGTTGAATTATTCAAGTATGCTAATGAGGATCTATTGGAAGCTCTCACTAAGGAATTCAATAGAATATTTTAAAATGGGACAACTTCTCAGAACTTGAGTCAATAGAGTGTAATCTTCCCAATACTCAAAAAAGAAGATCCCATCCAGGGCCAAAATTATAGAGGTAGATATATCCTTTTTAAACCGTTTAATATCAAAGTTAGCGCAAAACTGCATCAGAGAACAGAAAAAACTATTTGTGTTCTTTATTGATCTCAAAGCGGTTTTGATACGGTGGATAACAGTGCCCTTTTTTATAAGCTCTATCGTGTAGGCCCTTCAAGAAAATTTGATAGATTTATTGAAAAACTGTACAAAAAACATCTTCTGCTGTTTGGGACGGTTATTACCTATCAATTTCTTTCGCAACTGACAATGGCGTTAAACAAGAATGCAACTTTAGCCCGCAAGCATTTATAATGTTTATCAATGAAATTTCTGAGTATTTATGTGGTGGTGTAAGGATTGGTAGAGTTCTCATCTGATGTACGCATATGATTTGGTATTGTTTGCTGACACACCGGAGCGCCTACAGAGAATAATTAATCAGCTACAAAAATACTGCGAAGAGTTATGCAAGGCTGCAAGTTATTATCTCCAAATCATTTGCACTGTTTAGTATGGGAGAAAGGAAGAACATATATCATTTCTTGTGAAGGTGCCCTGTTTTAAGAGAGTTCGGGTTTCAGTTTTTTTGGAAACTTATACTGGAGAAAGTTGAGATGAAAACAATATTAAATTGCACTGACTGAAACAATCCACACAACTATTGCCAAAAAGCATTTAAATATAGAAGAGCTATTATTGAAGAATCTTTTTGAGTAATACTTTTATTAACTTTGTCAAATTTGGGCAGACGGCTTTTGTAATCATGTCTTAAAATAAATTTATGATACTACTTTTGTAAATTTAAAATTGAAAGTAAATACAAAAAATAAACATACACATAATGTTACTGAAGTTTAAACCGGAGCTCTGGTGATGTGTCATCGGCCCTCATATTTTTCAGGACGCCATGTATAACAGAATTACTGTGACTGTTGAGAGAAACAGAATCATGATCGACGCTTATTTATGAATTAGAACTTGAGGACATGTGATTCACACACACAACAATGGAAAATAGATATTTTTAAGAATACGTCATCATGTCACCTTAAAGTCTAGCTCTGGCGATTTTCCTGGTGAGTGAAACTTTTTGGTACATATCTTGCCTATGCAGCAATCTTGAAACTATTTACACACTTGTTTCATATAATATAATAAGTTTCTGGATAGTCCCTTTCTTTCCTGGTGAGTGCAATATTTATTAGTATATGTATGTTCTGCCTATGAAGCAAAATTGAGACTGCATGCTTTCCCTTTATTTGCTGTTACCTACAGTATCATCTCCAAAAGTGTACCCGAGTTTCATCTCTGCCCTCCGCCTCATCTTGCTGTTATCATCGTTGGGCATACTCCACTGACTGAACAGCACACATCAGTGAACTCTTCTGGGTGAGCATTTTTTTAGCAGTGTTCTGCCAAGCAGTCCCATACTTTGGTACTACCCACCAATTCCCCTTGGATATACTATATGGAGTAGATGACATTATTAGTGATAATTTAAAAGTGGCTGCTTTTAATGTATGTACCTAATTTTCCATTGATAATTTTACTTCACCAATTTTAGCGGATTACCTGAGGTTCAACGACCAATTCAAGCAAAATATATTCTTGCTAGTTTCCAGTTGTATAAATGTGGTTCAAAATTTGGTTCGTGACTCAGCATTTTTAAAATTGTAGAACCAAGCGATCAAAACTTGAATGTTTGTACAACTGGACTTTTATCTGCCAAAAGTTGAACATCAAAAACTGCAACACGTTTGTACAAACTGGTACTAAGCTAAGATTACACATATAAGTTTTACTAATTATCACTTACATTAAGCCTTTTCATATAAGATGTGAATAGCTCCCTGAGAATTGCATGATGATATAAAATATAAAGTTTAATTCTAGTGAATTTTTCATTCGCTGCTTTGTGGGATGCGTCCAGATGTTGTGGATTGCGAATTAACGTTTGATGGTTCGCAGAATATATCTTGATGGTCACCTATGTAATATACATATAAGAATGCTAAATTTTACAATTTAAACTAATTTGACAAACATATGCACCTATGAAAGGCACTGTTTAGACTGTGATTACTCACTACGCCATGACGATGAATTTGTGGGTACAATTTTATCCTCACCGATTTCAACTACAAAACCATCGTCATGACCAGGCAAAAAGTAATAATCTAAGCACTCAACATAACTTTACTCTATGAACAAAGCCATCGAGAATTCGAGATACATAAAAGTATCAATCGTAACAATAACGAAACACTAAAATTCTACTCAGTTGAGTTCGATACTCAAACAACGTCAAAAGTTTATCCGTAGTAGGATTCTACTTTAACTTTTATCGGCAGTGAGCCTACTGCCAATATTGTTTTTGTTATTTGCTTAAAATCCTACTATACAATAGATGGCTTTTCCAATAAAACACGGGTACTGACGTCTACTATCGCCAACGTCAACTCTACTCTACTCTAAAAGGTCGTATCGCTGTCTTTGTGGTAATTCTTACCATCCTTTATGCCTGGGTCTAAGCAAAATATTCTGTGGTTACTTCAAAGAATATCAGAATTACTTCGTTTTTTATGGGATGAATGCAAAAATATACTCGTATCCTTTTCCCATGTACTTCTTGCGTTTAAATGCCTTAGTGACTCTTCAAAATGTTTTAGCTCAATTTTAACACTTCGATGATTTTTTTATAAGTATAGAAAAGTAGAAACACTGAAGAATTCTATAAAGCCCCTGTGTTCAAGTCGTAAGTGTAAACCGTGAAAGTAGATGTGGGGCCTAAGTGTGAACTTAGGTCAAACTTCCAGGCTTTTCTCACGTTCAAAACACCTAATTTCCAAACCTACCCCAAATTCGTTTCGTTTCCTCCCGTTCCGACTTGAAAATCGCTGCTGCCGGCATTTTTATAATTCGATTCGTTTTCATCCACCATCGCCACCAGACTTCGACACCCGCCATCATACACCAACTTAAGAAAATTAAATTACAATAAGTAAGTATTAAAAAGTCTCATTCGTAGTCAAGTTCGTTGTTTCAATTATTAGACCACTAAAAGGTGAACAACAACAGCTCAAGGATTAAACACCCTAAGCAAATTACATTCAGCTGTCACTCAAATTTCGCGATGACTCGCAAACCCATTGCCGCGTTGACAAAATCATCCCCGAAATACACTCTTCGCTTGAGGCCGTTCTAAGTTTATCCTCTCTTTACAAAGCAAATTGAAGTCATTCGGTCCGATATTAATCTTTTCCCTCAAAACTCTCCAGTTCAATGTCTTTCAGCTTCAGGTCACCTCACCTCGTCTCCACGATTTAACTTCAAAGATATCTGGCATCAGCAATGAACTGACTGCATCGAGTACCAACTTTAATTTATACAATTTCATACTGTTTTTTTTAATGAAATTTAATTTAAAATTTAATTTCCATAAATTTAAAATTAAAAAAAAAATAATTAATATTATACAACACATTATTGTAAGATTAAAAATAATCTTACTTGAATTATTTTTATAAAATTTCAATAAATTGTGATCCCTGAAGTTCTTTGGATACATACCATAAATACGTACGGCATATATATAATATTATTTTAATTTGCATACTTAAGAAAAACATTAAAAAAGCCAATAAAAAACAGTTGAAAAATCTTACAGTCCTACAGATAAAAAGGTTGACAATGAAAAAAGTTGGATAAAATAAAACTCAGATTGAAATAAGAAAATAAGAAAAACAACCTAACAATACCACCCGTGTTTTTGTTGAAAATTATAAACAACATAGAAAAACCTTTTTACTAAAATGATGCAAAATAAATAAAGCTCTTTTGTATGTCAATTCCATAGTTCCAAACTGCATTCTCCGCAAGTCACATTTGACTGCAGAGAAAAGGGTAAAGTAATTGACAGCAGGTTGTTATTGTTGCACTACGTGTAAGATTTTAACTGGCTGTATTGAGATGACTGAATCAAACACGGTAAATAATGAGATGCACTTTAAAAAAATTAGAAAACTTTTTCACAATTATTCATTGACAGAAAATAAACGCATAAAAATAAAGCTTTACGTGAAGTTAACTGGCATGCATTACGTTGCTCTCAGGGGCCTATTTCAGCGCTACTACATCAACAACAACGTAACATTTTACCAGTTGTGTTGTATCATTTCTGTTTCAAGGATGAATTAATGAATGAACTATGTTTTGTTGTATAAATGCGCGGCGACCTTTAAGATCTATTGTGTCCCCAGTTTTTGAGCTGGATTTGTTTGATAGTGCTACAGCTCGTTCTCTAGGTTAGTTTCTTTGAGAAACTTGAGTATCTGGAGTATTTTGTGAGAGGGTACTTTACTCTCCTCTATCTGATTATTTCCCAGTCTGGTGTCTCCCCATGCACGTCGCAAAATCTGCACGTGGAACTGCTCACTATTCCGAGGATGTTGAGATGTCTTTTTAGCTTGCAGTGTTCAGTGAGGAGACCTGTTATAATTTATTATTCTGAGCTTGTTTCTACTTAAGTGTATACGGCATAGGGAATGTTCTTGGTTAAAAGTTTAGTTGGAGTTGGTTTCAGATTTTTAGTATGTTGGCCTCCTCTTTTTTTTGAGTTTTACTTGCGATAAACATAGGTACTATAGGGCAGGTTTTGGATTCGTGTAAAAAAAATGTCGAGATAACAATCAAACATGACGTTACGTTGATAGAGAACTCGAAAAAAGTGCGTGGCACAATTCTGTATGTCTGTCTGTCTGTACCTCGATCTACATTATAAACCACTGAAGCGATTTTCTTCAAATTTTGAACTTAAGGTTTTTTTGTAACTGTCCAGAGGGGAAATTGAAATTTTGTTAGCTCCAAAAATAACTGTACTTGCCATACAACCGTTAAGGAAAAGCTTATTTATCTCAAGAACGACTCCAACCATTTTGATATAAAAAAAAAAACAGTGGATTATTGTAGGTATAGTGTACGTTTTAGTAAAAATATGACCAAAAACCGTTTTTAACGGTACCTGCATTGCATATTAATAAATAAATACTCAAAATTGACATGCCAATTTTTTTTTTTTAAATGTAGCTAAATTTTTATATATAAGAAAACCGCTCCAACGATTTAAACATTTTTTTTTTTGCATATACATATTCCTATTTTTTCAAGTGAATTGCATACCTGTTTTTGAGCTCTAAGTGATTTGACTTGTTGTTTATACGTTTAAAATAACGATTTAAATACTTTTTTTTTATTTTTATATTTTTTTTTCTATAATAACTTTGATATTTCAAAAGTTCTTAATTCCAAGCAACTTGAACATAAAAGCAAGTTCGTGCGATCCAGTCTATGCATTTTGTTTCTTTAATCACGTTTTCTCCTATACCGCAATAGGGCTCTTGTCCCGTGAGGGGATAGCCTACTCCTATTCTTGCAAGGGAATCTGACTCTTAATTTCCCGGTATGCCAACATGGTCCGGTTCCCAGTACAGTGTAACATTGTTTTTTTACCCAGTTCATCTAGCCTGTGGTATATGAGTTAAGTGCGTTAAGTGCGGCCTGGCTGTCTGACATGATGGCAATATTTTGATTTCTGTAGTTTCTTCTGAGGTAACGTTCTGCATATTTTCCTATGGCATTTACTTCTGCCTGGAATCTTGTCATCTCTTGGAAAGTTCAGGAGGTATGTTTCTATTGGACTGTAAATCAAGCCCCTCTCTCTGACTCTAATTCCAGATCCAGTTCCCTCCGTTGCAAATCTACGGCCACGTGAACTGGGGTAAGGTGAAGAATTACTTCCATTGCTGCTGTGGGGCAGATTCTCACTGCTCCGGAAATACATAAGCATGCGAGCCTTTGTACTTTTTTTTTTAATGATTTTCAAGTTGTGTTTGTTCTTTTGTACTATGCAACCACCCCTTTCTAACCATCATGGTGTACATCCATCTGAGGATGTTTGGTTTGAAGCCCCTTGATTTGCCCGCGAGTCTTCTCCATATCATAAGGGCTTTTGTGGCTTTCCCGACTGTTAAATCGACATGTTTGTTCCAGAGGAGCTTATTATCTAGTGCAATTCCAAGATATTTAACCTCTTTTTGAGATTCGATTACTTCGCCAGCCAACCTGTTTCAAGGATACATTCGTTCGATTTTCAGTTTGGAACAACAGTGTAGGTAAGGTAGGGAAAATCGACAGGATACATCGTCCCCTGACTGCAAGAACTAGATATTTCAATTTTTGTAATATATCGGCACAAATTGTATCACTGTATTAAATTCATATATTTTAAGTTTTTATGACCTTTAGTCCAGGGTAGAACGACAGCATCTAACTGATGAGCCTAACTGTCTTGCCTGGGCGAAACCCAATTGGACTAAAGGGCATAAAAACTCAAAATATGCTAGTTGTGAAGTTTCAGGACCATAAAAACTAAACTTTCCATCGTTGTCCAGTAGCTAGGTTTCTACACCGGCCGCTTTCTCTAAAATTTTTTGCAATCAGTTATATACATATACGTAGAAAAAATGTATGCCTGCTTCCCATCTTTTAAAATAACTTAAAAGTAAATTCTTGGTACATTCTTAAATTTGTAAATAAAATGTCGATGAAAAAGTGTCAAGAGGAAAATAAGAAATTTCAAACATTTGTTGATAAATAGATTAGTCGAAATCTTTGTAAACAAGATAAAGGCATGCAAAGATTTCATAAACCATTCAGCTTAAAACATGAAGAAACTTTGGAAGCTATGCCGTTATATATTTTCGTAGATATTAATTAACTGCAGCAGTGAAACAAAAATTTTGGTGATGGCTAACAATTTCCAGATCATCACCATAGCCATAAATATATGTTTGATTGTATGAATACTCAAATCAATAATTAATAAACGATATCAAAAGAGGATGTTCATAGTTGTATAAGTTGCGTCCCATTGATGGAACACTTTGTGACCTAGACAAATAGACCAAGAGCCACTCGTTGGAAATTTATGTACAGCCAAAATCTGGATATGAGGACTAACTGTGTCGTGATATGAAATACCAAAGTCTGGCAGGTTTCTTTTTCAGCCTTTGGGAGGGGGTGGGAGATTAAAACCAGCTTAATTTTCCATCAACGTGTTAGAGTTATAAACACTCCAATTCAGTTTTAAAACATAAGAAATGATGCTCTGTCATTTTTCCGTAGTGTAAAGACTCTTATATTGATTATACTATCCACAAAAGCCATGACTTTAGCTTATTAAGCAAAACCCTATCCGATTTTTTTTTATAGACTTTACTTTGTTTTTGTGTTTTTTTCTGTTTTTTCAAAACTTCAAAAAAGGGGTGATAAGGTTCTTATAGCATGGCTATATCTTGAGTTCTATTAATCGGACCATCACAAAAATAGTTTAAATCCTGAAAATTAAGTAAGGAACTGGCTCTTTTTAACCCCTCGCTCCTCCCAAAGTCTGAAAAAGAAACCTGCCAGGCTTTAGTATTTGATATTTCGATACATGCACTTAAAAACCCTCATACTCAGATTTTGGTTATACATCCACTCCACTCCCAAAATTTGCTGTCGGCTCTTAGACTAATACAGTAGGAAGCAAAAATGAGTAGGTACATGTTTGTACTTCGTGCACTTTATATTGCATAACAACAGAAATAATAAAGCAAATTACAAATTTTTGGTCTGTCTTTAATAATTCCTAACGGAAAGCAACAAATTCTATGAAAACAAATCTAAAATAAGTCACATAAACTCAATTGCACCTAGCGTTAATCAGCAAAAACATCCAAATTTGCCGTTAGATTTGCATGTTTTGCATTTGTTTATGACTTGTTTTAACTTTTTTAGTTTGAAATGTGTTTAAATACGAATTTTACCAGAATATTTTTATAAATAAAATAAATAATTATTACAAATTCATAGCTTTTTAGAATAATGGGAAAGTGTTAGTGTTAATAAGAAAAGAAGAAAGTGTTAATAAGAAAGTGTTACGACAGATTGAGGACATTACGAAATGAAAAGGAACAAGTGTTTAACACCAAATGATGCTTCTTTAGTAATAAATAAGGCCCTTAGCCGATGCATAAGAAGAAAAACACCCTCCACGACAATGGTAACACCTTAGAGGTTAAAAAAACAAAAGCTTTCATTGTCGGTAAAAATGCTAAGGTGCGTATAAAGTTCGCCAAAGAGCACAGAAATTAGACAGTAGACGACTGAAACCGATCGAAAATTTGATTCGTCTCAACTCACTACACGTTTTTTTTTTTTTTTCAAATTCATTTTTATTTTCAATTTTCTTAAAACTATCTTAAAGCTAGACAAAAATTCATAAAAACTAGCCTACTTATCAATATCTTAATACTAACTTACTGGCCCCAATCGGACGCTCTAAGTTAAACTATAATATCTTAATGATAATGCCTTTCGGCATAAGAACTGTCTTAATACTAAATCCAGGTCGGTTTTATTTTTTACCGAGAAGAATTTACAAAAAACTCGGTATCTCTGTCTTTATTTTTTTTGGTTTTATATAAAACTTACAAACTACATAAAACTAAATTAAAGCTAATTAAACTAATTAAAACTACTTAAAGCTACTTAAAACTATTTACAACTAATTATAAACAAATTACAACCTACTTATAAGCTACTTACAAACTAGAACAGCCACAGCAAGCATTTCCCGTTTTTTTTTGTGCCACCCTGACTGTCCCTACTTAAAACTAACTACCTAAACCTATGCAAGTCGGCCATACAAAAGAAAATAGCAAGGTCAACTATTAAATATCTGAAGGAACTTCATCTTCGTTTTTCAACCACCAGAACTGGTTCTCCTGCTTTACCCTATCTCTTCGGTCCCGTTCGGACACAGTCCTTCTGAACCGAAGGTGCTCAGCTCCGTCTTGTGCGAGGACGTCTCGACTGTAAAGGAGCCGCCGATCTACAGTCCTACGGCCGACGTGGTAGATTAGCGGAACTGCCGCTCTATCCTGGATCAGACCTCGACTGTCTAGATGGAGGAATGCATCGGGCGGAATAAAGCCACTTAGACGCACACTCTCATAGTATTCGTTGTTGGGGAAATAAGCCCCGAAAATTAAGCTGTTAGACGAGGACATCGCTCTTGCAATGTGACCTCGAATAAGCTTCAGCAAGAAATTATCTATCCTGTTTATGTTGGCACCGTTGTATAGAACCAGGTTGGAATAGTAATGTTTGTACTCCGACTCTGGTGTTCTGTGCAATCCAAGGCAGCGTCGAAGACACTGCCTCTCAAACACCCGAATCTTTTCCATTTGAGATGGGGCAACGTTGAACCAAACCGGGCATCCATAGGCAATCATCGGCCGGATAAGGGCCATGTAGCAAATCACCTTCACCTTGCTATCAAGCCGGCTGCTCTAAAACAACCGTTTCGTCAGGGCAAAAGCTCCCCTAGCCCTGGCCAGAGCAGCATTTATATGTCTGTCGAAATACAAATACTGATCCATCCAGATGCCAAGGTACTTTACTACACTTTTACTCGCCAGTGGATGTCCATTTGGCCCTGCGATCACCAGCTTGCGCCAGTTCTTTCTCGTATCCCTTGTGGCTCCACGCAACGGATTCCTAAACAAGATAGTTTCTGAATTCTGAAAGTTGATTTTAAACTTCCAGTCATCACAATATCGTTGAATCTCATCGAAGTCACTCTGCAAGAGAATCCTGATGTCCTCGATTTTTGCAGCTGTTCTGTACGCAATCAGGTCGTCGGCATACGCAATTGCCTGAGTTAGACTACTTATCAGATCGCTGGTGTAAATGCTGAATAGAATCGGCGAGTTGACCGCTCCCTGCTGAAGACCATTTTTAATATTAAAGGTTGTGGCAGAAGTTACATTGCCACTCTTGACAACAAACTTTCTGCCATTGAGCATATCATAAAGCATATATAATAGTGGTTTACTAATGCCAAGTCTGGTCAGCTTTAGATAAAGACCCTCTAACCATACGGTGTCGAAGGCCTTCTCCAAATCAACCAGACAGGCACCCGTACACTGCTTCTTAGATTTGTTCCATTGGACATCAGAAACGAGTTTCGACGCGGCGTGAATGGTGTCATGTCCCGCCTTAAAACCGAACTGATTGTCCGGTATGATATTATTGTCCTCTGCCCACTTCGACAGAGCTCTATTGATAACTTTTTCGAATACCTTGCTGATGCTCGGAAGAAGACTTATCGATCGGAGATTCGCCGGGTTGGAGTTGTCCTTTCCCTTTTTCGGGAGAGGATGCACCACAGCTGTCTTCCAACGCACTGGATAATATGCATTATTCAGAGCGTTGTTAAACAGAGTGGTATAAATGTCTACTGCTTCTTGAGGTAAATGTCGAAGTACAACGTTGGATATGCCATCGACTCCTGCTGACTTCTTCTTCTTTAATGAATCGAAGATGAGCTGGAGCTCCACCTTCGTAATTAACAGGGAACTGGGCCCATTTCGATCGGCGATTATGGCGTTTGCCAAATGATCTTCATTGAACCCGGTGAAACCAAAGTTCTCTGATCGCCATTGCGTTATGTCATTCCGAAGGTAGAAGTGGTGGAGCAAGGCTCTGTTTTCCAGGTCATGATTGGGGCGAATGCAAGCATTCACCTTGTACACTTGCTGGAAAGCAGCCCCCACAGCCTCCATTTTCTCCTGCGGATCTTCGACAATGAACAGGTCATCGTCCAAGACGGCGTCCTCTGAATCCATTTCTGCTGTCAGAAGTACGTCTCTGTTGTCCGTCGTTCTCTGAAGCTTAAGACACGGAAGATCGTTCTGATCATTCCTTCTAAATATCTTGTTAATTTGGGGAAACATACTCGGGTCGCTAGAGTTAACGGCCCGAATTTTGTCGTCCCAATACAAATTAATTGACAACCGATAGTTCTCTTTAATTAGTTGGTTGATGTTCTTGATCGATGACTTCAGTGTCCTAATCTCCAGATCGTGAGGGTCAGTAAACAGTCGGTACAAGAGTTTGAGTCTTGTTAGCAGTCCACTTTTTTGTCTGTGTAATGCGTCAATGGTCGCATTTCGGTATATGTCTGTTGCGTCCCGTTGTTTGTATTTCGATATTGTTTTGTTCATTGTTCGTTTGATTGTCTCGTCCATTTGTTCTAAGTAATGGTCTATTTCGTTATTTGTCAAATTCCTGTCATTTGGTGGGGATATGTTGTTCGAACTGATTTCGCTCGATAAGGCGTTGATAAAGCGTGGCCAGCGCACCTTCCTGTAATTGTAAGTATGCACAGGTACATACTCATCCAACTCCACGAGCTCGTTCGGAAGCTGTATTACGGCGGCGAGTCCGCAGTGATCACTGTCGTACTCGATCGTTCGTAAACAGTTTCTTGGTCTTTGACCCACAGTGTCAGTAATTGTCAGTCTTGCGTCTATTAGCAATAGATCCAGATAGGCACCGCTTCTTGGAAACGATGGCCGATCCGTAGCCAGCAGGTCGACACCATATTCAGTGTTGTATTGACTCATCCAATTGAAAAGATGGATACCTCTTTGATTTTGAATTTGATTTCCCCAATCTTGGTGTTTGGCATTCAAATCACCGGCCATGAGAAAGTAATTTTCTTCCAAGCTCAAGTGTAGACATTCGAAAAGTTTTTCAAGCTCTGTCATAAAATCAGTTGGCTGAGGTGATGCCGGTGCATAAGCCGCGATCACATACATTCGCTTCCCCTGTTGGAGAGGAATGCATATGATGCATGCCTCCAACAGCCGAAATCTGCGCAGGTCACTATTATATATAACTTTATGATTTATACCTTTTCGTATGAAGATTGCGACGCCCCCCCCCCCCCCCTTGAGTGGAGTTGGGTCGATCTCTTCTAACGATATTGTAATTGTTGTTAGTCAACTTATGTTTCTGGTTCAGCTTAGTTTCGCTGGCCATAAACACATCTGGACTTTGGTCTTTCAACAATTGGAAAGATTAGCTCTACGTTCGGTCCTAATCAGTGAATTACATTCACAGCAAGGATCCTAAGAGGCCTCTCCGACAGCGCGCCTTTAACCTCTAATTTGCGTTAGGCTAGGCAAAACAGAGTAGAGATAGTCTACCCTATTCGCCTGCTCCTTTATCTGAGTCTGAAGTCCTGTCAACTGGCCTTGAATTGCCAGCAACATGCTTCTTATTTCGGCCTGAGCGTCCGGCGCCTTTGGCACTAGGGCCGGTTGGGCTACCTTAGCTGCAGGCTGTACCGTTTTTCCCCTTCCTGCCGCCATTTGGGAGTAGGAAATTTGGGGATTGACGGGCGTTGCTGTAGGAGCACGCGTTGATGGGCGTATCTCTACCGCTGTCTGCTTAGCCGCTTTGTTAATTCGAATTTGCTGAAAAGCTGAGCAACCCCGATAATTAGCAGGGTGCCCCTCCTTTCCGCAAAGTGCACATTTAAGCTGGGTCATGTCTTCGACCCGTTCCTCGCCGAGTTTACACTCTCCCTTTATGTGGTCCTCACCACACTTAACGCAGCGTGACTGCATTTCGCAGTTTGCTGCAGCGTGGCCAAACCTTTGGCAGCGCATGCATTGGAGCATTTCGCCGCGTCTCTTTAATTTATCCCAAGTAACAACCTGGTAGTTGAGGACGGAGATACTCCTCAACCTATCCAGTTTGCTGCTGGGCGATAGCTGTACCAGAAAGAACGGCAAAGACCGCTTCTCCCGTCTGGCTCTGACTGTAGCGAACGGCTTGACCCCAATAAAGTCGAGATCGTCGCTCGCTTTTTGACGGAGCTCATTTAAGAGCACCTGTGGTTCCGTGCAGGAATCTATGCCCTTCAAGAGGACCGTTTGATATTTATCCACTTTGGGGGTAAAACTGAAGAACTCAGTCGTGGATTTCTTTAATAATTCCTTAATAATTTTGTGCTGCTCCACTGTAGAGCAGTGGATAGCATGTCTATCTTTACTTAATCGCTTAATAAAAAAGTTTTGGCCTATGGCCGACTTACATAGGTCAATGGTTTCCTGAAGTTCCATTTTGTAAGTATTAATAGGTGGCACCTTTTCTTTTTTATTTTGGGGCGGCTGTGGCTGCTGCTGGTGAACTCCCTGCTGCTGCTCGTTCCACTGCTGTTGACTCCGCTCCTGTGGTTTTTGTTGTTGCTGCTGCTTTTGTTTTTGTGTGCGTTGCACTTTTGGTTGCTGCTGTGGTTGCTCGGTTGGCAGCTGTTGTTGTTGCTGCTCCTGTTGGCTTTGTTGTAGCAGTTGCTGTTGCTGTTGTTGCTGCTGGGCTTGCCTTTGCTGTGGCTGCGCCATCCCTTGTTGTGGCGCTGTTTTTTGTGGCGCTGCTTTGAGTGGCGCCTGTAGCGCTTTTTTATTCTCGCGCTCCTGCCTCTCACGTTCTCTTCGGGCTTGTTGTTTCGATTTTAGGGCTTCAATCAGAGGGGTAACTATGGAGTTCAGCCTTTCCATCTCCCCCCGAATGGCATCAATTTTTTCGCTGATGGCTTTCTCATCCAGCACGGCTATTGGAACTTGCGCCTCATTTTCCTCTTCGGAGGACGCCTCTGGTGAGGTTAAGTCCACCAGCAAGTTGCTGTTGGATTCCCCTGTTGTGAATAATCCCTCGCCACCTTCTGACATGTATTCAATGTCATCATCGGATGGCGAGGAATCCAATTGTTGTTGAATTTTTGTTGCTGCTGACGTCTTCGCTGTGCGCACCGTCTCCTTCACCCCGGCTGGCAGCTGGGCTGAGGTGGTAGTGGAGCGGCGCTTGACACTGTTCGGCGCACAGCTAATCCTCTTTCTCCTCTTATTCTTAACATCGGCTGTTGGTGCCGTTGCTGTTTTTGCCATTGTTGCTACGGCACTAGACGATGGTATGGCTGGTGGTGCCATCGCTTGCTTGCTTGTTGTTGTTGTTGCTACGGCACTGACCGTAGCTTTGGCTGGTGGCACCATAGCTGGCTTCATTGTTGTTGCTAGGGCACCTTTCGATGTCCCCGCGGTGTTGTTGCTTTGCATTTGCTGCTTTTCCCAATCGATAAAGTTTTCTACTTCACGATTGTGAAAAAAAAACAGCCAAATAATTTTTGCCCGACTGGGACTCGAACCTGTGATCCTCAGGTTGTCGGTCGGCCACCTCTACCTCTGTGCTATTGCACTATTGAAAATAGCTGGGTTAAAATAAAACTTTGAGAAGTCACTCCAAATTTAATTAAAGAAAACTGTGAAAGCCGATAACGTGCGCACACTTCCATGGATCGAGATCGACTGACTCACTACACGTTTCCACTGAATACAAACACAAGTTTTCAACGAACTGCTCCTCATACTATAACATCAGTATCTCGAATATTATGAAAAATAGAGGTGTGTGCCGAAAAGATAATGTTATTGTATGTGGAGCAGTTAGATATTATGTAACTTTAAAGTTCCGAAACTCAAAAATTCATATCGAATTTATGAAGCTATAAATATAAGAAAGAAACTATTGATATTTGCAACGCTTTTGCGAACAATTTTCGTAACTCTTTCGTAGACACACCTCTTGATATTGATGAACATTATTTCAGAAATTTGAATTCTTATGCGCAAACGAGTTGCCACAATTTCGTTGTGCAACAAAGTACTGTCTTAGACCTTCTCTCATCGTTAAATGATGATTTCTCTTCCGGGCCAGATGGAGTTCCCCCAATGTTATTGAAACATTGTAGGCATATACTGGCTGAGCCTCTTCAATTTTTGTTTGAGTTTTCGATTAAATCAGGGAAATTTCCCTGTTCATGGAAAACTTCATTTCTAACTCCAGTTTTTAAAAAAGGTGATAAAGCTGATATTTCGAATTATAGACCTTTATCCAAACTGTCATGTATTCCAAAGCTCTTCGAACAAGTTGTGTATGAGACTTTAGCATTCCATACCAAGAATATAATATGTGAACAACAGCATGGGTTTGTGAGAAGAAAATCAACAGTAACAAACCTCCTTACATTCTTGCATAAATGTTCTAACGCATTAGAAAATGGAAGTGAAATGGATTGTATATAAACTGATTTTCCTAAAGCGTTCGACCAACTTAGTCACAACATTATTATCTTCAAACTAAAATCTTTAGGGTTTCCAACATTTTTGAACACCTGGGTAAAATCATACCTTGAAAATAGATCGTACCAGGTGAAATTTAGAAACTGCCTTTCAAACTCATTCAAGGCTCACTCCGGTGTGCCCCAGGGAAGTCATCTAGGCCCATTTCTATTTATTCTTGCTATTAATGATGTTGTCTCAAGTATACGTTCAAGTGATATTCTTATATTCGCTGATGACATGAAAATTTTTAAGACAATAAAAGCTTACCATGACCATATTCTTTTGCAAGCCGATATTGATAGTTTCGCTACTTGGTGTGATAAAAACGGTCTTTCTCTTAACCCTGCCAAATGTCAAACAATTACTTTCTCTAGAAAGCGACTTGCAAATGCTTTTAATTATTCTATTTCACAACACAAACTCTGTCGAGTCTTTAGTTTCAAGGACTTGGGTGTTAACCTCAGCTCAAATTTAGGATTCACTGAACACATTAACTTCATTGTTAATAAAGCAAGCTCTATGCTTGGGTTTATAAAACGTTGGGCAAAGGAATTTGACGATCCGTACGTTACGCTTTCCTTATACAATTGTTATGTACGACCTCATCTAGAGTACGCGTCTCAAGTATGGTCTCCCTTTTATGAAATTCATAAAAATCGTATTGAATCGATACAACATAAATACATTCGCTTTGCTTTGAAAGGTCTTCTTTGGGCAGATCCATTCAACCTTCCACCATATGAACATAGGATCCAGCTACTGCAAGTCCAAACCTTACATCAAAGGCGGGTGAATAATGATCTAATTTTTCTTCACCAACTTATAAATGGTCAAATCGATGCTCCTGATTTGTTGGCCTGTATTGGCATAAACTTCCGTGGAGGATGTCACCATCTGAGAAGATTTGAACTTTTACATGTAAATTTCCATAGAACTAACTACGGTTTACATGAGCCTCTTAACCGTATGTGTAGGATATTTAATTTAAATGGCTCCACGGTTGATTTTAACGTTAGTAAGATGGGATTGAAAAAATTGTTTCGAACCAGTGCTCCACTTTCGTGATTGTTTTTTTTTTTTTTTTTTACTTTTAGATCATATTTAATTCAAATGTGGTATATATTGTTTAATTATGTTTATTGTTTGTTTGTTTAACTATGTAAATGTATTCATTTTATTTGTATGCATGTGTTACCTTTATTTACTAACCACTAACACATGCACTTATGATGAGCCTCTGATTGTAGGTTTGCAGCTTGCTCTAAGCTCACTACAACAAAGATTCTGAAGTATAAAAAAAAAAAAAAAAAAAAAAAAAAGCGACATCAACGACCATTTACGTGGCGTTAATATCGGGTTTTGTCAATAAGAGCGCTACAAAAGTTTTTTTTTAAATAAAACAAAAACGGTTTTGGATATCAATGAAATTCTTTATTCCTGTGAAAGTACGTTCGATGCTACATGGCCACCACGGGCACGCTTGCAGAGGTCCAGACGCTGAACCCAATTTTCGACGGTTTTCAAGCATAAATCGGCCGATACTGCTGCAATTTCACGACGCTGAACCCAATTTTCGACAGTTTTCAAGCATAAATCGGCAGATACTGCTGCAATTTCACGTTCGATAATCGTACGAAGTTCATGAATCGGCGCTGGCTTGTTGGCATAGACCATAGACTTGACATGGCCCCACAGGAAATAGTCTAACGGCGTCAAATCGCACGACCGAGGCGGCCAAGCGACTGGACCATTTCGTGAGATAACAGGTTCTCCAAACTAGGTTTCCAATAAACTGATTGTGACATTCGCTGTGTGGCTTGTGGCGCCGCACAGTGGTTCGGTTTTAATGGGAGAGCGGAAAAAAGTCTGTTTTATCTGAACGGTGTAACGGATTATGAAATTTGGCAAACATGTTTAGATTAGTCTTATACATATTTGGTCAAAATTTTGTTGACAAAAATAATTAGAAACAAAGTTATTGACATTTTTCTAAAATTTGAGGGTTTTGATGTTTGTATGGGAGAGCGGATAAAAGTCTGTACAATCTGAACTATTAAACGAATTTTAATGAAATTTGATTATGTATACTATGTATATTATAAAATTAAATAGATAATACATACAAAAAATAAACAAAAAACAACTATGAAGTAGTAATTTTATAATGCTAAAATGAGGTTTTTAGCGTCTGCGCTGATTGGAAGTATTTAAACCTGTTATTATTGGATCTGAGGATATGAGTATATGATGCATCACATCTTCATTCGTCGCAATTCGGCTGCATTTTCTCGAATGAAACCTGCGGTAGACTTTATAATCCTTATTTCGGCATTCTGGGCTTTCTCGAAGAGCGATCCAACAGGAAATGCACAGCTTTTAATTATTTCTTCTCCATGGATCAAAACCTAATGTACAGTTGTTGGCATATTGTACCATTTGTATTTCTCAACAAACAGTTCAGCAGTTTCCCACGTGTAAGCTGCATATTTTTTTAAATCTAATTTTTCATTCGACGTCATTACTTCAAGGATAACAGCAAACCGCCGAATAAGGGATTCACTAACTCCAGTGATTTCTGAAGTCATGGTTGGATTTGCAAAAAATCTTCTGGTTGCCGTCATTACTTGTCCCCGTACCTTGTTTTACAAGATCGACAATGATGTCCAGTTTTTCACGAAACTCCTGCTGAATTTTCTTCTTCCGAGCATCTCTAATTACGATTGGATGCATTTTAATGTATTGAATTCAGTATATATATTTATTATATTTCACTTCACTTTCACTTATTGGTTGATCAAAGAGTAAACATTTTTCCTACACACCTTGCACAAATGCTCAATAACTCAATACTGACTTTTTTTCATTAATCCTTTATATATACAGATTTAAGTAAGAGATTTTATTTTAATAAGCCAGGTAATATAAATTACGCAATACACAACAAACACAAGGCAATAAAACTTAAAAAATAACACTTTTTTATTTTTACCTGCCCTACTTTTAGCGAAAAATAACAAAAAAATAAAGGATTATCCCTGATCCTTTTCTTTGTATTAAGCTTTATCATATAATTCAAAATATCATAAAACTATATTATTTTTCGTTTGTTGTTTTCAAGAAAATTGAGTTGAAAGTTGAAAAATTTTCCAGGCAGAAATAAATGGTTTCGCAAAAATCGAAATTCTCAGACCTGGGTCAACGTATTAATTTTGTTTTATTTTAAGAATAAAGTTTGACATTTTTTTCTTAAAATGATGGGCTTAACCAGATCATTCTGACAATTAATACCGAAGAAATCAAACTTTTTGTTAAACACCACCGTCAAGACGGAGTTTTTTGAAATCCGATTCAGTGAAACATTTTTGAGCATAACTTCCACATCTGCAGCTGATTTTTTCTGTGCTTTAACATGAATGTATGGAGCATATGCTGGCATACTTACTTTCTTGGTATCTTTTGGCGCTTTTTTTTAAATCAAAAAGTTTTTGAAGAAAGCATTTTTGCTAAGTACTAAAGCTTCAGGCTACTTATAGAAGGTATCTTTTATAATAATCAATATTTTTTATTTTTTTAGATAATCGAAAATAGACCAATTAAATTATTTAAGAAGCTAGAGAATTTATTTAAGGGAACTTCGGAAAAAAAGAGCTCAAAATTTGTTGAAAATACGGTTCGCGATTTGAGTAAAATTATTTTTTTTTAACTTTGAGGGCTTGTAAATCAGAACATACAATATATATGTTAAAAAATAATCTTAATCATAAAGTTTAAAAGGATAGATATGACTTTTTCAAAAGACTTTTTTCCGCTATCGCACCATTGTGCGCCGTCCTGTTGGAGCCACATGTCCTCCAAGTCCATATCGTCCAATTGGGGCCAAAAATATTCGGTTATCATTGAACGGTAGCGATCCCCATTCAAAGTAACGTGCCGGTCTTGATCATCACGGAAGAAGTACGGACCAATGACGCCGCCGGCCCATAAACCACACCAAACCGTAATTTTTTTCGGGATGCAATGATGACTCATGGAGTACGTGTGGATTGCTGCCTGACCAATACAGCATATTTTGTTTATTGACTAAGCCATTCAGCCAGAAATGAAGATGATTTTTCGATGAAAATCCGAATCATTTTCAAGCCCAATTCACGAACATACGACGCTTCTGGTGGTCAAGTTTTGCTAAATTCGCCACAACGACGTCACAGAGATGCCCAACGCTTGAGAACGACGTGTGAGAAAAACATTTGGGCTTTCTGCAACTGAAGCCTCAGTGGCAGCAATATTCTCGACACTACGGGCTCTCTTCTTTGTCTCACTGGCATGGGAACATTTTGTACTGTGCCTGTGGATTCAAATTTTTCCACTACACGCTCAATTGTTGATCTACTAGGACGATTATGACGACCATAAATTGGACGTAGCGCGCTTAACGTTGAGGCCACTGACTCCGAACTTCGGTAGTAAATTTTAATAATTTCGACTCGTTGTTGGCTCGTATATCATTCCATCATGAAATGGCAAACGTTACTGAAGAGAAATGTCAAAAGAGAGGCAAGAAATATGGCGTCATTTGCTGTCCCTGTTGTTTTACTTTTGTAGCGTCCCTGTTGAAAAACCCTTTATAAACACGATTTCTTGCACCTTCCCTTTTTATACCAAAACCACCCAAATCAGTACCTATTTATAAGTTAATAAATTAAAATACTAATCAACGATTTCCATTTTCTTCTTTTCGTCTTTTTACCATTTTTATTTTTATTTTAAAGAGTAGTTTAAATTTTTGGCATGGTCAAAATTTATTTTGCAAAATTTTTCTTTCAACAAAATTCTGATTTTCCAAATTCCGTTTACATAATTCTGACAAAATAAAGAGAAGTTTGGCAAAAAGACCGTCCTTTTTTCTTCTTTTTATAATTACCTTTTTTATCTTCTTAAAATAAAGTATTGTGGTAAATTTCCCTTTCCAAAGCTTTCATTGTGACGTTGAGTATTGGAAGTTCTAAAGCTCACCAAAGCTCTCCGTAGGTTGGTTTGTATCTTGTATTATCCGGAGTTTGATGCTTCTTTTATTCGAGAGTCGTTATAGTTCGATCGAGAGTTGTTATAGTACAAATGTGAGAGTCGTTACACTGCCCACTCCTTGGGATTGATCGTCCCGAGCAAATCCGTCGCTTCCTTCACTATTATAACGGTGTAAACGGTCACTGTGAACTACTTTTAGTTTGCTTCTTTGTTCTCTCTGAATGAGGTAGACGTCATCGTTTATTCGTGTTACAACAGCATAATACCAATTTTGAACTGAAGGCAGGGATTATATCAAGAAAGTAGATATTACAAAAGATATATAAATATAAAACTTTTTGGGTCTTATCCTTTAAACCATTGAACCGATTTAAATACATTTTTGTATGTCAATAGCCGAAACGTTATTTCAATGCGATCAGCCGATTTGGAGAAATTTGTAAACAACATAACATATGTACACTTATAAAATTTGATAGACTAGTTTAGAAGCCCTTGTAGAATAACACATGGATGTGCATTTTCCACAATTCCAACCATATTACATTCAACTTTTTTTGTCACTGGTAGTTACAATGAAACAAAGGTAAACTGATTTATTCCCAACGTTTCCACAGGGATTGCTGTTCAGGGAATCTTTATTTTAACATTATAAAACAAAAATGTATTTGAAAATATACATATGCACAAATATAATTAAATATATAAACTAAACGTAAAGTTTAATGACTTACATTAAATAAACCAAAACATTATTTATACAAAATATACTAAATGTTTTGGGAAATTTAAATAAAGCACTTCTTTCGTCGAAGTTGAGTCGATTCAATTCAATTTTATTAAGTCTTTTCTTTTCTTTTACATGATACATTTGTCGCTTTTACCCTAATTTATATACTGAGAACCATTAAGTATGGCCCTCTTGTTTTAACGACATATGCTTCTTGCTTATGGAGCTACTTCACAATTAGTTTTGACGTCTTAGTCATGCAAAACTTAAATCTAACTTAAAACTAATCTACGCTTAAAGGAGATACACTATATTAGTGTACCTATAGCTGAAATTTATCACAATATAAGTTTCAGTTTAAATTTCTAATAAAATAAATAGATTTTAGTTCGGTTCGGTGATTTTGTAAAAAGGAAATAAAGTTACACAGATTTTTATTAGAATGAGAATCCTACAATGTTTAAATTTCTGAAGTGGTTCAGTTACTTATTATATATTTATAAAATTGTTTTACAAAGTTAATTCAGTGTTTTTATTTAATTTATAATTCGGATATTTCTTGATGAGGTCTGTGATTGATGCTCCACGTCCTAACCACCCTTCGAGGTCAAAATCTGTCTATATTACATTAGTGCACGATGGGAGGCTAGACCACTTGAGCACGTCGGGATGCGGAGCAATCCATTTTTAACCACGATTTTGTCCTTGAATAGTTCGTTGATAGAATGATGGAAGGGCACACTCCAAATCCAAAGATGGGTTCTCCAACTCAATACCTATCGGTGATACATACAATGAGTCTTCCCAGGATGAATTCTTTTGTTGATTGTAAATTTCATTAATAAGAATGTTTTCAGCCCAGTTCATTATGTTGGTGAATTTTTTCATTAATGGGATAGCATAAGTCTTCAGAGGGAACCTTTGCTTTATTATAAAAAAATGTATTTAAATATTTCTTAATTCTTGTTTTAAAGTTCCGGTTAATACTGTGTTTTAAGATTTTCCTTTCCAGAATTTCTAGCTCTTTTGCTACTGTTGGTGAAATTGAGAAACAGCATGGAAAGGCGTAGAGCATAACGGGTCTAATAATCGTTTTATAGAAAAGGAGTTTGGTATTTTTCCTCAAGCTGCGATGCCGTAAGAAGGGCGTTGGTATATTAGAGATTTTGATTGTCTTTTCATTTACATTTCTTGCGTGCGGATTGAATTTTAGTAAGTTTGAGAACTGTATTCATAAATACTATATTTTATTTTATAAAATTTCAATTCCAATTATTTTGAGTACTAGGTTCCTGCTTTCTGCCACCACTCCTAATTTGCCTTTACTATAGGAATTCCTTAAAAAAATAGCTTCTGATTTTGAGATATGTGTTTAGTTTTATACCCCATTTACTATAGTAATTTATTATTTTTTCAATATGTTTTTAAGGTTTCGAAGAGTATTATGTGAATAATCAGCATGAGCAAGAACTATGGCATCATCAGCAAACAAAATACGTTTTGTTTCTGAAGCGTTAGGATATGTTATCAAGTGCGGAAAGTCATACATAAATATGTTATATAATCTCGGACCCAGAACAGATCCTTATATTTTTATTAAATTTGATTTTAAAGTCTGAAGCATTATGAAGAAAGTCCTGTCTGAAAAAAAGCTAAAAGCATTTTGAAATTTTTTAGGTGGGAATCCTATTTCCAGAATTTTAAATAGAAGTCCTTCTGTTGAGACACTATCGAATGTCTTTTCTACATCTAAGCAACAAGCTACCGTGCATTTCTTTTCTATTAAATTAAATGTGATGTCATTATGTATTTTTATCAAGGCATGAGTTGTTGAGTGTTCTTTTTTGAACCCGAACTGGTAATCAGATATAAGTTCCAGAGAGTTATCAACATGCCGTTCTTTTGTTACAAATAATTCGATCTAATATTTTACCAACATTAGAAAGCAAAGATATAGGGCGGAAGTTACTTAGTTCAAAATAATTGCTCTTCTTTTGTACAGGGAACAAATTGGCCACTTTCCAATCTAATAGAAAGTACCCATTGTTAAGGCAGTTATTTATTACTATTGTTAGAAATTCTATTGTGGTTTTGGAAATTTTTTTAGAATGAAACTTAGAATATTATCAGGGCCTGCGGACTTTTTGCTATTAAGGTTTTTAATGAGGGAAGCTATTTCTGAAACTGAATTGAACATATGTGGAGCTATAAGGGTTAGAGCAGAGTTATCATTATCAAAAATGAATATTCTATCTGGCAATGATATCTTAGTTTGTTCTATTTTAGTTTTAATCTGTTCCGAGAATTCGTTATTCCGATTTGAGGAATGGATGCTGTACGTTTCCTTAAAGTAATCTGCAAAAACTTTAACTTGATCCTCTTCTTCAGTTAAGGATTATCGTTAGATAATCTATTGTAGTTATTATGATATATTTTTTTAAGAAGTTTTTGCCATTTGTGTTAAGGTTAAAGAGGGTTTTAATGTTTTCAGGTAGTAATGCGTAATTATTTATTGAAGGTGAAATTTTTGTTGAATTTGATTCTGTAGCCGAAAAGAGAGCAGAGTTGAAATTTTTTTTACAGAATTGGACAATGTAACAATTGGGGAGGGTCTCAAAAAATTTTATTCATAATCTAGGGTATTTTTGAACTTATTCTAATCGGTGTTTTTAAATTGGTTGTTGGGGGTTGACGTAATGAAATTTTCTGCGTCAGTTAATTTTATATTCAGGTGGATTGGTAATTTGTCAGAAAAGGATGGTAAGGCTTTTATGCTTAAATTTGGATTGAGTTGGGCAGCTGGAAGCTACGTTAGTGAAATTGCAGAGAGGTTTAGAGAGCCATTTCTCCAAACCATTACCATTTGTGTTAGTGACACTATCTCCCCATAAGGGATTTCTTCCATTAAGATCTCCTCCCAAAACACAGCCATTATTATATTGTAATATTTTCTCAGGTTCCTCAATAAAACTTATTCACTTTATTTAAATTCTCCACTTATTTACTTCACAAAAAAAAAAAACACTCAAGTTTTCTTACTACAAAATAATTTATTGTTCACCACTGAAATTAATTCACTTACTTGACTTTATTACAACCAACTTTACTCATTCACGATTAAAAATAAACTGCGTCCTCTGCCGGTCAGACATGTGCTTTTATACTTTTCACAAGGTTTCCGAAAAAGCGGAAAGGTTTCAGTATTTGCATCTAGAGCTTTCCATAGGGGAAATTTCCCTTTCCAAAGCTTTCATTCTGAAGTTTAGTATTAGAAGTTCTAAAGCTCACCAAAGCTCTCCGTAGGTTGGTTTGTGTCATGTCTGATCTGAGGTGTTTCTTTTATTCGAGAGTAGTTATGGTGCTAATGTGAGAGTCGTTACACTGCCCCCTCTTTGGACGCTGGGGTAGGATCAGGCATATTAACAGAAAATCCACCCCTAAACATATCATTGAGGCTGCCAAATTATTGCAGTGTTTTTCAAGCGGAAGTGCTTGCAGATTGCGAGACTACAAAATACCTTTGCAGATGTGAACTGACGAGCAAAAACATTGACAGATAGCCATGCGGCCATCAGAGCCATTACGTCAATTATCACGAAGTCAAAACTTGTTGATCGTTGCCGTAGTGAATTAAAATTACTCGGCGTAACAAATTCTATCAACCTTCGATGGGTCCCAGGGCACCGTGACATTTATGGGAATGAAGTGGCTGATGAACTGGCCAAAAAAGGCTCATCACTTGAACCGATCCAAATTGTACCCTGGGAACTAATGCCACTGAAGCAAGAAAAGTACAGAATTCACCAAAGTTTTCTCAAAGCCGCTAATGACAGATGGTCAACTATTGATATCTGTCGAGTTTCAAGAAGTCTTTGGCCAGATACTTCAATGAAAAAAACAGAATATTTACTGAAGCTTAGCAGACCTCGACTGTCCCTCTTGGTTCGAATCCTTACGGGTCACAACTCGATGGGAACCCACATGAGCAGAATGGGCATCAGCACATCTGACTTATGCAGAGGGTGTCAGGACGAAGAGGCGGAAGAGGGCTCATCTCACTTCCTTTGTGAATGCCCCAGCCTAGCTATAAATAGGAAAAATGCCCTCGGAGAATACTTTTTCGACGATGTGGGCGATATCTCGTCTTTGCCACTTAAAAACATCCTCAAATTCATTCAAAGATCAGGATGGTTTAGGGAGGCACCTCAAACCTAAAATTTCCCATTCCTATAATTCCCCCACCCTGGGGAGCACAATGAATCCACTGAGATCCGAGTAAGGTGATGCGACTTGCCTAACCTAAACTAACCTAAGCCGTCTTTTCTCCAGTAGCCACTCTTCAAGTCCAATGTTGAGAACCATTTAGTTACTTCCATCGCATCCAAAGTATCGCTGATTCTTGGCAGAGGGTAGCTGTCTTTCTTTGTCACATCGTTCAGCCTCCGATAGTCCACACAGATTCGAGTACTTCTATACTTCTTTTTGACAAGGACGACTGCGGATGCCCAAGGGCTTTTAGAATTTTCAATTAGCCCATCTGTTTTCATCGTCGATACCATCTCTTCAACTTCGGCGTGTTTGGCTAATAGGATACGTCTTGCTGTTTGTCGAATTGGTCTAGCGTCTCCTGTGTCGGTTTGATGCTGCACCAGTTGTGTTCGACGATACTGTCCACTGGGTGAAGAGAGTATATCAGCGTACTCGTGAAGGAACTAATGCCTCACACTGGGTGAAGAGAGTATACAGCGTACTCGTGAAGGAGGCTTCCAGTGACACTTAGCTGTCGTTCACTTAAATTGGATGACTTAAGAATTTTTGCCTTCATAGAGTTCAATTTCCTCGGGTCCACAGATTGTTGAGTGTCCACTTCAGTGATCTTAGTTATAGCGGACACTTACTTACATTTTCCAACAACTTCTCCATTTCTCAGCTTGACTTCGTACGGTTTGATGTTAAGTATCTGTACGGGCACCATGTTGTTGTTAGGTGCTACAAGAATCTTCCCTAGGATGATGTTTTGGGAAGACTGCTCAGAGCCTGGCTCCACCATAAGGTATCGATGGCTACCCAAATCACACTTTATTTTTGTCCAAACGAACACTTCTGAAGAAAGTGGCAGGCATATATCTTCCTTTATGTTAGTCCTCAGAGTTTATGTGGTTTCATTGCCATAAACCATAGGAATCTCCACATTTCGGTACTTAAGAACTTGCTTCCCGATATCAAGGATTAATCCTTGCTCTTTCATAAAGTCGATTCCAACGATGCGCTCGTCACATAAGATAAATGTTTGCGTGCGCGGAACGACTTTTTAAAAAAGATAAACACTTGAACTTGAAATCGACTTTATTGGTTGCGATCTTATTTACAACTGACTTGAAAAAGTATTTTTATATTAATTCAATCTTTAGTTTTCTTTAAAAGGTTCGGGTTACAATAATAGGAATGTGTTCTAGAAATATAATAGTATGCAAAAATAAAAGAGTAATGCACTTTTGATTTCTGTGGGAACGGAAATCAAAAGAAATTTGATTACTGGGAAAATATGGATGGACGGGATTGTGTGGAATGTGTTGGATATGTAACCTCTCCCCCCTTTACATTAAAATTCTCCTGAATTTTGGAGGCATCTTTACTAATATTATTGATTGAAATTTTTAAATTTTTATTTTTTCTTATAAGATAAATGGTAATAAATGTAACAATTAGAAAAAATAATGAAATTACAGAATAGTGTACATTTTTATGCAATTTGAGTATTTGTATGTTCTCTAGATTTACAAAGTTTTTAAGTATAATTTCTTCAAAATTTAAACTTTTAGTAAAATTGTATTTCATATTTTCTTCATACAAAAATCGATCAACAAATTGAAAATTCTTATTACTAAATGTTTGATTAAGTATTTGAATTGAACAGTTATTCAGTACAATCAGATAGTTCCCATTTAGGTTTACTTTACGGTCATCACATTTGTTTATTAATTCTATATTGTTCACATTCTTACAAAGGATAGTGGAATCATCTAGTGATTTTAATTCAATAGCGTTATTTTCTTTAAGTTTACAATTACGATTTAAAATACAATTATTAATTTTTATTAGTTCTTTTTCATATAGGATTTTTGTATCATATTCATACATTGTTTCGTTAATTTGTATAACATATTGATCTTCCATTATGACTTCGAGTTTAGTTTCTGTGGGACTAGCTGTTATTAGTTTAAAATCGACTAACTTGTATGTGTTTGGTACTTTCATAGCTATTATGAGTCTATTATTATCATATTTTAAAATTCCTACTCTCACGTTTTTTAACTTATAAAAATCCAATCTTGTTTCTGTTATTTCCGTTGCTGTTAATATGCTTGGGTGAACCATTCCTAATTTTATCTGTGCTATAGTGTCTATAATTTGGTTAACTTTATCTTCTAAAAGTCGTAATTTTAATATTTGATCGGTTTTAAATTGTTGTTTAATATTGCGTTTCTCGTTAATAGATAATTCTTTGTATGTTTGAGCTAATTGTTTTCTATCTGTTTCTATTATATTCTTAAGATCAAAGATCGAATCGTTAAAATGGGAATTTATTTTAATTTGTTTGTTTAAATTAAAAATTGCATTACTATCATTTTCTTCTATAGTATTCAAATGTTTTATAATTTCTTGTCTGTCGTTGTCGTCCATCGTTCCGAAAAGCCATTTTTGTGCTGTTCCTACGATATTGATAAGTCCTCGTTTTTGTCTAGTCTTTTCTGGTTCTACTGCCGAAATTTTAGCTTGAATGTTTTCTATTGTTTTTCTAATTGTCATGTCATCTCCTATTTGTAAATTTTTAACACCATATTTTATTGAATCAAGAGTTTGGTAAAGGTCTTGGATATTTATAATGTGAAGTATGGTTTGTGTGTCGTGAATAATTTCAGTTTGTCCCATATTTATAATGGCATATCCATTTTCCGTAGTCAATTTGTTAAATGACAGAGTTGATAGTACTGGTATTACTTGTGTCGTTAGTATGCAGGCTATGAATGTCATCTGCAAAGAGACGAGGTCGTTTTAAATTTATTGGATGTTCTCTTTCTAATTTTTTAATCCTATATCTTGGTTCGTTTTTATAGTAATTTCTTTTGTAATTTTTAACTGGTATTACCTGTCTATTTTCAGTATAATCTTCCCTATTTCTGTTAAGCTTTTCTATTCTCTTTTCTTTTTCTGTTTTAATTTGATTTCTCTAAGTAGCTATGTCAGCGAACATTGCTTCCTCTGGAGACATTCTAATAGTTGAATGGTATCTATTATTATAGTTGTTCACGGATTTATGGACTTTTTGGATTATTGTAAGGTCTAAATTTCTCATTGCTACTAATTTTTCTTGCAGTGTTGAATGAAATCTTTCAACATCACTGTTACCTGTATGCGTGTTAGGTTTTATTAAGTGAAGGTTTACTCCCTGTGCGTTAAAAAATTCTTTTAAGTTTTCAGACTTAAATTCGTTGTCAGCAATTATTTTATTAGGTTTTCCGAATTTAGAAAAATGTTCTTCAAGAGTTTCTATCTTCTTTACCCAATTTCGATTCGGCAAATAGTACGCATATGCTTTCTTTGTTAATTTATCTACTAAGGTCAGAAATGGATATTTCATAAAGTAATAAATATCTATGTGCAAAATCTCATTTGGCCTATTAGGGGTTTCACTCAGTTCAAATTTCTTTTTAATTGGTCTTCTTTCATATTTTGTCTGTAAACATGTTTTACAATTATTAATGATTTTGGTTATTTCTTTTATTAATTTGGGGTAATATATTTTATTTTTTAAACTATGATATGTTTCAATAATTCCACTATGGAGACTTTCTTGGGTGTGATACAATGATATTTGTTTCTGTGCTTCTTCTAAACTACTTATTTCTTGTGCTCTCAATGTTGCTTTAATAAATTTGATCTGATTATTATGACCGAACAACTGTATTAACAATTGCTGTATTTTATTGTATTCGTGATATGTTAATTCTGTGTATATTCCTGTGATGCCTGACTTAATAAATCTTCGTAACACGTCTGTCCAATATTCTTCTCCTTTTGTTATATCGATATAAATAATTCTTCTTCCATGTAAAATTTCTATTTCTTTATCTGCATTGTTTGCTAAAATTAATTGAGTTCTATATATGTTTACTATGGATTCTTTTATAGGAATGTGATTAAGTTGTTCTTCTTCTACTGAATGTACTGTTGCATTGTCTGATACATTATTGACTGATTCTTCTACATCTACCTCGTCTTTTTTATTATTCTCTTCTGGAATCCTACTTAGAAAATCTGCTATATTATTTAATTTACCTTTTAGATATTCGATGTCGTATTGATACTCCTGTAATTTCAATAACCACCTTTGGGTTCTCTGGCTAAACTCTTTTCCCGTATATTTTTTATTTAAATATTTTATTGGTAAATGGTCTGTGACGATTTTAAATCGTTTGCCCCATAAATAAGGTCTATAATAAGTAACTGCCCAAACAATTGCTAGGAACTCTTTATCAGTTGCAGAGTACTTCTTTTCGTGATCATTTAATGTTCTTGATCCGTAGCATACAGGTTGACCTTCCTGCATAAGTACTGCTCCTATCGCATAATTGCTTGCGTCAGTGAAAAGTGTGAAGGGTTTTTCAAAGTTGGGAAATTTGAGTATAGGGTGTTTGATAATGTTTGATTTAAGTGTTTCAAACAATGTACTCAGGATCATTAAGGTTTATTTTCGTTCCCTTCTTCAAGTATTTCACCATGGGATAAGCAATCTTTGAATAATCCTTTACAAATTTTCTATAGTACCCTGTGGTACCTAGGAATGATTTGATCTGCTTCTGTTTTTGGTAATTGGTATTCTTGAATGCATTTTATTTTATTTGGGTTCGGTTTCATTCCTTCCGCTGTTAGTATGTGTCCTAAAAATTCTGTATTCCTTTTCATGAATGAACATTTATCAAATTGAATTTTTAAGTTATGTTCAGAGAGTTTTTTGAAAATAAGGGTTAAGGACTGAATGTGCTCTTTAAGACTCGTTGAGAAAATTAGGATGTCGTCTAAGTAGACGACACAAATTTTGTTAATATAGTCTCTTAATATTTCGTTCATCAGTCTTTGGAACGTCGCCGGCGCATTTTTCAATCCAAATGGCATTCTAAGATATTCATAGAGGCCATTGGGTGTCACAAATGCTGTTTTTGGAATATCGGCGGGATGAACTTTTATTTGATGTTAACCTTTTGCAAGGTCAATTGAAGAAAAGTATTGTGCCCTACCTAATTTATCAAGGATGCTATCGATGTTTGGGAGTGGATATTTATCATCGATGGTTATTTCATTAAGCTTCCTATAGTCGACACATAGGCGAAATTTTTGCTGTCCCGAGTTATTTATTTATTATTATTATTTATTTTCTTTGCTACCACTACAATAGGAGAAGCGTATCTGCTATTTGATTTTCTTATTATTCCCTGATTTTCCATTTCTTAAATTTGTCGTCTGACTTCTTCTTCGTGTTGTGGGGGTAGCCTATAGAGTTTAGCATGTATTGACTGATCTATTGTGGTTTTTATTTCGTGCATGATCGAATCTGTATTCGTCAGTTGATCACCTTCACGATAAACTAAGTTTTTGAATTTACTTAATAATACTTCTATTTCTTTCCTTTCTTCTTCGTTCAAATAGTTAAGATCCATTTCTCTCCCTTCTCCGATAAGTTCAAAACAATCGAAAGTTGCAATGTCTTTTTCGGAATATAATGGGATTATTGTGTTATTTTTTAATTCGAGAGTTTTATTGTCGAAATCAAGAGTTTTGACAATTTTACTTAGTAAGTCCATGCCTATTAATATATCGTAAGGCTTTGGACCTAAGTTTCTCTTATACCATCTAGTGGCTGTTTTACAACCATATTTAAATTCTTTAGGGATATTAGTAATAATTCTTTCCACTACCTCATTCGTTATATTATTTATTGTTTGCAGTTGCATATTTATTTTGTCGTATACTTGAAACCTACTACAATCTACTATACTGGAATTAATTATACTCATAGTTGACCCAGTGTCAATAAGTGCTCTATATATATTTGTATCTATTATTAAATCTACAAATATTTTGTTTCCGAGGCTTAATTTAGAAAAAACTCTAGATTATGAATTTCCTCTTCTCGGTTTTCAGTTTGATTTACCGACATCGGCGCTGGGTTTTGTACTGAATTTCGTATTTGTCCAGAGGGGTTAAAAACGGGTTGGACATTCTGCCTATATTGATCTGATGTACTCTGTCTATGGACATTTCTATTATTGTAATTTTGTCTGTTATAATTAGGATTGAAATTATTATTATTCTGTCTAAAATTATTATTATATTGTCTGGTATCATTCGGATTAAAGAAACTATTGCCATTTTGCCTGGGATAATTATTATTAAAGTTATTATTATTCTGCCTATTATAATTTTGATTTGAGTTATAATTATTTTGTCTAAAGGGATTATTATTATTTTCTCTCCAATTCCTACTGTTCTGGTGATGATGGTTATTATTTGGATTTTGTATACTACGCCTATCCTGACTTATAAATTCTCTTTCTATGTTGTTATTATCATATCCTACATAGGAGTATAGGATGTCTTTTATTAAATGCAAGTTATAAAGATCTTTGATTTCTCTAGATAAATTTCCTGACACTAACTGCTTGATTCTATTAATTAACAATGTATAAAAAGTTTGTTTTGCCTCTGCAGGATTAGATTCATAAGTAGCGAATTGATTAATTTCTTGTGTTATTGTTTCAATTTTTTCATTTAAATCTTGAATCGAACTTACTTTAATATTACAAATTTTCCTGGATATATCTTTGTAGCTGCATATCGGCCGGAAGTGTTGCTTAAGGATCACTTTTGTTGCTTCCCATCCCTCAGGTCTGTTGTTAAGAAGTAGCTCCTTTGCTCGTCCGATAATTTTTGTGTTATAAATAGCCTGCCAAATTTCACCTCTTAGTGGTTCCTCTACAGAACTAAGATGAGTTTCAACCCTTGCGAAAAATTGACTCAAAGTTTCGCTTTTTCCTTCGAAAGTTGGGATGTGTTGTATTTCTTTCATTAAGTAGACTACTCTACTCGGCCTTTGGGCGTGTGGTCCAGCTAATGCTTCCAACACGGCCGCTAATCGGTTCATCATCTCTTCATTCATCATTTCTTCAATTTCTCTCTTCCAGAATCCGAGTGCTCTGTTCCGTGGAATTGTTAATTCTTGTATTGCACTATGTTACGTCAATGTCAATTTGATTTCACACACACTGATTTTAAATTTATATTTTTTTTTTTTTTTTCTACCGGCTATTGTTAAGAATTATTCCAGTTAGGATTTGACAATATACGTTTGTTTAATACGCACTAACTGATTTTTCTTTTATCGACGATTTAAAAATTATTCGCGTTAGGGTTCAACAATATTCATTTGTTTGATACGCGTTAACACGATTTATTTTTTTATATATTTTTTTTTCGAGTAGATCCGTTCTCATATGGATTCCTATAGTTTATAGAAATCCTACCGACTGCGCCAGATAAATGTTTGCGTGCGCGGAACGACTTTTTAAAAAAGATAAACACTTGAACTTGAAATCGACTTTATTGGTTGCGATCTTATTTACAACTGACTTGAAAAAGTATTTTTATATTAATTCAATCTTTAGTTTTTCTTTAAAAGGTTCGGGTTACAATAATAGGAATGTGTTCTAGAAATATAATAGTATGCAAAAATAAAAGAGTAATGCACTTTTGATTCCTGTGGGAACGGAAATCAAAAGAAATTTGATTACTGGGAAAATATGGATGGACGGGATTGTGTGGAATGTGTTGGATATGTAACCCATATAGCTGCTACCAGAAACAAATGTGAAAATACCAGTTCTACCAAACGGATCGTAAAACGAATCTCCCCGTACACTCTGGCTGCCTCTCTTGTTGCAGTTTTTAGACGGTAGGTGTTGGTGTTATGCAGCAACGTCATCTTCACCAAGTCTCTTGGGACAATGGAGGCAGTGGCACCGGTTTCGATCCATCCACAGTCAGACTTTTATTATTTCGTTTAGTCTGCGATACCTGAATAGTGGCTTTGGGGCCATCGATACCAGAAACCAGCTTCTGCCCCTCGAAGTTGGTTCTTACTCGTTTCCCGGTTGGGAAACAGGTAGATTTGGAGTATTGGTGTTATTGTTTCCATTTCTGCGCCAACAGTGTTGACATGCAGGTCTTCTAGCTTGTAATCTGCACTGACGTTAGAGATGCTCGGTCTTGTTACCATTCCAGCATCGAGCAGATCCATCTCGCTGGTTCCTTTGCAACTCTATTCTCTGGCATGAACACTCCTCAATTTCTATTTCTCTTACTCGATGGACTCCTTGAAAAGCCTGTTTTGCTGCCTCCATAGTCAGGGCGAACGCAGTTCGAATTGCTCGCTAAAGGTTGATATCAGATACAGCACGGACACAACGGCGTATACAAGGGGGGGGGGGGGTCACGGGGTCATGATCATTATTGGTAAAGTTTACCTTCGTTTATTTACCTTCTCCTATCAACATTTACAAGCCATTGCCCGAATAATACTATTGGGGTTTTATTGTCGAAATTAAACAATTTTTTTTTTTTGGTTAAGATTTATCAAATATACGATTTTAACCACTTGCATTCAGATCATTTTAACATTGATGTATTTTTTGATTCAAATTCAATTTGGTAGATCTACGTTTTTGGCAGATATACACTCTTTAATTCTCAAAGTATTTTCAATATTGTTTTTGATCGGTTTAACTTACTTATTCCCCAATCTTATGGAACATCGTAATTAATGACCTATTAGTCAATCTAGAAGCGGATGGTTTCAAAGTTATTGCATATGCTGATGACGTTGCCATTGCTATATCGGTAAATCATCTTCAAATCATAACAGAATTAATGCAAAGCTATTGGAAACAAGTGGGGCTTGTCACCACATATCACCTACTGGCTATACACAGCGGTCATCAGACCGATACTCACTTATGGGGTGGCAGTATGGTGGACTGCTTTAGATAAAATAACTTATCGTGATAAGCTAAGCAAAGTACAGAGATCGGCTTGCATGTGTATCAGCGGAGCCCTCCGTTCGACACCTTCCGCTGCTTTAGACGTACTGCTTAACATCACAGCCCACGATATATACATTAAACAAGTGGCGGCGAACACAGCTATTCGTCTCAGAGCCATTTCTCAATAGTCCAACAACTCTATTGGCCACACTATCATTCTGAACAAATTCGAATCAATCCCTAAACACTCCGACTACACCATCCCTCAGCCGGTTTTTGGCAAAAATTCTCAAGTAACAATTCCAACAAGATCCACTTGGGAAGATAATGAATTTTTGAGAGATGAAGCAATTCACTTCTACACGGATGGCTCAAAAACCGAATAGGAGGTAGGTGGCGGCGTGTACTCAGAACGACTAAACATTAGTCTCTCCTTCCATCTCCCTGATCATTGTAGCGTGTTCCAAGCGGAAATCCTGGCGATAAAAGATGTTTTATCTTGGCTCAAAGAAAACGTAATATCTACTTTGAATATCCGTATCTTCTCAGATAGCCAAGCTGCCCTTAAATCATTAGGATCTGTTTCTACAAACTCCGTAACTGCCCAAAACTGTCGATCGTCTCTAATGGAAATGGCAGAACAGTTCAACATTCACTGTAAAGCCGATGAACTCGCCAGGATAGGAACCAGTACACCAATATCACCTAACAAGATGAATATTGGAATACAGATCGCTACATGTATATTTATGCTTAAGCAAGATTCCATGATGATGACAAACAGCAGATGGACAGGTATCACTACTTGTCTGGTGACAAAACAGATCTGGCCAACACTGGATCCGAAGCGATCAAAATGTTTGTTATCTCTAAGTAGATTGCATATTAGCTCCACAATTGGTGTCATTACTGGACACTGCCTCATAGGTAAACACGCCAATAGATTCGATGTTTTTTCAAATGATTTCTGCAGAAGCTGCATGGACGAGGAGGAGGAAGAAAATTTCCCACACCTTCTTTGCTCATGTCCTGCTCTTTCTCAAAGACGCAAAACACACTTAGGAAATTTTTTCTTTAATGATCCCAGTGACTTAAATAAAATCGACATTCACAGTATGCATCGCTTTATTAAAAGCTCCAACTAGTTTAATTAACGAGGATTACCTCGCATTCTTTATGTGGTACCACAAGGGGCCTATTCTTGCCTAAGTGTGTCAGCAGTTTTCCTGACTCATCTTAACCTAACCTAACCTAACTTACCTATTGTGTGAGAATTTTGTTCAAAATATCAAGGAAATCATCTTCGATAAAAAAAAAAATAAATGAATGAATGGATAAAAAAAACTAACAGACGATATTATACGAATATTACAATGAAAAACGAAAATTTTACTTTAAACCGTATTCCATACACCAGGGCCGTTCCGACTCAAACCCAGTACCAACATGTTTCAGTATAGGTTACGTACGAATTACCAGCAAAAAAGGCGATTTAACTAGTTGAAATGTCGGTTTATATCGACATGTTTATATTTGCATGTTAGAATACCTATTTTGGTTACTAGTTCATAAAATTTTTAGCTTCGAACTTAGGCAAAAAGTCAGCAGCCTAAAAAGAAAGTCGAGAAAAGGATCGACTTTTCTATTTTTTCCCAATATTTAGTACATAGAAAAAAAGTTGATATAAATTGATTTTTTAACCTGTCGACATTTTTATTTTTAGTTCGATATTTTTCTATCGTTAATTTGATCCCAACGCAACGTAACTTAAAATACATCGCTCTGCTTGGAATGTTTGAACGAAATCAACAAAAACTCTAATCATACATTCTTGTCTGACTTTTAAACACGAATTTAACAGTTACTATTAATTTTGGATTATGTTTAAAATACATTTTCTTTTGATCGTATCGATCGTATTCGATTGATGACAATCCAACGCAAGTTAAGCGTGCTTTTAAACATTATTCCCTAAACTATGAATTTATCACAATATCTGTCAATCAAAGTCAATTTGTTCGTCAAATGATCGTCGTTTTTTTGACGCAGAAAGCGTCATGACAAATAATACTCGTCTTGTTTGTTGAAAATTTGTTTTCATCAACGCCAGTCAATTTACTTGCTAAAGCTTTTGACGTTTACAAACATGCTCTCTGCCTTTTTAATAATCATCAACTCGATTTTTGTACTGCTCAGTTGCACCGTAGATGATGTATTCAAATTCGTGACTTTAGCGAACTTGACGCCTGACCATTCGATTGTGGTTGTTAAGCCGAAGATTTAATATCCTGAATGCAATGCAATTCACAAAAGTGTTTATAGTCAAATGAGTTAAATGAAGGCCCATTATCCGTTACACATATCACTGGCAGACCGAAAATGGCAATATTACCGCGAAGTTTTTCTATAAGCGAACTGGCGTTGGTACTTTTCCTTAAGTGGACTTCTACAAACTAACTAAGGGCGATTTTTTCAGTCAAAGTTGAACACAACTTGAGGATTTTTACTCTCAACTTGTGAATTTGTTTTTATTCAGTCAAAGCTGACGTTTTCAACTTCTGATTTTCAACTCGTGAGTTGATCAACTACAGATTTTCTCAACTCCTGAAAAAGTAGAAGTTGGCCAAACAAACTGGGGAGTTGACATATAAATTTTTTTTGTATGCATACAAACATTTTGCTTCTGAGTTTTGTGCTCTTCAGTTATCCAAAAAAATAAAAAAATAAAAAGCTGCAATTTTCCGAAGCAATTATTATTATTATTTTTCGGAAAACCGGACTTCTTCGCCCTTCCCCCTCTGATTTTTTGGGGTGTGTGGTTTGGCGGTGATTTGTATTTTTAAACTTATTTGTGGTGTTTGGTAGAAACCTGATAATTCCATAAAATAATTTGCGTCTTTGCATCCACGATCCACTTTCGTTTGTCCTTTATACTAGACGAGTTAATGCAGATATTATATAAATTTGAAATATATTCTTCGAATAATTATATTCAAAATTTGAAGAAAATTGGTTCACCCGCCCTGCCTCTAACTCAATGTAATGTCAGGAATTATTTTGTGGAGTTATCATTTTTCTGTCAAACTCCACAGAAATGCAAGACGAGATAAAAACAAAACTGATGGATTGCCCGTAAACTAAACAAGGATTTCTTCTGTTATACATATTTAATGTTTTTTTCTGGCATTGTTTTTAAATTGTATAGGGTGATTTTTTAAGAGGTTTAGAACTTTAAAAAAAAAAAAACACACACAAAATTCGAAAAAATGAATGAAATATTTATTTGAATCGATAGTTTGAACCTTGCAATTTAATGTTTAAAGATAATTTCATGCAAATGTTGACCGCGGCTGCGTCTCAGGTAGCCCATCCGCTGAGTCCAATTTTGGCATACTCTTTCACACATATCGGCCGGTATCTCACGAATGAATGCATGGATGTTGGCTTCCAGTGCGTCAATCGAAGCGGGCTTGTCCCTATAGACATTAGCCTTGACATACCCCCACAAAAAATAATCTAATGGTGTCAAATCGCACGATCTAGGCGGCCAATTGACCGGCCCGAAACGTGAAATTAACTGTTCACCAAACTCGCCTCGCAATTGCGCCATTGTTTCGCGTGCTGTGTGACATGTGGCACCGTCTTGTTGAAACCACATATCATGCAAGTCAAAAACTTCCATTTCGGGCAAAAAAAAGTTTGTTATCATCGCTCGGTAGCGTTCACCATTGACAGTAACGCTGCGATTCGCATCATCTTTGAAGAAATATGGCCCAATAATGCCGCCGGCCCATAAACCGCACCAAACAGTGGCTTTTTCGGGATGCATTGGTAGCTGTTGCAATGCTTCTGGCTGATCTTCACTCCAAATGCGGCAATTATGCTTATTTACGTACCCATTCAACCAAAAATGAGCCTCATCGCTGAACAACAAGCAGCACGCGATGAACATTTCGAACCGAGCACGAATTTTGATAGTAAAATTCAATAATTTGCAAGCGTTGTTCATTTGTAAGACGATCCATGGTTAAATTGCAAACCAAACTGAAGCTGTTTGACAGTGACACAAGGTACTAAACACACGTCAGCTGTCAAAACCAGTGTTGCCAAAACCAAACCAGCTAAAAAATCACCCGTTATATGCCTACACAAACCAATTCACACAAAACTTCAAAATTGCTTCAAATTAAAATATTAAAATGACAGTTCTTGAATTATTCTCACAAATATCACAGGGATATTTTTCAGATCAGAAGTTGGCCAACTTCCGATTCTCATCTCAGGAGTTGAGAAAAAAATTAGTGAATAAAATTAAATTCCAACTTGCGTTTCAACTCTGGAGTTGAAGTCAACTCTCAAGTCGGTCAACTTGAGAGTTTGCCTCAAGTTGAGCAATAGTACAAAAAAAAAATGGCTCTAAAACTGTCCACTATCAACAAATATGTTTGATTTTCAAAATAAAAAAATCTAAATGAATCCTTTCATATGGATATGCGCTCTTAGGCCAATATTGTAAGCTTTTAGTTGCCGAGCAACCTCCAGCAATGGCACAAGTCTTACAACTTTTAACATGCAATTCAATAAAGTCAACTATTTTCGGCCACCAAACTAAAGACCGTGCTAGCTCCTCCATACGCACTATACCAATGTGACCTTCATGAATAATGTCTAAGATATTCGTTCTTAATGAAAAACGAATAATAATACGCATGCCACAATATATAATATCATCTTCAATTTCCAAAAGATTTCTTTTTAAATAATATTGTTGAAGTTCCTTGCAAAATTTGTCTGGCCAATCACTTAAAAGATATTGTTTAAGTTGTTTTAAGATTTCATCAGAGTAAGTTTCAACTTTCATTTTAACCAAATTTAAAGGCACTTCTTCTGAATAGTTAAAGAAATTTGGCGTAAAACACTCATCACCTATTTTTTTTATGAGGCAACGGAAGTTTCGAAAACCAGTCTGCGTTGCCATATTTTTACCTTTCTTATATGAAATTTTGTAGTCATATATCGACAACTCAATTGCCCATCTTTAGAGTCTAGAAGCAGCTATAAGGGTATTGGGCTTCTTTTCACCAAAAATGTCTTTTAATGTTTGTCGATCGCTGTATATTGTTATATTTCTACCAAAAATATATTTTCTGCATTTTCGTAAAGCAAAAATTATTCTTTATGAAGCTGCGAGTAATGCTTTTCTGACGCACTAAGCAAACAGCTCGCATACATGAAGGGCTTTTCTATGTTTTCATCTATTATCGATAAAACGCAACCTATTTCATAAGGACTAGCATCACAAGAAATAAAAATGTCTTTTGAGGGACCAAAATGTGCAACTACACTTGAATCTGATAATAACTTTTTAGTCCGTTCAAAAACTTCGTTACATCTTTCGATTCATAAATATTTGACTCCTTTTCTCAATAAATTATACAAAACGTCAAGTTCAGATGAAAGACATGGTAGGAAATTTGAATAATTAATTAATAGCCCTAAATAAGAGCGAAGTTGAGATATATTTGAGGCGCTGGAACTTTTAAGATTGCTTCAACTTTCTTTTCACTTGAAAACTCCCTTCAGAAGTAATTACATAACGAAGATATTCAACAAATTTTTACCTTTACTCAGAATATCATCAATATAACCTTCTGCATAATCTAAATCTTCCAAAATTTTATCAATTACACCCTGAGAAATCGAGTTCTTAGCCCCAAACACTAGCCCTGTAAACCTTAAAAGACCCTTTGATGTATTTATTGTGAAATATTGTTTGCACCTTTCAGATAATTTCATTTGCTGAAAGGCTCCTTTAAGGTCTAGAATTGAAAAATGTGTGTAACCCGAAATATTTGAGAAAATATCTTCTGGAAGAGGCAATAAGTTATTTTCAATTTACTTAATTTTGGTTGGGGCAAAAACCGCCATTTATTCGGCTTAATACAAGCTAATTCTTAATCTAACTTAAAAACTAAGAACTTAAGCTAGCGGTAGTGAGGTGGAGGGCGATTCAGAAGCCGGAGTTTTAAGGAAGGAGTACTGAGGTTAAAGTCGAAGGAGGACAAATTCGAGTTAACACCCCGCAGCATGCGAGAGATAGGTTCGTTGGAGCCATAACAGGTTCGGTGGGTGGGTATGTAAAAGAGACGAGTGGTACGTGTATTACGAGGGTTAGTATTAAAAGAGACAGAGTTGTAGAGCGACATGCAGTCAACGGAACCAGAGAGTAGTCGATGAATGAAGAGAATGTCTGATATATCTCTTCGTTCCTCCAACGAGTTCAGGTTGATTAGTTTAAGGCGGTCTAAATAGGGAGGCAGAATAAAAGGATTATTCCATGATAGACCTCGAAGAGCAAAGCGTAGGAAACGACGCTGGATGCTCTCAATTCTGGAAATATGTGTAAGTTGGTAAGGGGACCAAACTTGAGACGCGTATTCTAGGAGTGGACGAACGAATGATATGTATAAGGACCGGGTAACGTAGGGATTGGAGAATTCTTTAGACCATCTTTTGATGAATCCTAGTGCTGAGTTTGCTTTGAGAATGATATCGTCTATGTGAGAAATAAAATTAAGCTCAGGGTCACATAAAATGCCAAGGTCTCGAATATTATCGACGAAGGGGGTGGGTTGATTATGGATCAGGTAGAGACGGGGAGGAGATTTCATGCGTTTGCGTGAAAAAGTGATTGATTGACACTTGGCGACGTTTAGCTCTAGGCAATTTTTTAGACACCATACTGAAAAATTGTCAAGATCTTGTTGAATAAGAGAAGAGTCATGTCTTGAGGAAATGGTCTTGAAAAACTTGGTATCATCGGCGTACAGAGAAATAGAAGAATGTTTGATGATTCTTTCGATATCGTTAATAGCAAGAATGAATAAAAGTGGGCCCAGGTGGCTTCCTTGGAGAACCCCCGATGTAGCTAAGAAAGGACAAGAGGTGGCAGATCTAAAACGAACGCCGTAAAAACGGTTTTCAAGGTAAGAAGAAATCCATTGTGACAAAGAGGGTTCGAAGCCAAGAGTGGACAATTTGAAAAGAATAAGCTTATGGGAAATTTTGTCAAAGGCCTTGCTGAAATCCGTTGAGACAACATCAACTTCGTGGCCTTTCTCTAAGGCTAAGAGGGTGAAGGACACGAATTCAACAAGGTTAGTGGTAGTAGACCGACATTTGAGGAAGCCATGTTGTGAGGGGGAGATGAGAGATTTACAATGGAAACTTAAGGTTTCATACAAAATACTTTCAAAGAGTTTGGGTATGTGCGAAAGCTTGGCAATGGGCCGATAATTGTTAATATCACCCTTCGGACCCTTTTTGTGTATTGGGGTTATGAAAGATGATTTCCATATCTGAGGAAATTCACCTTGATTTAGGAAAAGGCTGAAAATGTTTGAAAGAGGAAGAGAAAGGGCGGAAGAGCATTTTTTAGAAAAATGGCAGGAAGACCATCTGGACCAGGATTAAATTCATCATTAAGTTGATTCAATTTATATTCGATGAGAAAAGGATCGACGGTACGAGGAAGAAGCGGTCCTAGAGAGAAACTTTGCAGATAATTGAAATAGGCAGAATCGGGTACAAAGGAGTCATCGGCAAAAGATTGTTTGAAGAATGTGGCAAAAAGGTTGGCAATAGTGCTGGGATCGTTTGAAGTTTCGTTATTGAGAGAGAGAGATGTTGGGTAACCATCGGATTTTCTTTTGTAGTTGACAAAATGAAAAAATGACTTCGGATCCTTGATAAGATTGGATTGCGTTTCCGCTATATAGCTTAGGTAAAGGGAATTGTATAGTTCGGTAAAATGTAGATAAGAGCCAAGATAGTTAGAATAGTCAGTAGGAGAACGAGAGCGGAGGTATATTTCCCACAATTTATTTCTTTTATTTCGGAGAGAACGAAGTTTGTGATTATACCAAGGTGGAGAAGAAGACGAAGTTTTGTGGCGGCAAAAAGGAACATAAAGAGAAATAGAGTTGAATATTTCTCTGTAGAATATGGTTATGGCATCGTTTGCGGTAAAGTTATCAAAATTAAAGGTGACTTTGTTGAGGTATTCATTTATTAGGCGAAAGTTTGCTTTGTGGAAGTCGTAAGAAGACAGATCTGTAGGCGGGGTGGACTGCAAAGGAGAATCATGAAAATATGAAAAAAGATGGTAATGGGATCTGTTGTGAAGATAAGGTTAACTTGTCTACCCATGAAATTTAAGATTCCGCTAACTTGGCAGAGGCTAGAATCAGCAAAAACAGACATTCTTTGGCAGATGAGGGATTGGAACAGAATAAAATGAGAAATCGTCTGATGGAGTCCATTTTAAATTAGGGAGGTTAAAATCCCCGAAAAGGAGGATTTCATCATGTGGCTCACACAAGTCAGTGATTTTGTCAATTGTTTCAATGGCAAGCTCATAGGATTCGATAGGTTGTGAAGGTAAGATGTAACAACAGACAACGTAGAGTGACTTTCGGGATAGTGAAATCTTAATTGACACATAATCAAGAATAGGGGAAGAAGAAATGGCTATAAGGGAAGAGTCAATAGTATTTTTTACAGCAAGAAGGACACCACGGCTAGGGCAATCGTTGGTGGGTCGGCTTAGATCGTCATCACGATAAACGTTAAAAGCAGAAGGGAATAATTTTTGATGCAGGGGATAAGATTCGTTTCAGTCAGTGCATATAATTCGAAGGGTAGGGGTTGAGTTTGTTGCAAAACTGACTGAGTTTTAGAACGAAGGCCTCTTACATTTTGGTAGTAGAAAGAAAAAGGGAGGTTTTTGGAATGAGAAGCGCAAATTGGGAGTTCATTAGAAACGAAAAAACCGATCATGGTCAGCTCTGCTGCGCTGAAGGTGCGAGATTTGCTTTGAATAAATATATTGTCCCAGGGCTTCAAGATCATTTGCCACCTTTTGGGGAGACAAATTTAGAAAATCATGGTATTTTATGAAGAGGTTTTTAAGACTGGCGAAATCGGTAGGGAGGCCTTCTTGTTGAATGGAAACTATTACGCTTGTTTTCGTTTTACCTTCACAGCAGACAGAGTCGGGTTTATCGTGCAGATACGCCAAAAACAGTCGAATGTTGTCGTAGGTTTTCTTATCTCTAAGCCTAGAGAGAGCATAGCGACATTCGGTTGATTCACTAGATTGTTGGGTGCATTTGACTGTAGGGGGTATAAGAGGATCAATAAAGGAAGAAGAGGATGTTGCGGTTGGGATAGTTGTAAAGGATTGGGTGGGGATTAATGAAGGAGTAATAGATATCGGGGGAGAGGTAGAGTAGACTGAGGAAGAGGTGGGGATTGATGGATAAGGTCTGGAAGAGGATCTGTGGTTAGGTGTTGTAATGGGAAGAGAAATTGGTGAGGGGTTAAGAATATGAGAACTTTGAAAATTAGGATATTTGGCTTCAGAACTAAGGTCAGCATTTGGATTTAAATTAGTTGGTGTTAATTGGGTTGGAGTTCAGAGAAGCGGGGATTTGGGGTGAGTAGAAGGAGTTAGGTTAAAAGAAACCCGTTGATTTCTAGGTTTATATGAGTTACTGGCAAAAGAGGAGTTCTGAAAGAGGGAATGAGAAAAGTTAGGTAAGATACCCGTTTTAAAGAACCAGTTGTTACTAGGGATTTGTTTATTTCGCGTTGAGGACAACTGTTGAGCCTGACCAAAGGGATTTTGACGTTGCTGTGGCATATAGTTGGGGGATGGTATGGGTTGGTTAAATGAAAACTGTCTGCTTTTTCAGGCAATAGCAGCTATTGTTGGCGGTATCCAGTTTCTTTAGTCGATTATTCCATTCAGATAACTTCCAGGGGACGCCAAATTTAAGAATTGAGGGTGACGACGGATGTGATGAAGTGGCAGTGGCTGTTGGTTGGGCGGGTGATAACTCACGAACAGGAGGAGAAGTTTCATCCGCAATTTGTGGGAGTAAAGGAGTCTCAGCATTCTGGATTTCATCAAGGATAGATAGACTGTTGTACACTGTTACCGGTTCTGGTCTGGTGTATCTTGGTTCATTTAAAATATCCTTCAAGAGCAGCCGTAATTCCTTCGAATGGTTGTTCAAGCAATCCATGTCTCGATGCATTTCTAAAGTCCGTTGACCATTACTACTTAAGTCGTACCCGATAGATATTACCTCAGCAGAAACTCTAGATAGTAAAGATGTGGCACTTTGTAGCTCATTGTAGATTTGGTTGAGCAAGGTTTGATCAGGAGAATAATAAGGATATACTGTTTTAGACGAGGTACCTTGCAGAAAAACTTCTATGTCGGATCGAAGGGTATTGAATTTGGATGAAATGTTATTATTGAGGTCAATAATCGAGTCATTGGACGAGTGAGGCAGTTTATTTAACATGGTAAGTTGCTTCTCTATGCTCAAAAGCTTAGAAAAACATTGAGAAGAGGAGAGTTGCAATTGTTCATGAAGTTCTTCAACACTTTTAATAATGAGATTGCAGTTCTAAGAAAAGTTTTGGATTTTATTCGCGCACTTATTATTATCACTAGATAAAGAGTCATTAAAGCATTTGATTGCTAGCATAATGTGTGACAGGGAGATAAGTTAATAAGATTTAAGTAAACAAATGATCTCTTTCAGAGGCCAACACAGGAGGGGTGAAACATGCTACCACAAATGCCGCTACAACTTATCCACTCAGGATTGGAATCGGTGTTGACACAGATTGGGTCCCGCACTTGGATGACATAGTTATTATTTCATTATTTTTTTTTTTTTAGTGGGCAGTGGTTGAGTCACAATAATAAGGGCAGGGTACGCACAAGAAATTAAATTCAGACAGGTAATAGGGTCACAGATTTTTATATTTTCACCACGATAAGTGTGACACGGCAGAAACAAAACAAAGCGATAATGCAAACGGTGTGCAAATGACGACACAGCAGAATGAGTCAAAGGTAATGGGGATTGTTAAAAGAACACAAAATTAAATGCACGGAGCAGAACTAAAGTGCGACTTTACTCGATGGCGGTTGAAACAATTATGGACACCTTACAGAACATACAAAGTCTGACGTCTCCATTCTTTTTCATAACACACACCTTATTTTTTCTAAAATTCCTGCTTCTATTAATCTATCTAACTCCGCGTTGTATTTGACTCTTAGACTTAAAGGAACTGCATATGCTTTAAACACTATTGGCCTAGCATTTTCATTCAGAACGACGTCAGCTTCAAATCCACTAATAGGATTTTCTAAATTTTGATAAAAAAAAAATCATTTCTGCTTTACGATCCAACTTTATATTTTCAGAAATATTTAAAACAGAATTAGTCTGATACTTACCCGCATAATCAAAAAAAGATTTCCAATGAGGATAAAAATAATCCAGCCAAACACGTCCCAGCAAAGGTGTAAATAGTTGTTTGCTTTTAATTACCATCATTTTCAATCGTATGGGTTTCTCGTGATATACCAATTTTACAGATACCTTTAAGCTTCCAAGTACCACCACGTGTCCTTCAGTCACCACCTCTATAGATATAGAAACTTTGCTTAATTTATAATTTTTAAAATGTTTTAAATAATCATTTTCTGATAATACAGTTGTACGTACATGCACCTGTGTCTAGCTCAAAAGCAATATACTCATCATTAACAAATAATTTAACTTTAAGTGCTCCTGATGCGTAATTAAGTCTCCCCATCCAACCTCCTTCGTCCAAACTGACACCATCAACGCTATCATATTCACCTTCCTCAACAGAATGCACTGACTTGTTTCTTCGCTTTTGCAACTTGAAACAATCCCTTTTGAAGTGTCCAAGTTTTTTGCAATACTAGCAAAAGACATGTTTATCCATAGAGTCGTTGCTTTTATGGATATTTTTCCCCTTTGAACAGCTGCGATGATTTGCATAGCTCCCAAATTTGTCATTCGATCTGGACAAAGATCTTCCTCTTTGATCACTATGCCTCCGAATGTTGTTGACATCAGTAACACCTGATGTGCCTGGTTGGATAATCCTTAATTGATTGAGAACATCATTCAAAATTGCACCAAACACACATGGATCGCCAATTCTTTGATCACCATAACGTATTCGGAAATAGTTTCACCTGCACGCTCATTCCTGGTGCCAGACTTATATCGCTCCGCTGTTATATTCTTTTGAGGATTAAAGTACCCCTTTAGCTTCTCAATTAAAGTTTTATAATCCATTTCTTCTATGCTGTCTGACCTTGAAACGTTGCGTATGAGTTTATGCAATTCTTTTCCTCCCAGATTCATTAAATAGAATTTCTCTTCGTTCACTTGAGTAATTTTGTTGAGACATGAGACATGATTAAAAACTCAATTGCACCAAAAAAATTTATAAATATCATGTTCGGTGTTAAATTTAGCTTACTATCGCTTTTTAGCTTTTGTGTTATCATAGTAAATGTATTGCTATAAGAATCAGAATTCCATAAAACAAGCCTGCTTAGGGGATTAATATAGTGGAATTTTGTTTTTCTTTAACTTCTTATTACTTTTTTTTATCTCGTCGCCAAATGTTATATATTCAAATCAGGTGTAGTTACTACACTGCTTTACTTCAAATAGAATATTTTACATTTGACTTCAATTAGACATTAGTTGGAAGTTTGCAGCTCATTGCAAGAAGCTCAATATTATGTGCTTATTTAACACATTACAGTTACAAGAGCGCTGAATGCAACGAGAGTTCTCTGGTCATCGTCCGAACTCTGGTTCTCGATTTATAGGCCAATGTATGAAAAAGGTGGCAACCCTGCCACCTTGGCAACACTTCTTAAAAGTAGAGTTAGGACATGAACTATTAGTATACTAAAGCTAGCCCATCAGGTCAAAATGACAGGTTGGTCTCACTAACAGCTCCACTATTATCTAGATTGCCCCTCCCTACTAAAGCCTTTTCAGGGCCTTGACCAATATCACTCAGTTTGGGTGAAGATTTTGTATTTTTACAATGAGTCACTATTGCACTATTTCAACATGTTGATCTTATCTCTTTTATCACCAAGTTTAAGAACAATGCATGATCAGTCGTTGTTGATTCATTACCACGAGTGGACTTTCCACTGAAGACGACATGTATCTGAGGAACGGGTATATCTATAATTTATTATATTTTGTTTATTGTTTCTGTTAAAGCCTAGTACACATTGACACGCGTATGGCATTGATATTTCACCAAATGTAATTTTAACTCATGGTATAAAAATACAAGGTTTGTTGTATATGAGATGAAGGTTTTTGTTCCATCGTGCAAACAATTGAGATCATTCACTCGCAATGACGTCACGAATCGTCTCATTGAACTGTCAAGCATACCTCGTTATTCTTATACCATGATTGGTGGCGACCAAATAAAAATTTCGTTTCGTAGCAGCAGCGTACTATGCTTAAGTTTTCGTTGACAATTTCGGGAATTCCAAAGATAATGAGATCGGTACAAGATTTTTTACATGGGAGTAAATCAATTTCCAGCTTTTGATTAAAGGAAGCTTTTTATTTTTTGTTGGAAATCCAGATTAGTTTCTTTGAGTTTTATGTCCATTTTCAGATACAATCTCCACATCTTTAAATCGAGCAATTGAGAGAGTTCAAGTTTAAAATTGTCTCCCCATTCTTGCAATCTTCTTTCAATGCGTTCCCAAAATTTGTCAGCGTTTTCTATGTTTGTGTAAGTGAATTTGGGAGAGTTGACATTCGGAGTATTATTATTATTTGATTTTGTGGAAGTACGTTATTCACAGGCATTGCTCCTAAATGTTTAAAACAAAAGATTTTGTGAATATTCAAATTAAAATGAAAATGACTTTCCGGATTAGCAACAAATACAAGAGTCGTTTTTTATGACGTTTCGTGTTTCGTCTTTTTGACACATTGGGTGAGGGATGTTGAAATGTAGGGGGAATGAAAAAGCGGAAGCACGTATGAAAATTTTTAGATTTTTTCTGGTTTAAATTTGACGTTTAAAATTTGACAAACGAGTAGAGGCGGGGGATACTTATAATCTTAATAATGAGCTTTAAAATTGTTTTTCTTGATTCAATAGATATAAAATTGAAAAAGAAGTGATATAAAAATATTTTTAATTATTATTTTTTGAACATCAGAAAAACAAATGGACTTTTTTGGTTGTGTGTAATCACGATGGTGCGTACCTGTCAAAAAGACGAAAGACGAAAAACGAAAGGAACAAAAACGCTAGTCCTGTATTTGCGCGAAATCTGTTAATTCAGTTAATTCTGTGTATCAAGGCAAAGAAAGTGGGTATTGTAAAAAATGCATTAAGACTTAACACAGACCAGACTCTTAAAACTCCCAACTTGCCCCTCGGGTTTCTTATAAGTCGCCTGAAAGAACAGTCAAAAATATGTTTGACTTTGAAAACTATCAAAGTTTTAGAACTAGCGACGTGAAGCATTAAGTTTGGTGACAGTAAAATCATATCCGTATCTTACGCCTTATTGTTATTTCATTTGTTAATAAGGCATTTGTGCGGGAGTGTGGGTCTTCCCTCCAAGGCGAGGGGTACAATTTTCTTAAAAATTGACTTAAAATTAAAAAGATTTCAGTTCCCCGGATCACATGTTTTCAGAAAATTACCATAAAATCGTTTTTTTTTTTTATTTTTTTTGCCTGGTCATTTTTAATTCTGTGAAAAGACGCTCTAAAGTTAAAGAAAAGTTAGGTTTTATGGCTATTTGATTCCAAAAATGTTGTGCCGAAATTATCATCATTCCAATGTTTGTAAAATCACCCATATCGGAAAGAAATATAACTTTGGTTCTTCCTTCAAAAATATATTTGATGGTATTTTGTTTCAAATTTATTTTTAGGCAAATTATGAAATACCATTCAGTTTTTTTAATTTTTTTGTATCATACGAGTATCTCATATGCTTCGGAGTAGAAAAGTTTTAAATATGGTTGATTGTTTATAGGTGAAAAGCTATTTGGTAACAAAAAAGTTTCGGTGGTAAAAAAAAGGTGTGCTTACATTATATTCGTTTGCGATTTGAGGTAATATCGAACACAATCAGGTTTTAGAATTTTTGAATTTGAGTAATTTTTTTTAATTTTTGCATGATATTGGCAATTTTGTCAGGCTATATTCCGACAATTTTTGTCACACATAAAGTTTAAATAATTGAATTTTGAAAAGCTATTGCTTTTAGTCCTATAAATTGGCGTTTCGTCCGGCTTACTCACTTGGACTCATCAGTGACATAGTGAGGGCCTTTGTTATACGCAATTTATATTGAGTTCAGTTGAACTTACGTAGAATTTGAGTCAACACTTCAACAAGCCCAATCCTTAATGCGACAGATTTTTGTCAATTACTTTGTTTTTGGAAAAAGATTTTAAAATTGTTCTTAGATAAAAGTTGTAGTAAATATATTAACGTAGAAAACTAAAAAAATAACTCTCAAGTATGGCAGGAGCCGATCAGAAAATCAAATTCAAAGCATTTTCGGACAACTCATGGGCGCTTTTTTGTTCGAACATTTTGGATTTACATTCTTCAATGTTTTAAGAAACAAACAAAAATTCGACGTATTTTTTTTTTGTAGATATAAAATACTAATTAGACTGGACTAGTGTACCGACTCTCGATAAGCCCAGCTTAAGCGATCAGGAAAATCCATCAGGAAAAGTTGAATCACTATGAAATTGAGTATTTCTTCCTAGTAGTCGTAACAAATGGAACGATTTGTTTAATTTTGATTGATAAAAAAAAAATCGTTTAGTTAGTTGCCATTGATCAGTGCAGCTTTAGCTTGTGTTTAATCGATTTAAAACACAAATACTCCACGAATGAATGACCAATTACTCAAATAATTTTATTTTCTTAAAAATGTATTTTAACTATTTTCCTGATGCAAATAAATTGTTTGTATCAGGAAAATATTTACATTTTTAACAAGATATAATTGTTTATTTTAAAATTTGTCTATACAAAACACTTTTTGTCATTAGCGAGACGAGTTTAGCATTTTTGGTTGAAGTCGAATGAAAACATAATACATAATCCACTCACAAATTTTTGCTAATTTGTTTTCCTAATCGCTCTAACTGGTCCCTAAGACAAAAATATGAATGTGCAAGTAAATTGTTAAAAAAAAAAAATAAAAAAATCAAGAGGATACGAAAAAATGTAAAGTATTTGAGGTACGGTTGTGAGTTTAGTGAGGACAAAGATTGGAAACTTGTGTTTGTTAGGTACATAAAACATTCATCTATTCTTAAAGTGTGAAGCCAGACTAAACGATGTTTCTGCACTTGGTATTTTTAAAAGAAAGTTAGTAAAATAAGTTCAATATATTTATTTATAAGAAAGATCTGATGATCATCGTAGGTTTGGATGCACATATTTTTAGTTCTGTTTGGACGATGTTAAGAGTTCGTTCCAATTTAATTGACGGCTGACGGAGTTGAATCACTACTTTGAGCATGAACTTCGTGTGGTGTCTAGCCAGCTTCGTGCAAAACAATCATAAGGTATAATTTCATATCAATTATACTAGTATGTAAATAAGGTTGATATTTTATGAAGATAGAACCCTGGATGGATTAGCCACACTTAACTTACCTAATGATCTGGTCGGGAATACCACCATATCTAGAAAAAAATAATCTAGAAAGTAAAAATCTCGAAAGTTAACATCTCGACAAAAATCTAGAATTTTAATTAAAAATATCGAAAATAAAGTCTAGAAAGCAAAAAGATATAGAAAAAAATCAATATTAAGAACATTTCTTTGATGTAAACACCATTGATCAGGGAACATTAGGTTGTGCCAAAAAAAAAAAGATTTTAATTCTTCATGAGTGCTTCACTAAATATTTATCCTCCTAAATTTGAGTTTTTTATATTGACTAGTACGTCCAGCACTCAAAACTCGAGTGTAAATAACATTATTAGACTGAGAGTCAACGACATAAAAAGTCATGTCATTTGCATACTTTTGTAATTCACATCAATAATAGCTTTTGAAGGGTTGAACCAATAACCGTTTGTCTGCCTACCTTAACATGTGTCGAACAGGTGTATAATTTAACGTAAACTTTTTACATCGATTTATTTCAATGGCTTTTGGCCGAAGGGAAAAAGTATGCATACAACAAATTTAGCTTGCAGTTTTGAACAATAATTGGTGTATATATGACATATATTTTTGGAAACTTCATTGCTCTCTATCTTCTAAGGGACTAACTACAGTGAGATTGACCAATGACAACAATTTTTCAAAATTGCAAAAAATTTACGTCAAATTTTACACCTGTTCGATACGAGTTAAGGTAGGCAGACAGACGGTTTTTGGTTCAACCCCTCAAAGGCTATAATTGATGAAAATTACAGTATGGATTTTATGTCGTTGGCTCTTAGACTGACTATATTGTCAAATTGAAAAACTTAAAAAATATTTAATCAACATAAATATCTGGAGGTCCTTATTTTTCGATATAACATTAGAATAAACATGTTGTAAACTAATTAAAAATTGAAATTTCCATACAAATTATGGATAGCAAGTTATTTGCGCTAGTCGCACAGATTTTCGCATGCGCCCTTGATTTTGTTTCTACTCATTACAAAATTTAAGGAATTAATTTTGTTTTCGATTGGACGTTTGGACCTTTTCCACTCCTTTTTCCCTCCTACTACTTCAAAATTTCCATATTCCATAGGAATGGAACAAAACAAAACCAAACGAAATCGGCATAATACTGACACTAATTGTAGGTGCATGCGCAACACCCCCACCCTATTTACTCCAAACTTAAAGTAAAAAATCGCAAGAATAAATCCATCGTTTAAAAGCGGTCTTTAGCGTGGGGAAAAACTAAGCTAGGCTAAGGAAGAAAGTGACCAAAAAAGCCCGATCCATCATATTAAAATAAGCTACTTATTATTGTATGAACTACTCAAAGCCCTATTCTCCCCATCATCACTGATACCTCACAGGTCACAAGAAGCGGTGAAACTCATTTTATGACTCACCCTTAAATCCTAACTTTTGAGTCACAAAACCATCAAAATTTTGATCTCAAATTAGAGGTAGAATACTAAAATGTTACTAAATGTACCAATTACAACAGTCCTCACAAGGGAAAATCACAAGAGCTTGTGACTTCTCACAAGGGGGAGAAACGACCTGTTATTATTATTTTCTGCAGCACTGAACGCTGCCATTGGACATTCCAATAATCTTTCAGTCAGGAAAATTGGTTGGTTGGTGGGTGGAAAAAATCAAAACATCACATTTAGGTTACGACAAATAAAAACAAATAAATACTCGATCTTGATCTGCAGTTTACCACTTACCAGCACAATAGGCTGACTTCTCGGCTTATTCAGAAAATTAATAAATTTTTACTTCAATTTTATATACATATCATTAAGAGATGGGTTCAAAGTTTTTGTTCTTGTTATATTCGAGGTATTTCTGATGGGATCTGATAGGTAGACTTACAATTAGCCAACAAGTTTTTAGTAGCAAGGTCCTCAGGAGTATTTTACAAGTTATCCTTGTCTCATTTCCTTATGGAAACTTTGCAGGGCTTTGAAAAAACTCGGCAAAAACTTGCGATTTTTCAGAAACGGATCTTAGATAAGCCAACTTTTGTTCTACATAATTGGCGAGGATCCAGAAAATTAAAATGGTACATGCTAGCGAGAACAATAGAAAATCAAACAAACAAATTTTATTTCACAGCATTCTTCCTCACTCGACTAAGAGCCCACCATCGTTCCAATGTACTCCCCATTTTCAGCCTTCCTGTTTTTTCCCTTTTTATTATTTTGCCAGAATACAGACGAAATTGTCTCCACTTTTTTTTTTTTTGACTCGCATACCTACTTTTATTTTTTCCATTTTTGCTGTCTGTTTCACTTACAATAAGTTCTTGTTTTTCCGTCCGAGAGCATCGTAGTTTTAGAGTTAAACGCGAGTAAATTCCTGAAATATGTTTAGTTTATCTGCGCAGTTTATTAACCATCATTTAATTAAGAGGTAGCTCAATACGGGCAACTGGCATCAAAACTCAAATTATATTTATTGAAGCATTAGGAACTACAAACGGATAAAACCTACATACGTAAAAAGCTCAAGGTCGGATGAAATGTTATCCATATCTTTTTAAAATGTCACCCTCTTTGCCATCACGAGCCACCACATTTATGAAAATTATTTTTTTTATTTGGTATTCATTCAAAAGATTTTATTTAAAAAAAAAAGATTGAAAAAAATATTACTTTTGTCTCCATTAACTTTATTTCAAAGCGTCCCTGTTAAGATTCAGACAATATACCTACAAAATATCTTAATAATTTTATATTAAGTCAATCAATAATTCAACAAAGCAAACTAAGGTGTTGATGCATTAAATACAACAATGCAAATATCAAGGCCTCATAGAAAATCAATTTGAAATAGATTATTAGGTACAGAATTTCATTACAGTTTTTATACAGGCTTTCACGTATTCCATCTAACAACTGTATTCAAATGTCTTGTCAACATAAGTTGTCGCGGAATATTTAATTAAGTGTAACTACATATATACAGGGTTCACGTTTTTATAAATAATAATTCAAATTGCTTAGAAGGTTATATAATATCTCAACATCCATGTAATATTAATATAGACGACTATTTGCATTATATTTCTGTCATATAAGGTAAACAATATTCAAATCGTATTACTAGTCTACCTACATAATCTTTACAATCATAAAGTTTGAACATTCTTTTAATGGTTTAATTAGATCGCTTAGCCCTGTCGGCAGAGGCAGAATTAAATTTACATTTGTTCTGCACCGAAAATAGGCATTTCATGAGTATCGATACCTACGTACTTAAAAAAAGCATTTGAAAAAAATGTTTCTCTAACGGTTTCTTTTACAAAAAAGCATTTTGTTTTTTGCATAAAATTTTTTAGTTCCTTTCACATTAGATACAACCTGTGAATACACTCTTTTGAGTTATATTAACTTATATTTTTTTCTTACTTTTCGA